>JAOTON010000667.1:1360000-1859203 GCA_034440635.1 Lepas anatifera | reverse complement strand
GTTTGGCAGGTTTGGCAGACAATGGTTATATAACCGGTGATGCCACACCGGATTGCGCCGTAACGCCGGGGCGGCAGATGCCACGTGAAGGGTGCTGTTACGTGCACGTGATGTTACGTTCGCGCGTCTATTTCGTACGCGTATCGCTTTTTCATCGAGTGTTACCCAGTACGCAGGCATATACGGGCCCTTACCCTCACCTTTTACTTTAACTTTGATGGCTGAACTTGAATGTTAGTTTTGATATTTAACTTCTTTACCTATTCATCAATCGTTTTTTGCCTCGTGATGGGAAAATGAACAGTGCTAGTAATTATAAGAAATTGAAGACTGAGGCTGAAAGAGGCACAAGACAGGTGTTCAGAAATTCAAATGAAAGAGAAAGAAAGCAAAACCCAACAGGACAAAGAGCTTGAGTCGCCTTACAACAGAAAGTGGAAAGCACTTCCGAGCGAAACGCTAGTGAGGTTTTGTACCTGAGGAGCTGCACCCTCGCAGTACGCTTCTACAAGATGCCGTTTTTTTATTAGGGCCATTCCCAACAGGCACACTTGCCCCGTTACAGGGAGTATTGGCTTTAATTTACGACGTACGCTCAGTCTCGACTTTCAGGGCTGGCTGATGTCAACTGAAGTCACCCTTCTCTATGGCAGTGGTTGGAAGCTATCAAATCAAACCGTAATGGCGCAGAGAACAGACAAAACTGCGTTTTGTATCGGGCATTTTGTAACAAATCCAGGTTTCTTCAAGACCTAAATTGCTACTTGTCAATTTTCGGTCATTATTCTGATTTTATCTACAAACTTTACGGGCGACACTGTTCATTGAAGCAAATTATGCGCATTTACAACCGCCGGCAGGAAAATTCATACCTGGCGCAGACATGCCTACATTTAGGTACCCTGGCACCAGAGGTCTGCATCTACCGGGACGGAAACCGGGAGTGAAGGGACGGGACGGGACCAGATTCTCCAGGTCTCACGCGGGACGGACCGGGACGGACGGATTTCCTGAAAATATTGCATTATCTGGCCGAGGGAAAACATTTATCCAAGTGCAAACAGCATGTAAGCCGCTAAGATACTTGCTGTTAACAACAAGGCCCGCCAACAACAAGGCCCGCTAAAGTCAATGCACTCCTTACAACAACAGTAGCTTCCATGAATTGGTGGGGAAAATAAAAGATTGCCAGACTTGTCTTTGATACATATAAAATCCAGTTCCTGTCGCTTATGTAAAATGAGGCAGTAAATGGAGAAGATTAGCGGGCACCATGCCTAGGTTTCATTTTTTAAAAACATCACAATAGATAATTGATGAATGATAAAACGGGCCGGCCACCTTTAAAATAAAAATCGACCCTTTCAACATGGTTTCCGTCAAATATGTTGCAGGGTTTATTAAAGGAATTGTGACAACTTTATAACTTGATTTTGACTGAGATAGTTAAGTTGTAAAGTACTCAAAATATCATTTGCCTTGGAATTTGAATTTTCCGTACAGAAAAGTTAAAAACCTACCTGAAATGTACCAAACATTTACCCAAGGAGCCGGCCACAGTTGTCAGCTGTTGGCGTGACGTCATGCTGATGTCACGGTGAGTAGTTAGGACCATTGCCTTATAAAAACAACTTTTATTTATTATTCTACACCTTTCATTAAAAATATTTAAAATCTTTTTATTAATATTACATATTAAATAAAAACAATTTTTATTAATAAAAAACAAATAATTAAATTATTGAAGCCTATTGAAGCCTATTGATATGGTAGTATAGCTGCCAGAGTTGACGTCATGCGCAGGCAGAAGTTTATTTCTTACAATAGAGGAAAATTAGAAATTTCCAAATATTGAGCTCATTGTGAATTTTTCAGAAAAAATCATGGACGTTTCCATGATTTTTGGCTAAGAATACCCCTAATAAAACTTAAATTCCGGGATTAGACTAAGGTGCCACATTCCCTTTCAAGGGAATGTGGCACCTTGGTCGAATCCTAGAATTGAGTGAAAATAGGTGTTCTTTTAGCCGAAAATCATGGAATTATCCATGATTTCTCTAAAAAATCCACAATAAGCTCAATATTTTGATTTTTAAAATGCGCCTCAAGGGAAGGAAATAATTATCTGCCTGTGCCATGATCTGGCAACCACTACCATATTCCATAGACTTTAAGGGCTTCGATTGGCTGATACTCAGGGGCTCCGCCACAGGGGGGACGGGGGGGACGCGTCCCCCCAACTTTGGCGAAGGGGGACAGTCCCCCCAACTTTCAGCTGGAGGCCCCTCCCCGAAAAACGATAATTTCACAGTAAAACGCATAACGAAAGACAACTCGGCCTGTTAAAGGCAATGGTAGCTATTAGGATGCCCTGGCAGTGATATAGGAGGCCCTAGTAACGATACATGAGGCCCTTTTGGCGATAGAGGAGGCCCCGTTGGCAGCAACAAGATGTCCTGATGACAGTAGAGGAGGCCCTATTGGCCAAATAAAATGTCCCGGTGGCCATAGATGAGGCCCTGGTGGAGATAGAGGAGGCCCTGGTAACAGCAGAGGAGGCCCTTTGTCATTAGATGAGGCCCTACTAGGGATAGAGGAGGTCCTAAGGTTGATCCAGGAGACCCTGGCGATCAAGGAGGACCTTGAGGGCGATTCAGGAGGCCCTGATATCGATAGAGGAGACCGATTTGGCTATACAGTCTCCCTGGTATCGATGTAGGAGGCCCTGGTGGTAACAGAGGAGGCCCCTTTATTGATAGGGGAGGCTCTTTTGTTGATAGAGGAGGGCCCTTTGTCAATAGGGAGGCCCGTTAGTCGAAAGAGGAAGAACCTTCTCTATCTCCACCAGGGCCTTATCTATGGCCAGCAGGACTTTTTCATTGGCCAAGAGGGCCTCCTCTATTGCCAACAGTGCCTCTCGTTGCTGTCCGGTGACGCAGGCGTAAGTCCTTCATCCTCGTGAATAAACGTGAATAGCTTTAACCTTTGGCGATTGAGAAGGCCCTGGTGGCGATAGAGGAGGTCCTGGTACCCTAGAGGCGGCCCTGGTAGTACTAGAGGAGGATTCGGTGATAGAGGAGGCGCTCTTGGCGCAAAAGGAGGCCCTGTTGTTGATCGAGGAAGTGCTGTTGGCAATAGAGAAGGCCCCGGTGGCAGCAACGAGAGACCCTGATGGCAATAGAGTAGGCCCTCTTGGTGAAAGTAAAGGTCCCGCTAGCTAAAGAGGAGGCCCTCTTGGCGCAAAAGAGGCCCATGTTGGCGATAGAGGAGGCCCCGGTGACAGCAATGAGCAATGCCAATAATGGAAATATTTCTACCGCTTTGAAGGAGAGCTCCATCGTTCTAAAAACTTTTTTGCTATCAACTTTTGGGCAATTTCTTTGGTCCCCCAAAGCTGGATCCGCCATTGCTGCCTAGGAGGCCCCCTTCGAAAAGGAGGCCCCTTCAGATGGAGGCCCGCATGAGCTTGGGTCCCCCAACTTGGAAAGTCATGGCGAAGCCCCTGCTGATACTCACCGTGACGTCAGCATATGTCGTCACACCAAGAGCCGGATTATTGTGGCCTGCTGCTTGAGGTACATCAGGGGTACATTTCAGGTAGTTATTTAGCTTTTCTCTGCGGAAATTTTGAGTTTCAAGACAAGTGATGTATGGAGTACCTGGTTTTCCGGCATGCTTTACAACTTGGCTATCTCAGTTAAAATCACGTTATGAAGGTGCCATATTCCCTTTAAGGTATCTTGAACGCCGTGTTGTCTCGCCTGGATGTTTTGTATACCGTTTGAGGCTGACGCTAGAAAATTGTGCAGGAAACAAACAAAAACAGTGCTGTTTTAAGTCTGTAGGTGTGTATGCTTTGTGAAGTTTCTCCAATTTCATTGTGAGTGCAATGTCCAGTCTAGCATTTAACGGGTTCGTTTTGTCGATTCCAGTTATCATTAAAAATGTCATGTAGAGAAACTATTCCAATGAATGTGTGTATTTGAATTTGTCCTCTCTGTAGCCTGAAGGCGTTTTTTGTCCAATGTCAGGGACTCATAATTGTAATGTCACACTAGAAATGATGTGGAGTTCCAGAAAGTCGAAGTTTTTTTTTTGGGGGTAAAAGTGGCAAATGCTAAAGTGATAGACACAAAAATGAAGCTTATCTTGAATATGTATGCAATAACGTTGCATTTGATATTGATAAGCCTGCTTTGCTTGCTTTCGAAATATTTTGCTGTGGAAACTAAGTGAATGAGCCTTACTTGTCCGCTGGAAAGTTGTTAATTGGCATATCTCCAGCAATCCGGGATGCGCAGTATAGCAACAACACAGTGATTGTGTTTTTGCTATATTGTGCATCCAGGATTTCAGGAGATAGGACAGTTAACAACTTTTCTACGTACGATCATTTCATTTCATTTCATTTATTTATCTCATTGTCCACGGAGCGAGCCCATTTAAAGACAAGTCAAATTAATCCTCAGCCAGGAAGCACCAACAATACATTGTCACCGCATAAAACATAATGTCATATACAATATAAGAACACATAGATACAATAGTATGTTTAGTCAGAGGATCCCATAGCTTCCAGTCTAAAACTATGTTAAGATTTAAAACGAAGCCACCTAGCCGACGACTTTGTTCCTAAATGCACACAGCGTGTCATTGAATATTTCCGGTAGTGGACACCGGTCTAGGAACTCATTTGTCCTCCTCGGTAACGTCCTGAACAGACCTTCTTTCACAGTGTCGACACGAGCGTATGGAGTGTGAATCAATGTCATTGGGCGTGTTGATCTCACCGGAACAGTGATTGGGAATGATTCTAGCAAGGACGATGATTTGGTTTTATACCTGAGGACATTTCTTAGAAATAATGTCATCTGAGTTGTGCGAAATGCTAATGAAGGAAGTCCAAAATGTTTCAGTAATTCCTCGTAGGCTAATGGTCTGCATTGCTGTCCTGAGTGCGCACTTAGCCACATGAGAAACTTGTGTTGCACTCTTTCTATTCTATTCATATGTGGTGCTGCCGCTGCACCCCATACGATAGAGCAGTGGTTCAGTGCGGATCGAACGTGAGCGTTGTAAGAAACAAGGACGTCTGAACTGCTGAAGCATCCTCTCACGTCAGCTCTTTGAAGACAGCGGATGAGAAATCCGAGCCATCTGTTCTTGTTTTTTGTTTGTTTTTTTTTTTACTTTTTTTAACTACGTGAGACCCGAACGTGAGTTTAGTGTCTGAAATAACGCACAAATTTTTTATGTTCTCAACGTGTTCCAATGCCGTAGCTTCCACGAATGTGTCGAATGAAGCGTTCTGGTTTTCAATGACATGCGAAAGTACTTGCACTTAGCCGGATTCAAATTTAGCTGCCACGTTTTGGACCAGAGATAGTCGGTGTAAATCAGCCTGAAGTTGCGCTGAATCATTTATGGAAGTGACCTGACGATAAATTTCAACGTCGTCGGTGAACATACGACAGTGCGAAGAGGATATCTCGGCTGGCAGATGATTTATAAACATGGCAAAATAGCAGTGGCGATACAAGTCCGCCTTCTGGAGTTCCAGATGTAACCTGGCACCACTCCGAGCACTTTCCATTGACTAAATCACGCTGCTGTCGATTCTCCAGATACGATGAAAACCAATTTAGTGCAGCTCCAGTAATATTGTATGCATTTGTTAGCTTGGGGACCAAAAGGGCATGATTAGCACTCTGAAAAGCAGCCGTGTCATCAGTATATATGATTATACAATCAGTCTGGTGTCCGAGATATATTGAGTCCCAGACCATGCTCAGGAGTGTTGCCAAGTTAGAAGCGCATGAACGGCCAAAAACAAAGCCGTGCTGTGTCGGAGATGACACAGGACGTGCGCGGGTGAACAGACACGTGCACACTATGCGCTCAAGGACCTTTCCGAACAAGGGAATCAGCGAAACTGACGGGCAATTTTTTGGGGATCTTTTTTAAATAGACACTATATCATGCTCCTCGGTGCAACACTTTAAAATTGAAGCCTTACTTGTCAGTCATTATTTCCATATTTCTACCTACGCAGCGGTACTAGGCCCTATCACGTTGTCAGACACATTGTACACGGTCCTATCATGCCCACATAGGCTGGTGTAAGAACGGGGAAATCTCCCCCAGTACCTTGTCTCAGACTATTTTTAGCCCTCTATTGCAAGATTTGTCACCGTGTAATCCTATCATAAGGCTTAGTTTCAAGCATCCCTCAGCCGCAATGGTCACATTGCCCGAGACACGATCGCTTGAGGCGAACTTGGATTAGAAATAATCGACTGGACTTATCACAGCCAGTGTGCAGACAGCATGAATGGAAACAGAAATAAAGGCTTACTTTTCTCCCAGGGCTGGTTTTTATGTTCGATGAGTTGCGTATCTCACAATGAAATGATATTCTGTTCGAGCTTTAATAAAAGTTATTGGGGTACGGGTTATCATCTTGAATGAGAAGTTATGAAGCAGTAAACAATCGCCAACTGTGATAGAGCATCGCCAACTGTGACGGAGCATTGCCAACTGCGATACAGCATCGCCAACTGTGATAGAGCATCGCCAACTGTGATAGAGCATCGCCAACTGTGATGGAGCATCGCCAACTGTGATGGGGCATCGCCAACTGTGATAGAGCATCGCCAACTGTGATAGAGCATCGCCAACTGTGATGGAGCATCGCCAACTGTGATGGAGCATCGCCAACTGTGATACAGCATCGCCAACTGTGATAGAGCATCGCCAACTGTGATGGAGCATCGCCAACTGTGATACAGCATCGCCAACTGTGATAGAGCATCGCCAACTGTGATAGAGCATCGCCAACTGTGATAGAGCATCGCCAACTGTGATAGAGCGTCGCCAACTGTGATGGAGCATCGCCAACTGTGATAGAGCATTGCCAACTGTGATAGAGCATCGCCAACTGTCATACAGCATCGCCAACTGTGATGGAGCATCGCCAACTGTGATGGGGCATCGCCAACTGTGATACAGCATCGCCAACTGTGATAGAGCATCGCCAACTGTGATAGAGCATCGCCAACTGTGATAGAGCATTGCCAACTGTGATAGAGCATCGCCAAGTGTGATAGAGCATCGCCAACTGTGATGGAGCATCGCCAACTGCGATACAGCATCGCCAACTGTGATAGAGCATCGCCAACTGTGATAGAGCATCGCCAACTGTGATAGAGCATCGCCAACTGTGATAGAGCATCGCCAACTGTGATAGAGCATCGCCAACTGTGATAGAGCATCGCCAAGTGTGATAGAGCATCGCCAACGGTGATAGAGCATCGCCAACTGTGATGGGGCATCGCCAACTGTGATGGGGCATCGCCAACTGTGATAGAGCATCGCCATCTGTGATAGAGCATCGCCAACTGTGATGGGGCATCGCCAACTGTGATGGGGCATCGCCAACTGTGATAGAGCATCGCCAAGTGTGATAGAGCATCGCCAACGGTGATGGAGCATCGCCAACTGCGATACAGCATCGCCAACTGTGATAGAGCATCGCCAACTGTGATAGAGCATCGCCAACTGTGATAGAGCATCGCCAACTGTGATAGAGCATCACCAACTCTGATAGAGCATCGCCAACTGTGATAGAGCATCGCCAACTGTGATGGAGCATCGCCAACTGCGATACAGCATCGCCAACTGTGATAGAGCATCGCCAACTGTGATGGAGCATCGCCAACTGTGATAGAGCATCGCCAACTGTGATAGAGCATCACCAACTCTGATAGAGCATCGCCAACTGTGATAGAGCATCGCCAACTGTGATAGAGCATCGCCAACTGTGATAGAGCATCACCAACTCTGATAGAGCATCGCCAACTGTGATAGAGCATCGCCAACTGTGATGGAGCATCGCCAACTGCGATACAGCATCGCCAACTGTGATAGAGCATCGCCAACTGCGATACAGCATCGCCAACTGTGATAGAGCATCGCCAACTGTGATAGAGCATCACCAACTCTGATAGAGCATCGCCAACTGTGATAGAGCATCGCCAACTGTGATGGAGCATCGCCAACTGCGATACAGCATCGCCAACTGTGATAGAGCATCGCCAACTGTGATAGAGCATCGCCAACTGTGATAGAGCATCGCCAACTGTGATAGAGCATCGCCAACTGTGATAGAGCATCGCCAACTGTGATAGAGCATCACCAACTCTGATAGAGCATCGCCAACTGTGATAGAGCATCGCCAACTGTGATGGAGCATCGCCAACTGCGATACAGCATCGCCAACTGTGATAGAGCATCGCCAACTGTGATAGAGCATCGCCAACTGTGATAGAGCATCGCCAACTGTGATAGAGCATCGCCAACGGTGATAGAGCATCGCCAACTGTGATGGAGCATCGCCAACTGCGATACAGCATCGCCAACTGTGATAGAGCATCGCCAACTGTGATAGAGCATCGCCAACTGTGATAGAGCATCGCCAACTGTGATAGAGCATCGCCAACTGTGATAGAGCATCGCCAACTGTGATAGAGCATCGCCAACTGTGATAGAGCATCGCCAACTGTGATGGGGCATCGCCAACTGTGATAGAGCATTGCCAACTGTGATGGGGCATCGCCAACTGTGATAGAGCATCGCCAAGTGTGATAGAGCATCGCCAACGGTGATAGAGCATCGCCAACTGTGATAGAGCATCGCCAACTGTGATAGGGCATCACCAACTCTGATAGAGCATCGCCAACTGTGATAGAGCATCGCCAACTGTGATGGAGCATCGCCAACTGCGATACAGCATCGCCAACTGTGATAGAGCATCGCCAACTGTGATAGAGCATCGCCAACTGTGATAGAGCATCGCCAACTGTGATAGAGCATCGCCAACTGTGATAGAGCATCGCCAACTGTGATAGAGCATCGCCAACTGTGATAGAGCATCGCCAAGTGTGATAGAGCATCGCCAACTGTGATAGAGCATCGCCAACTGTGATAGAGCATCGCCAACTGTGATAGAGCATCGCCAAGTGTGATAGAGCATCGCCAACTGTGATGGAGCATCGCCAACTGCGATACAGCATCGCCAACTGTGATAGAGCATCGCCAACTGTGATAGAGCATCGCCAACTGTGATAGAGCATCGCCAACTGTGATAGAGCATCGCCAACTGTGATAGAGCATCGCCAAGTGTGATAGAGCATCGCCAACTGTGATGGGGCATCGCCAACTGTGATAGAGCATCGCCAACTGTGATAGAGCATCGCCAACTGTGATAGAGCATCGCCAAGTGTGATAGAGCATCGCCAACTGTGATGGAGCATCGCCAACTGTGATAGAGCATCGCCAACTGTGATAGAGCATCGCCAACTGTGATAGAGCATCACCAACTCTGATAGAGCATCGCCAACTGTGATAGAGCATCGCCAACTGTGATAGAGCATCACCAACTCTGATAGAGCATCGCCAACTGTGATAGAGCATCGCCAACTGTGATGGAGCATCGCCAACTGCGATACAGCATCGCCAACTGTGATAGAGCATCGCCAACTGCGATACAGCATCGCCAACTGTGATAGAGCATCGCCAACTGTGATAGAGCATCACCAACTCTGATAGAGCATCGCCAACTGTGATAGAGCATCGCCAACTGTGATGGAGCATCGCCAACTGCGATACAGCATCGCCAACTGTGATAGAGCATCGCCAACTGTGATAGAGCATCGCCAACTGTGATAGAGCATCGCCAACTGTGATAGAGCATCGCCAACTGTGATAGAGCATCACCAACTCTGATAGAGCATCGCCAACTGTGATAGAGCATCGCCAACTGTGATGGAGCATCGCCAACTGCGATACAGCATCGCAAACTGTGATAGAGCATCGCCAACTGTGATAGAGCATCGCCAACGGTGATAGAGCATCGCCAACTGTGATGGAGCATCGCCAACTGCGATACAGCATCGCCAACTGTGATAGAGCATCGCCAACTGTGATAGAGCATCGCCAACTGTGATAGAGCATCGCCAACTGTGATAGAGCATCGCCAACTGTGATAGAGCATCGCCAACTGTGATAGAGCATCGCCAACTGTGATGGGGCATCGCCAACTGTGATAGAGCATTGCCAACTGTGATGGGGCATCGCCAACTGTGATAGAGCATCGCCAAGTGTGATAGAGCATCGCCAACGGTGATAGAGCATCGCCAACTGTGATAGAGCATCACCAACTCTGATAGAGCATCGCCAACTGTGATGGAGCATCGCCAACTGCGATACAGCATCGCCAACTGTGATAGAGCATCGCCAACTGTGATAGAGCATCGCCAACTGTGATAGAGCATCGCCAACTGTGATAGAGCATCGCCAACTGTGATAGAGCATCGCCAAGTGTGATAGAGCATCGCCAACTGTGATAGAGCATCGCCAACTGTGATAGAGCATCGTCAACTGTGATAGAGCATCGCCAAGTGTGATAGAGCATCGCCAACTGTGATGGAGCATCGCCAACTGCGATACAGCATCGCCAACTGTGATAGAGCATCGCCAACTGTGATAGAGCATCGCCAACTGTGATAGAGCATCGCCAACGGTGATAGAGCATCGCCAACTGTGATAGAGCATCGCCAACTGTGATAGAGCATCGCCAACTGTGATAGAGCATCGCCAACTGTGATAGAGCATCGCCAACGGTGATAGAGCATCGCCAACTGTGATAGAGCATCGCCAACTGTGATAGAGCATCGCCAACTGTGATAGAGCATCGCCAACGGTGATAGAGCATCGCCAACTGTGATACAGCATCGCCAACTGTGATAGAGCGTCGCCAACTGTGATTGATAGAGCATGGCCAACTGTGATAGAGCATCACCAACTGTGATAGAGCATGGCCAACTGTGATAGAGCATCACCAACTGTGATAGAGCATCGCCAACTGTGATAGAGCATCGCCAACTGTGATGGGGCATCGCCAACTGTGATAGATAAGATACAAATAGTGATGTATAATCTGTGACTTGGTCACGCTGTCAACGCCTAGCATAAGCGTCAGCAAGGGGGGCGGCAGGAGGCCTGCCCACCCCACTTTTTAGCCAACAATTTCCGGATGTCAGTCAATATGGAAGAACAGCGGACATTGTTTTAACCAGCCGCTGCGGAAGACAACGAAGACCCCAAATTCAAACCGTTTTTGGCCCTGACGTGGAAAGTTTGTTGTCGGCGTCAGGTTGAAGTTTGGCTGGCCCCCTCACTTTTCTTTGCCGGTGGCGACGCTTAAGCCGCCTGGTGTGGGTTAAAGGGAATGTGGCACCTTGGTTGAATCCTGGAATTTAGTGTAATTAGGCGTACTTTTAGCCGACAATAGTGAAACCACTCATGATTTCTCTGAAAAATTTACAATAAGCTCAATATTTTGATTTTTAAAATACTCCTCTAGGAAAAGAAATAAATATCTGCCTGTGGATGATGTCATGATCTGGCAACCACTACCATACTCGAAAAGCTTCAAGGGCTTCGATTGGCTGATGCTCCTTGTGACGTCAGCATATGTTGTCACAACAACAGCTATGACAACTGTGGCCTGCTGCTAGGGGTACATGAGGGGTACATTGCAGGTAGGTTTTAGTTTTTTCTACGGAAATATCGAGTTCCAAGACAAATGATGTATTGAGTACCAGGTTTTCCGACTTGCTTTACAACTTGGCTATCTCAGTTAAAATCACGTTATGAAGGTGCCACCTTCCCTTTAAAATGCATCCGTCGCTGGTGTCCTATATGGTCAAGTGCTGACCAAGAGCTGCGCATCTGCCGACGCGGCACGATGGGGGATGCTGTCTTGGTTATTCCCGTGGGTGCTGTTGGAAACTGCTGCTCTGGTTGCGATCTGGTGGCGCTGTGATGCGCCATTGTGTTGGATGTTCCGGTAGCAGGTTAACCCGCGCCCCACCGGGGGTCCGGCGCCACCTTCGCCCCACGGGGGGCCATCGATGGCCCCCCTCTAACTCCGAAAATATGGGCGTTAGCGCAAATCTGCAAAGTGCATTAGAAAGCTCGCGTGAATTCAGTAAGAAATTACTTCGCATGTTTCAGTGCTCAGGTCAATGGTTTGACCTCCAGAGGTCAAATTAGGTCAAGATCGGCTATTTTCACTTAAATATGCAATGATAAAGCAAACTGGGCATAACTCTTATGTCATTAGAGCTATTGAGGCCTGGTACAGTTCATTTGATAGGAAATTGCCAGTAATTTTTCCGCTATGCGGAACGTAAAGACCTCCCGCCAGTGGTTTGACCTCCAGAGGTCACCTCGTGACCTAATATGACCTGAGGTCACGAAAGGTCACAAAGTGACCTTGCCGTATATCAAATGAAAGCCAGTGACAAGACAAACACGATGGTGTTTGTTTCACCGCTCTAGCTTAATTAGGCCAAAAGTTATTGTCAAAATACTGTTTTTGACCTCTGGTGACCTTGGATGACCTTGGAAAAGTTAAAGGGTAAATATGAGCACTGGGATCCGTGAAAGGGTGTCCAAAAACGCTGTTCTGAGCAGTCTGAGTATTTGCAATCATTTTTGTGGCTTTTATATAATGAACAGGTTTTCCCCATGCTTTTCCAATGGGAGAGGTCGCCTCGTGACCTGACCTCAGGGCACGAAATCGAAAAATCCCGGATATACACCTTGTATACCCTTGAGGGGTCATGAAGTGTAGGAAGTTTCAAATTGATCGACTTTGAAATATAGCTCTTACAGAGCTCTAAAGTTGAAGTGAGGTGACCTTGGTTGACCTCGTCTGGTGACCTGACCTTGGGTGACCCGGGGTAAAAATTTAAGGGATGATGGGAAAATGATGCAGTGAGAGGTAGAGCCCTCAACCGCGGTGCTGCGCCTCGTCGTTTTTCTGCTATCCCGGAAAAACCTTAGGGGGCCATCGATGCCCCCTCCGGTGGGGCGAGGGTTAAGCGTGAACAAGTGATTGCAGTCTGGACTTTGTATTTGATTGGGTTTGGTCGCGCCAGCGAGGACATGCATTCTTTAAGGTCTAGACGCGGCGCTTCTCACGGCCGGATCCTGGAGAAAATTTGACTATGCGCCAAGTGAAATTCAGGGCCAAATCCTCTTGCTTCCCCCAAGCAAACTACTTATTAAGGGAAATCTGCCACCTTGGTGAAATTCTAGACTGTGGTGGCTTTAGAGTC
The DNA here is from genome assembly GCA_034440635.1 of Lepas anatifera. NCBI lineage: Eukaryota > Metazoa > Arthropoda > Thecostraca > Lepadidae > Lepas > Lepas anatifera. The sequence goes on along the minus strand of JAOTON010000667.1, from coordinate 1,846,019 downwards.
AATCTATTTTGAAACTAATGGGCTCACGCTTTTTTCTATTGAATAATGGATAATAAGACTTGTTATCTTGTTGTATTTAATTTTGCTCTGTTAGCAAAAGTCTCCAAATTATCCCGACGCCAAATCAGCGTATAAGCTGCTAATGATTTGTGCCAGATCGAACCTGTTTCATTTGCGCCAAAAAGAATACGAATACAAATACAACGTACTTGGCTAGATGAGGTTACCATAAGTAATTAAAGTGACATTAATGATTTTTTTATATATGGAAACATACTATACGCTCCAAACTGGTTAATTAACCAATTTATACGCATTTAAAAGCGGCAGTACTCATGCACATAGGTTTTAAGATGTCGAAACAGGAAAAATTTGTCTGCGTAGCACGCGCAGCGGGACCTGAGCATGACGTCACTGTCCTAAGGCCACCTCATAGCACATAAGCACCCGGGGAAGACGAGGTTGGCAGTTGTTTTTTTTCTTTTTGCTTCGCTAACAGGAAGTTCTAGGGCAAACTGAATATCGATCAAGTGGTTTCTTGGCATACTCTACTCTTAATCACTTTGCTATCTCAGTTCAAATCCCATTATGAAGGTGCCATGTTCTCGTTAAATGGAATGTGGCACCTTGGTCGAATCCTGGAATTTAGTGTAATTAGGCGTACTTTTAGTAAAAAATAATGAAACCACTCATTATTTCTCTGAAAAATGTACAATAAGCTCAATATTTGGTTCTTAAAATGCTCCTCTAGAAAAAGAAATAAATATCAGACTGTGGATGATGTCACGATCTGGCAACCACTACCATACTTGAAATACTTCAAGGGCTTCGATTGGCTGATGCTCATCGTGACGTCAGCATATGTCGTCACACCAGTAGCTCACAACAATGGCCGCCGGCGACGGGGGGCTGAGGGGGGCTGGTGTCAGGTAGGTTTTATCTTTTTTCTACGGAAATATCGAGTTCCAAGACAAATGAAATATGGGGTACCGGGTTTTCCGACCTGCTTTACAACTTGGCTATTTCAGTTAAAATCACGTTGTGAAGGTGCCACATTCCCTTTAATAATTGAGCAATCGGAGAGAACGTGTCCGTCACTAAAATTTACTGCGGTCTTGGATACCATGTGATTCTCCGCGGCAGTTAACCCCCTGACTGCACCCCAGCCGCCCAGCGCTTTGTTTTTTGCTCTCCGGAATGGGTTTGACCCCCTCCACAAAATAGCCTGCCGTATCCATCCCCGACATTTTTTACTCATATTCATTTCCAAAACCACGCATTCTTAATTGCAGACAGAGCTGCAGAACCTGTCGATTTTTCTGTTGAATGCAGACAATGTCGCCAGAACTGCGCTCTTCAAACTGGTGTACTAATGCAAAGCGACATTTTGTACTGTGCAGTGTGCAAGAAGTAGTCATGATTACTCATTATTTTGCAGTACACAATCGTTACTGGTATTCATTGATACTGCTTCCCGCAGCCCCCTGCCTTCAACTAGTATGCTGCCCTATATCCCAAGTGAGTATGAGTGAGTAATACTCACTGAGTATGAGTATGAGTGAATGAGCTTCTTTCATCCAGATCCCATGAAAGTGACCAGCCTGCCAGTACCTGTACCGGCCTGCACACGGCTGCATTCACCCGTAGGTAATGATTTATCGCTGTCAATGCCCGTGTCTGGGACCTTCTGCATGCATCTCAATTGCACCTTTGTACACATTGCGGGAACAACCCAAGCCAAGAGGCAGCCTCTGGCCTGTGAGCGACACCCTGGACGACGCCCTCTGTCCAGTGGACAGATTCTCTCCACCGGGAGAGCTATAAGTAGCTGGTGCAGAGGCGACGGCGCACCGGAAACGACGAGCCTGAGGCACTGCCGGCGGCGGTGTCGGCGAGTGGACGGTGTGTAGGGGCGTGTCGTATCGCCTTGTATCGGACAGGCTCTCGCCGGGACTCTCTGCCTATTGAATGGCGTCGCTGCTGACGCCGGCCCTCTGTTGACAAGGTCGATCGATCGGCCCAGTTTTAGTTCGCTTCCGCCCGGCTCCGAACGTGCCCTGGGCCCCGCGGCGTCGAACCGGGCGGTAGCATCTCTGCCACCCCACAGCGGGACGGTCCTGACGTCTCGCGGATATCCTGAGATGGATGATGCCCGATCAAGTGAAATGGTGTATATTGACTGGTGGATCCAAGGGTGGGGGGCAAAGGGGCCGTGGCCCCTCTAAAGCCTAAAATAGCATGGGCGCCGAAAGCGGGGGGACACGTCCCCTCCTGTTGGCTAACCATGGGGGACGTCCCCCTCAAATTTTTGGCCCATCGTCAATAAGGCTGTCAGGTACCGAATATGCTAAGAACTTGCCTCCCCCGGTCAGCACCAGCCCGGGTCCGTCCCCTCCTCCCTGTAAAAATTGTGTGCCAGCGCCCCTGTATAATGGTATCTTTTGGCCGCCCTCCAAAAGTACCTAATTTTAACGTTTTTTTCTTTAAGAAAATGCAATGGTTTTGCGATTTTTTCTCAATTTAGCCCTACAAAACGTTGGGTTGGCCCCCTCCTAAAGCTGCTCCTGTGTCCGCCAATGCTTACATTTTTGACATTGTAATTCATGTCTTTCATAGTAATGTACAGGTGCATTCAGTTTGGTCATGTCAAGTGGTTTTGCGCCAGTTTGTGGTAGGTTCTCGGATACCTTTTTCGGAATTGTAATACGTTCTCCAGTATTTCAACCGGAGTGAGAATGGAATCTTTAGCGAGCCAGTGAAGGTAATCGCGGGGGCACAGGCGGATCCAGAAGGAAAGGATGCGCTGCCACCCCCGTCTCCCCCCACCCGATCAACCGTCAGTGCCCCCGGAAATGGTCACGACGCCCTCCTGGAATGTCGCTCCCCGAGGATGCTGATTATCGGTGCCCCACGGTAGCATTTTGGCGCTCACCTGATAGGTTTCGCTGCCGAAAAGTGGCACCCCCGGTCTCATGCCATGCCACCCCCCACTATGTGCCCCCATCGAAAATCCTGGATCCTCCTGTGCGTGTAGACAAACAAGTTCAGGCTGTCAGTTGTACATTTCTCTCTGTCGATATATTTTAAGGCAGGTTATCAAAATTCGCACCGTCTTAGGAAAAGTAAAAAATTCAAGCCATCATAGGCGGATCCAGGATTGATGATGGGGAGAGGGGCACCCGGTCGAACGGGAGCCTTTATTGCACCCGTGCAGGCCTTTATTGTTCAGACAGGCAGGCTGCTGTAGAGCAAGATACCTTTACTTAAAGGTACGTTCAAGAGGAATTCCTCCACGCCCGAGTGACGTCACACGGGCGTGAAGGAATTCCTTCACCATTGAGCCGTGTATTCAACTGCTCCTAATGGCACTTCCCGCTTACGAATTTGTGAGAATACACGGCAATCATGTTTATCCCACATGCAATAGATAAGCATTTTATTCTCGATTCTGGGCCTATTTTGCAAAAATTTGGATATTTAATCATTTAATTTTCCCATGTTATATGCTACGAGGTGTGACGTCACATCCGGTGGTCTGCGCTTGCTGTTGGAGAGGGGCCGGCTCTAGAGAGCGGGGCGGAACGGCTGCGGCGGCTGCGGCCCGATGATTGGCGCGGTGCTTGGGGCCCTCTTGGGCGTTGTCGCTCCCGGGCAACGATTCAGGTATTTTGTATGTGTTCGTCATCAAAATAGTTGACACGATATTTCACTGTTATTTCTACCTGTGTGTGTCTGTGTGTGCGTGTGTGTGTATATGTGGGTATGTGTTGTCTGTGATCAATGTTTAACGGCAATCTGTACCGGCGCCTAGATTTAAGCCTCTGAGCTTTTGCGCCGGTCCAGCACCGATTATACCACTTTGGACATTGTGAAGAATAAACGGCATGGAGATGGAGATGGAGCCATGCGGACTAGAGGGGAGGGGGATGGCTCGTGGCCCATGCCGCTAGATCCGCTTATGAAACTTATGGATATTTTTGCATCAGCAAGAAGAGTATCAGGCCTTCCATCCAACATGGAAATAAGATCGGTGAATCATTCAGTACCGGAGCTCGTGGGTGAATCGACCCCGAGCCTCTTCCATGATATCGCTATTCGTGTCTTTTGTGGGTTCGAGCCCAATGCTTTACCGGGGGCGGCTAAGGTTTCCTAACCTCATCCATCCAGGGCGGCATGACTGGAGAGTTTACAACAGGATGGCGGATGCTGAGGGCTCTGAATTCGAGCTCCTTACGATGACGTTTAGCACTGATTTAGTAAAAGGAAGCAGGACTCCAATCCTAATGACTTTGCATAAAAACTTCTACCTTCGACTTCTAACTTTTGCGTCTTGCTCGTTCACACATTTCGTACGATATTTGGTTTACAGCCTATATGAGATAATTGTTTCACCGGTGTCATCATTTTTGTGGGATTGCTATCGTTGTCAAGATTTAATATCCTGCACGGACTTGAGGCGAGCCGGTTTCAATGGGCGAGGAACTTAATCCGATATCATTTCGCAAGGAACTTCGTCTGGATAATGGTAAAGGTGGTGCAAATGATTATAATCTGCCAATTATTTATTATTTTGAATTAGTTTTAAAAGCCAAAAGTCAGTCAACGGTTTTGCATACGGTGCATGGTCACGACGGAGTTTTTAAATGAGGCCTAGCTTTCATCCAAAGCTCCTTTTTGAAAACTCAGTCGTGACCGTGCATTGTATGCAAAACTGTCGACTAACTTTGGACTTTTAAAACTCATTTAAAATAATAAATAATTGGAAGATTATGATCATTTCCACCACCTTTACCATTATTATGGTGTATTCTCCGCCACTGTAAGAACTTCATCCGGCCTCAGCATCTAATGCGCAAACTGACTAATATATCCTGTTGTGTCTTGTATAACTGTATTTAAGGGAGTGCCGAACTTTAAAAATGGGTTTGAAAACCTAGATAACACTTTTGTCGTGTGTCGAGAGACCACTATTGACATTTCATTTCACCCAAAGATCGCTGTGTATCAAACTTCTGCACGCTTTCAAGTTCAAAATGAAGGGGCTATTCCATTATGTCAAACTATGAAAGGCTCCTTTTTTATCTGGTAGTGCATGTCGCGTAATAAATGTTAACAAGTGGCATGGCCTCCACAACATTGCATGCCGCAAGCCGCCGCAATCAGCCAGATTCGTGATTACACGCGATGATTGGGTCAACCCAGGGTAGTAAGACAAGAGGCGATGTTTTTGTGTTGAGCGATTGAAGGTGGAAGCAAAATGTGGTTTCCTGATTTTCAAACATACTTTGTCCATAAATAGTCCTTTTTAGAATTTCGGCAGCGGTCCACTCCTTTTAAGCAGTTTCTCGCCGGCGGCACTGGTCCGTTGCGCCCGGTGCATCAAGTTCTTCTCAGCCCCTGCGCCTCTGTAACCTCTCCGGCCCTGCCAAGGTGACTCATGACCCGCGACCGGAATGTCGGGGCGGGGAGCTGACCTTGGAGCTTCTGTCGGGCTCACGCGCGGCCGTGTTTACCTGCGAGCGCCACCTGTGTCGGCGTTCGCCGTGATCCCGCTCTGGACAGATGCTCCTCACCCGGGATAACGTGACTTCTGCCGTATGATATATGCCCTGACTGAGTGCGCAACAAGTATTTGGGTGAATATACCTTCCCGTGGGTCCAGGACTCCGGGGAATATCACTGCATCATTAAAAGGAGAGTCACACTTTTACTGTGGGTTTTAAACTGAAATAAGAGTATTCTAGAGCGTGTCGAGAAACCTGTAGTGACACATTTCACACAAAGCTTCGCTCTTAAATTTCTGAACAGCTCAAAGTTGTAAATAAAGGGCCTTAAGGTTCTAATTCAAACCTGGAAGAAATTCCTTCTCATCTAGCTGCAACAGTTTGATTAGTTCGAATTCCACCGCCGCGCCAGTCACGTGATAAATGTCAACAATGACAAGGCTCATCGCAACGTTAAATGCCACAAGTGGGGCCCACTCGTCAGCCTTGTAATTAAATGTAAATGTAAATTAAATTAAATGTCATTTTAATTAAAAATTTAATGTCATAATTAAATTAACGTTAAATTAAATGTCATACTTTTGTCAACCTTGTGGACAGGGTAGGAAGGAAAATACGCTATTTTTGTTCTGGTGCGTTGAAGGGGGAACAGGATGTGGTTTCCTAATTTCCAGAACGATTTTTTTCAATAAGTAGTCATGAGCCCTGTTCCGTCTGTCAGCACAGTTATGTCAGCAGGACCTCTAACCTCTCCTCCAGAAAAGAAACATTAGCGCCATAATCGCCTCTGGTTTGTGCTAAGCAAAGGGAACTTAAACCTTTATACCATCAAAAAATATTAGGCTGCCACTTCGTGCACTTACTATTTTTCATCAGCACAGCAACAGGCCATCAGCCCGTAAAACCTCTAGAACTAGTTCCCCGGAAGAGGCTACAGTCCGGTGACGTAGGTGCAACGCGGCCCTCTGATTGGTACTGATAAAACTGTGCTGGCAGACGGAACAGGGCTGTGGTTAAAATCTCGACAAAGTGGTAATTTCCTTTAACACGCGCTGTGGAGAGGGGTCGGGTGTCAGAGCGTAGTGGAGGGGTTGTCCTAAAGTGCCCACCGTGAGACCTCAGAAACAAAGAGGGTTAGAAAAAGGCCCGTTTTGGGGGTGTGTGGCAGTGACCCAAAATAGGTTTTGCGCTGGGGTGTCGAGTGGAAAATTCAGCTCGGAATGTATGGCGAGTGAGTGGAAAATTCCTCTCAAAATGTATGGCGGAGTAAAAAATTTCCAATTTGGGTACTCAGGTGGTAAACTCTCAGAGCCCTTGTTTGAACTGAAGGATGGATATTTCCTTTAATTTTCTCAAAGTAAATATTTTTAAATCGTCCCCAAACAGCATTGTTTGACCATTCCCATGTGAAAAATTTGGGTTAAGCAGGTAAATCTTTACCAGCTGAAACCCCCTGATGCAGTCTCAAATTTTTTTAGGGAGTTGGTGAATTTCCACAAATAAAAAACTTTTGGGGGCCTCTGAGACCAACCTTCGGGGGAAAGAACTCTGGGAGCCACCAAGACTGTTGGGGGGGCGTCCCTAGACCAACTCTTGTGCCCCTCCTCTCCTCTCCCACAAGACCAGCTTTAAAGGGCCCCTGAGACGAAATATCGGGGCCCCCTTAGACCAACTCTGCAGAGGGGCCTCCGAGATCGACAGGTGGTGAAAAATGAAAAGGGATTTTTTCATGCAATACCTAGTTCCAAAATTAATTATCTAATCATACACTGTATAGTTTTCCTGTCCGGGACAACGCCCCTCCTATACCTATACCTATAGCTATCGGAATTTTGGAGGCCACTCCTGACCTCAATCACTGCACCTCGCATACACCTATGCTAGGGCCCAGTAGAACCTTGGTTTACACTTAACTAACCCAGACGAAACTACAAACTTTCTATCATAGCAATAAACTCTTCCAGACTCTTGCTAAAAGTTTCTTTTCTTTACCTGTCAATTCCCCTGCTTCTCTTCACATATATGCTCACCTTCATATGAGTATGCTGCTTTCTATCAATATCTAATCGAAGCTACTACAGCCTCCTTTCTGTTGTTTCTTCCTTTCGTCTACAATCAGCCAGGCGCGGCGGGTTGCGACAGCGTCAGAGCAACTACTAATTTAAATTTCTGATCGCAATCCGCTTGCCGGTCGCATGAGCAACATAATTTGCATTTCAAAAATTGCTCTAAATTAATTTTCTAAATCCTTATAGACTAGAAAATTATACAACTAAAAGCACACCAAGAGGAAGACTAACAATGTTTTGTCAATAACGAATACGAAACCAGCCTTTCAAAAAGCCTAAAGATGCCGCTTTAACTTACTAGATGTAAAGACGGCGATTTGGTAAGTCCACGCCGTAGACCAGCCATACAAAAAAGTGCCGATGTTTGAAGGGTAACTGGATGCATTCTTGTTGCCCAAATAATCATTTAATGAAAATGTAGAGTTTCAATGTATTCAAGTACCGAACGCTTTCAGTTGAACTTAAATATCAGCGTATTTATGCCTAGGGTGTCGTAGGGTGTCGTGAGTGGATTTAGGTGTCACAGGGCGTGGACACAGTAGTGAAGGGCTGATATGGATAAAAATTATTCTCTTTCAAATAAATGGTCAATTTTCTACCATACAATGTCAAAAACATATGCTGCTTAGCATACAAATTTCAAGGTAATTGCTTTTAACAACAAGATGACCAAAAATGGTTTTTCACTATTCTCGGTACCAGAAATACAAAAACAACTTTTCAAGGACGTAAGCCTAGAAGTCATGTGCACAGATAAACTGCTTTCCAGAACTGTATAAGTATGTCATGAACTGAGTACAAGTATGTTTACGTTGAGGCCGCGAACCCACAGCTCACAGTCCAAACCATTGCGCTTCAGGAATGCTCATCACTATCTCGGAAGTCGGTCAGGAACTAGGTTGTCTCTTGGGCAAATTTTCACAGTATTTAGGGAGAGTGAGACAACGGTGCCGTGTTTGTTTCTCAGACCCAAATCGATGTACGGGACAGCTGGGTGGACGGAGTGCCTCCCCGACCTCGGTGAGCCTGCCGCTCTGGCTCTGTTCCTGTTTGGAGGCAGCGGTCACTGACTCGCCTTTCGCGGCCTCTTCGCGTCGGTATTCAGAGGCACCACAGGAACGGTAAAAACATGGCGCTTTGTTCCGGCGAGGCTGCCGCCGTCCTTGGCTGAGATCCAGTCGGCATGTTTGGCTGCACTCACAAAGATGGGCACCGACAGACCCGCATTTGCGGCGTCAGCGCGCAAATTCAAAGTCACGTCCAAAAACAGCAGTTACCAGTGCCGCAAGACTTGAAGGAAAAAGCGGAGTGAGACTTGACAGCCCTGCTTCGGTGATCTCTGAATAAACAGGGTGTTGGTTTCTCGCATGACTAAATGAATGGCCAAAATCAATGCACTTTAATGCGCATATTGGATAGGGCCCTAAACTGCTCCCTCCCCACCTATTTTCCGAGGTGGCCGGAGAACCGTTCCCGGCTAGAAAACGCTACTACGCCACATTTGCGAGAATTGATGAGCCCGTTGATTGGTGAAGGAGTTTTTAAATCAATAAATATTTTTTTAATCAAGGTTTTCAAAGCCAGACCTATATTTTGAGACCGTCGCAATTGCGCGGTCGCACTGTAAGCACAAACGTTCGCCTGCACTTTAGACCGAGTGGTGATGTCATAATACTATTTAATTGTGTTATATGTCAAGATCAACCAGCATGAAGGTCAAGGTCAAAGGTCACAGGCCAAGGTCATTGACCCCAGTATTCCGGTCATATGACATCATTAACAATGACGAATGTCAACTTAGCCGGCCCGGATCACGAGGCGGTTCCCAGGGCGAGGCCCTTCCATTGCACTCGGTGGTGACCCCGAATATTTAAATAAAAAAACAATACGAATGTGCTATGACTTCACAGTTAAGGCTACTCAAGGTTAAGGTCAAGATCAAAGGTCTTTTTCAAGTTTAAACCCTCATTTCCCGTCTAAAGTCTGCTAGAGTGCCAGTTATATTGTACATTATTGAGAACATGTCATTTTGTTACGTCACAGGACATTGGCATTTAATGACCTTGACCTCAAAACTTCAGAGGAGATTGTATAGGACCTTCTCTCTATGACCTTAGTTCATTTTTGTTTTCCCGGCTCTTTTTCGCATAATCACGGCATTTCCCAATAGGTTTCCAGCAGGGCAGAGATTGGACCTTTACGACCTCATTTGACCTTGAAGTAATTGACCTAGGTAAATTTAAAATTTGTCATAAGGTAGATTTTCATCACCCCACACACCAGTGTCTCAAAACCTGGGGTGCTGGGTGCAGAACGACACCCAGTCAAGCAGAATTTTCCACTCACTTTTATATATTTTTTGCTGAATTTTCCTCTCACTTCCAACAATACTTACTACTATTTAATTTTACTCAACAATACTTACTACAAAGGCCAGTTCCATTGCCTCCTCTACCAACGTCCACTGGAAAAAGTGAGCAGCAGAATCGACTAAAAGCTCGCCAGATTAACTCGGCTCTTATGCGCTTCTTTGACTTTTCTGCAAGAAAATCTGGCGATTTCTATTTTTCTAGCCAATTATACCTGGCACCCTTATATCCACCGATTTCAGTGGTACAACTGAATCGAAATTCTGGCGCGGGCAAGACGCTCAGTGCCCCCTGCCCCACCGGAGAAAGTTCCAATGGGTGAACACCGCCACTAAATTCCACCACTCACAAAATTGGTGAGTGGAAAATTAGACACCCTAGCCTTATGCTGCCAAAAAAATGAGCTGACCGCTTTGAGCCGCTGCGAGGACTACTAAGAACAGAAAGCAAACTTTGATTGGTTTTTATTTATATTTAGAAAATACTGGAACCGTAACGGACATTATTTCTTAGGCGCTTGTTTCAAGCTGAATGATTCCAAGAACTTAGTTTATTTAAATTATTTTTCGAAAAAAATTGTGGGGAAAATGTAAACGAATGTAAAAAGTCAAAACAAGACCGGTAAAACTGCACTGATCAGAAGCACATCGAAAGCATTGCATCTTGTCATCAGATGCTTGTGACGGAATAAAGGCGAGCCTTGGCCACAGAATTGCTACCTTTGTCCCATGAAGTGCTGTTTGGGGGATGGGGTGATCGAAGCTCTGTTGATGCAGGAAAATAACTATCGTTAACGACCTCGTCACAGAAATTACTTCCCTCGCGGAAACCGCCTAACCTCGTGGTATGTGTGAACAATCTACTGGAATGGCTAGATAATGAGACAAGTCATCTCAAGGTGAATTTCCATGTGGTGATCATGTCCTTGTTATAGCTGGCATTGGGTTTAAGCGGATACCTCAGGTAGGCGAGTTGGTGTGCTGGGGGAATATGGGCGTTGGAACATTTGGCTTCATGGCTGATCCCTGCCTAGCTGCAGCCTGGAATGAAGTTTTGCGAGTAATGGAAGTTTGGTAATTGTCCACCTCTCATAGGCGGATCCAGGATTTCTGATCGGGGATGGGAGCACAATCTCGGCCAGGGGGCACCTATCGTGGGGTCGCCCATGCTTGCATCCTGGATGGAACGATATTTCAGGGGGCGCCGTCGGCCTTTCAGGCGGCTCCGAGGGTCGGTGCGGGGGGGTGCAAGTACCCCGTTGTCCCACCCCTTGATCCGCCCAAGGCACGTTTTCTCATCAATTTTTGTTGCGGCAGCAAACAGTCGTTTTTTGAAGACTAACTTTTTTATGAATGATGGTGAAGGGCGCAGTTCCTGCTTCAAAACTTTTCCTATAAGGTCTCAAGTGATTGCGAGAAAGTTCTGAGAAGCTGGCCATCGCCCGATCGTGGCGTTGAATCATAAAGATGATAACTTATTATTTGGAACTGCAAGATTTTCTGAAAGCTGCGCTTAGTCCTCGCACCAGTACATATCTGCAGAGTCATCGCAAATAGCTGGTGTAGTCACCGGAGGATTCGGTGAAGCTGAAACCGCACGGTCCATCACAGGACTCCGCGGACCCCCGAAGGCGCCGGGAGGAAAGTGGGTGGAACAGGCCGGGGGACGAGTCCACTGGCACTGCAAACGGTGACAGCATTAGAACGCCATGCTCTGGCGTGAAGCGTAAGGTATGTGGCGGTAGTTTAAGAAAATTTGAGGTGTCGAAGTGGAAAAAGAGCTAGGTTAACTTAAATGGAAATGTAAATTGCTTCCAGTTCTTTTAAACTACTACATTAGTATTTCTAATGTCGAAGTGTATGATGTCATACAAGTGTATGCATGCCATGCGTATGCTCAGTGTCGGGGTATTAAGAATGACGGGGGTGTAAACTACCATGTGTAGTGTTACCGTAATCAGAGTCCACCTACCTGTTTATCCTAGTTCCCGGTATCAGTGTCCGATAGCACGAAGATAAGGCCATGGTAAGCTGGCAGCCTCGATAGTCCTGCTTGCCCGCCGGCAGCCCCCTCCCCCCGGTCCGTGCAGGGTCGTCGGCGCCCAGTGTGGAGACAGACAGGTCTCACACCTCTGATGCGTTGGCTGAGCTTGTCTTGCGGTGAACATTTACTTAAATGGAATGTGACATATTTGTAATGGGGTTTGGAACTGGGATAGCCATGTGATAGAGCATGCCAAGATAGAGCACCTAGATCGAAATTTCATTTTTCCCAGAACTTACTGTTCGCGGAGAAAAAAAGGTTGATTGTACTCCACTGTAGATTGTAGATAATCACCACTGTAGGTTATATGGTCCTTTGATAGAGGAAGACAATTTGGTGACCCGCACGACGTTTTATGACTGTCAACGCCCTTATAACCCCTATATGCTATAGTCACCAGAGCCCGGTGTGACCCGCAGGCCCCTCCACAATCACCAGGATGCTGTTTGGTTAGCTAGGTCATCATGTTAAAGGGAATGTGGCACCTTCATAACGTGATTTTAACTGAGATAGCCAAGTTGTAAAGCAAGTCGGAAAACCCGGTACTCCATATATCATTTGTCTTGGAACTCGATATTTCCGTAGATAAAAGCTAAAACTTACCTGACACTAACCCCCTCATCAGCCCCTCACCGGGCGGCCATTGTTGTGAGCTGCCGGTGTGACGACATATGCTGACGTCACGATGAGCACCAGCCAATCGAAGCCCTTGAAGCATTTCAAGTATGGTAGTGGTTGCCAGATTATGCCATCATCCACAGGCAGGTATTTATTTATTTTCCTAGAGGAGTATGTTTAAAAACAAAATATTGAGCTTATTGAACATTTTTTCAGAGAAATCATGAGTGGTTTCATTATTTTTGGTTAAAAGTACGCCTAATTTAATTAAATTCCAGGATTCGACCGACGTGCGACATTCCTTTTAAGGGAGAATACGGCCACCGGAGTTAGTAGGGCCCTTTGTAGCCAACATGACCTGCTGTAACTATCAGAAGCAGCCTCTGTAACTAAAGGACTCTTTGAAACCAGTTGGATCCACGATTAACTGTAGACCCGACGATCAATTGTAACTATTTACAGAGGGTGCCAGAAACCAGCAGAACTTTGTGTGACCATAAGACTCTAGAACCACCACCTCTCTAACCACCTGGGTCCTCTGTGGTCAGCTGAGCTCTCTTTGTCCGTAATTAAATGACATTTTTACGTTTTTATCCGCTCAGAAGGGACCCCTTCGAAGGAGAAAGAAGTTCATCCTGAAGACGGATAAATAATTGAGGGTTTTTTGCTTTTTGAGCACGGTCGGTTTTTAAAGTAATGCGGTAAGTACACCAATGCCTTATCATGGCACTGTTGAGATATTTCAGGGGCTGGTTTAATGCGACTTTTTGGGATAAGGTGATGTCAAATATTGAGTAACTGAACAATTTTGATCTTGGCAGTCGCCACCTCCGCCACCTTTTTGCTTTGTATTTTGCTCGCCAATATTTGTTGGGATCCAGAGTGGTCCTTTTGGCGCTATCGGAGGTTTCCTTCCTGGTGCTGCCGCCCCTGAGCGAAATCCTGGCTACGCCCCTGTGCCGACGCCCTCCCCGGTGGTCAAGTGGTATGAGTTGAACTTTGGAACGTGATATAGTGCTCAGGTCCGCTGCGCGTACGAATATTTCTTGCTTGAGCATCTTTAAAAGCTACATGGCTTCGGTATTAGCGACCTGGCCCATAAACGTGCATAACTCTCTTCACTGACTGGCTGGAAACGCGAAATATGTTTAGCTACATAAATAAAAATAGCTTAAAGGGAATGTGGCACCTTGGTCGAACCTGAATTTAGTGTAATTAGGCGACTTTAGTCAAAAATAATAAACCACTCATGATTTCTCAGAAAAGTACAATAAGCACAATATTTGGTTTTAAAATACCCTCTAGAAAAATAAATAAATATCAGACTGTGGATGATGTCACGATCTGGCAACCATTACCATACTTGAAACGCTTCAAGGGCTTCGATTGGCTGATGCTCATCGTGACGTCAGCATAGGTCGTCACACCAGTAGCTCACAACAAGCCGCCGGCGACGGGGGTGAAGGGGCTGGTGTCAGGTAGGTTTTAGTTTTTTCTACGGAAATATCGAGTTCCAAGACAAATGAAATATGGAGTACCGGGTTTTCCGACCTGCTTTACAACTTGGCTATCTCAGTTAAAATCACGTTGTGAAGGTGCCACATTCCCTTTAAATCGATAGGTCTCAGTTTGGTTCCCAATAATAGCCTCTTTTAGTTAAACCCGCTTCATTTGTGTCCATGTTCACTTGTGGCCCAAGTGAAAGATGTTCAATCTGCTCAAGAGACTAACCAGGTCCTGCTCCGATTTGTCGTCGCGGAATTTGGGGATTTTTTACCTCTAACAGAGAAAAAATGAAGTATTAATTGTGATAATTGTCCGCGTTTAAAGACGCCTCAGCTGCCAAAGCTATACGGTGCCGCAAACTCTCACCCTGGAGGGATTAGGGAGATCAAATTGACTCATTGAGAGGATCCACCGGGGCTTGAATCCAGGATCGGGGGCTCAGGAGACTGTTGCCGTTCACTCAGCCAGCCGTCCCCCGGAAAATTAAATCAAGGAATTCTTGGGTTTGTAAGCCTTTTTCAGTCACCCATTCCCGGAAAATTCGATGAAACGATTTTTTTAACTTATTAACCATTTTCTTCGGCAGTAAGAGGGTCGGTCATATCCATTATTTTCAACAATGATTGCCTCTATAACCACTTCAGTCAGGAATTGCGCCAAGGTGCCACGTTCCGTTTAAGCTCGGTTGTAAACACGGAGCTGAAGCGGGATATTCTGGTCATAGTTACATAGTCAGGCAGATTAGACTCAAGCTCTGCCGTGATCTGAAGCGGATCCTGTCTTGCCGATCGGGGGGGGTGTGCCACCTGTGGACGGCAAAACCCATCAGGCGGGCTCCAAATCTTATCGTGGGGTGCAGATACTGGCATCGTGGGAGAAGTGCCCCCTTCGCCCCCTGGATCCGATTTTGGCTGTGGTCGAGTGTTTTGTCGTCCACAGTCATGGCTGTGGCTAGTTAAACAGTCCAAACGGCATGTTGACTTCATTCCAGAACCAATGCCGACTGCGACCGCGCCTTCGTACTCAGTTCAGTTCTTCGTACTCAGCCTTTATTCTCAGATTGCGCAACGCGCCGCACCCAAACATTGGCGCCTCTGATTCGGCCGCCCTGCCGGGAAGTGCCGGTGCACTGAGATCGGTGACGTCACGGCTGCGGGAAGCGCGCCAGCCGGTTTTCCCCGTGGCTCCACGCCGACGCCGGCGCTTGGCTGCGGCGCGAACGGGTGGGGAGGGACGACTGGAGGGGGGGGTCAGCGTGACTGGACAGATTCCGGCGAAGCCATCTCTGGCGTTGGCGCGCCAAGGTGTGGTGTGGTGCGTTACTCAGAAGTCGCGCAGACCAAAACAGGCGCAGTTCTGCGAAATGTTTCGGCCTTCTTTTGTGAGTCGTTCTTGAACAGTAGCTGTGTGTTCTCAGTCTTTGGAATGTTTAGGTCTTCTCCCTCTTTTTTGACGGGACTACTGGTATATATATATATATATATATATATAAAAAAATATATATATATATATATATATATGGGTCACAATGTGTGCAAATAGCTAATTGATTCTAGCATTGACGCATGCAAGTGAAATGAAAATAGATTGAAATGAAATGTTTTCTGGCACAATGAGGATTTCCCCCTTTATTTCATTCGGCATCATATGGTCTTAAAGGTCCAGAATTTATATCCTAGAACTGTCCGCGATATTGTTAGCAGACTGGTTGATGACCTAATTTTTTAATTCACTCGACTCTGACCCGCAACTTAGTGGCTGACTCTGATTCGGACTCGACTCACCGCATTGAACCGGTGAGTCGACTCTGACTCAGCCCATATGCAGAAGTGAGTCGACTCTGACTCAGGTCAAATCCAGAAGTGGGTCGACTCAACTTTGACTCACCTTAGCGTTGAGTCAGAGTCGACTCCGACTCAGAATAGTGACAAATCATGCGTACACTAACTGCACATTTCCTTCAATAGTATGTAAATTGCAATGCATTTATTTATGGCGGTTAATGAAAGATTTGATGTATATGTCATGTTAGTTTCGCAGCTTGAAATTCTTTGGCCATTGCCAGATATACGACTGAGCTTTAATTTTTGTTTAGGTACAGACAGTATTTATATCGACCATAGGATGTCCTCAAACCATGACAGATAGTGCTTTGAAACAGTGGCGGATCGGGGGAAGCTCTGGGTAAAACCATGTTTTTGCCCCCTCCCCCAACGATCGATCTCTTTTTTCCCCGACTCCTTTTTAGTTTATGAGCAAGACTTAGTTGCTTTAACTCTCAACTTCAAACATTACCAGCTCAGTTCAGTGTAAATATTGGGCCTTGGATAGGAAAAAGTATCTTGATGCCATATCTTTCAGCCGTGACGTTTTGTTTTGCTCGCTTCTGCTGGCGAGTCTGTAGCGCAATTTTTCAGTGCAGGGCTTTTTTTGCTTTTCAACTTTGGTTTTCCCTTCCCAAACCGACCGGCTAGATCCTCCACTGCTTTGAAATAAGCAGTTGGAGCCTTTAGTTATTAGTTTTGGCTCCTTTCAGGGCCAGGTGCAAAATCTGATTTTTGGTACCCTGTATCTGGCTATTATAGTACTTAGCTGGTTAGTGTTTTCTGTCAAACGGAGGAAAAAATTAAGAATTAAAATGTGGTTTCCAAAGAGAGAATTATGAAATGGACTTAGGGCTCCGTGTGGTGTAGACCCTTCAAGTTAAAAGGTTTGATTTTGGACCAAATCACGAACTTATCTGATTGATCCAATCCGGGATCTGTCACTGCATAATACCCCAAGAGATCACTCCAGCGTACTTCCTCACAAATATCAAAAAGTAACAAGAGCCTTCAGTAACAGCGTATAAATATCCTTACATCGTACTCAGGACATCAACCAGCATTCTGAGCGATCGCTAGCACATGGACGTTGATTATGTGGTCTAGAAAAATAACAATTTTGTTTTTTTGGGCTCACTGCTCAATGCATTTTTTTCTCAAAATGTCACTGTGAACAAACGAAGACATCCTGTAAAACTCAAAGTGAGACATTGTTTTATTGAAGAGGGTACACTGTTCTCTTTCTGGGGGCTCTAATTTTTGGTTGGGTGCAGAAGGATTGGTCGAAGGCAGAACGGCCTCCAGAAAAGAACAAGCAAATAACTTCCTTATCAGTAACCGGTTTCAGTTTCTGAAGGTCTGAAAGGGTCACTGGTCCCCAGCGGAGGAAATCTGAGGGGCTGGGGAGAAAAATAGCCCCCGGCTATATGTAAAAAATGCACAGTCGCTGCTTGCCGTACACACCCCTGCAGCCATTGGCGCAGAACACTCGTCCCGTCTGGTCTGTTTTTGTTCGATACTGGCAGTGCTGACTCGAACCGGTCCCATAGCAGTCGATCAATCGGAAGACTGGCGCGCCCAGCCGCCGCGCGCGCTCAGCTGCCATTGTGGCCGGCGGCGGGCCGTAGTACTCGGCTCCGTCGCTGTTCTGTGCGTCGCGCAGTGTGCCCCCGCCATGACCACTCCACCAGCCCTGCCCTTGACCAGGACGAATGTGGTGTAGCTGACGTCACGTTACGTCAGCCGCGCCCGGGAGAGGCCCGTGGCGCAACAGTGGCGGCGGTGCCGCCGGCAGGCCACCTGAGCGGACCGGCCGGATGCGTCGGTCCTGAGCGAGCTGCGGGCCACCGGTACGCAGGCGTTGGACTTGAGGCAGGAGGGTCACTTCAGTGCAGAAAAGTCATTGAACACGGCAGACGATGACCTTGGCGGCCGACGGTTGAGGCAGGGTTCTGCGCAGCGGCGCGGTGCGTCACTCGTCCTCATCCGGACGACTTTGCATGAAATGTGGTGCAGTGTTTCGTAACAGCCAACTTGTCAACGACGTGAGGGCCCTCTGCAAGGCACGCCCTGCGTGCATTGACTGCGGCTGGTTTGACAGGGTGCAAGGTGCGCGTTTGAATGATGTCTTGGTTGATGGCGTCACTTCTCTTATTCGCAGTTTGCTGAGGCGGGGAATGTTGCATATTTGAGATGTATCTAATGGGCCGGAGGTCTGAGAAGGTTAGAGAGTTTTATGCGTCATTCAATGGCTTGAAAGAGACTGAGCGAGACTTTTAACAGACCTTCTAATGGGATTTGAACCGAAATAGCAGCCCTGAAGAGCTCATCGCAAACTCTTGGATCTAGTTATTTATATATTTCGTCACAAACTCCGTATCTGCGGAGAAAAAAGGTGTTTTCGGAGCCGAATTCTGTGCCACGTGGTCCTGGTTGGGGGCGGAGGCACATGCCTAGACAGGCTACCCAATGGGAGACGATCAAAGACGCGGGAGGGGCTGGCTGGCCCCTGAGGAAACGCTTATTTCTGCCAGTCAATATGGCGTGGCATACAACTAGCACGCCTGTATTTTTCTGGCATATTCTACAATACTTAAATTCGAATAAGAAGTGTCATCTCCCCTTTGATAATCGGCATCACCAGGGGCGTCGCCAAGGAACGTTTGCTGGGGGACGGACCCCCGCTCTGGCGAGGTCCGATGGAGGCGAGGCGAAGTTTGAACATGTTGGCTGCCTTTGAAAACGCTTTCGATGCACTTCACCGCCACTAGAATAAGAACAATTTAGGTAGGCTCATGCAGATAATAGTTTTAAAATGCAAAACACCTAGGTCGAGTCCCAGAACCTCCGGAGATTGTCCCCCCCCTGCTTCGCCAGTTGGGGAGACTCGCCTCCCCGCTCTCGACGGCCATGGGCATCACATATCATAAGAATGAGACAACCGCGGGCGATGATGCGCGGCGCGCCCCGGCGGACAGCACCCTACAGCGGGCCACTGTCCGCCAGCGCGGGTTCAGTGGCCCCCTGCATCACAGCTGAGCACCGCCCCGTGACGGTCCCCTGCATCTGCAAACCTGACTGTGCGGCACAGCATTGCAGACCCAACACAAACGGCTGAGGCAGCAGCAGTCGGCCGCGGTGCAGCCGCTGAAGGTTCAGCCGAGCACTGGCCAGAACCCCTCTCCCCGCCCCTCACATCAGCTAATCCAGCATGTCCAGCACCTGGACAGAGCCACCCCTTCAATTCCTGAGCATCTCAGTGATAGCAATGCTCTCAGTGCAGGAAGTGTCCTCAGTGTCCAACCCACGGCGACCTCTAGTCTCGCGCTGGCTGCTGACACATGTCCGTTGCCCGGGTGTGAAGCCCCGCCCCCTTCGCCGTGATCACGTGAAGGCCACGTGCGCCGCCGAGCCGTGCAATATATCGAGCGGTGGCGGTGTCGGCGCGGACCGGCCGTACCTCGAGTACCTCACCGTCCAGGTTCGACGCTGTACCCGAGTACCTCACCGCCCAGGTCCGGCGCTGTACCCGAGTACCTCACCGTTCAGGTCCGACGTTGTACCCGAGTACCTCACCGTCCAGGTCCGACGCTTTACCCGAGTACCTCTCCGTCCAGGTCCGACGCTGTAACCGAGTACCTCCCCGTCCAGGTCCGACGCCGTTCTCATGGTCAGTGGTCGGGGGTGGTAAGCTGGGGCAGCGGTGAGATTTGGAGTTTGTAGGCCGTCCGTCAGTTACATAACCCAAAGGAGAGATGGGGAGTCAGCCGCAGCGCTATTAAACATTACACATGGGCGTCAGGAAGCGTTACGTGGCGAAGGGGGATGCCAAGCAATATGTGTTGTATGTAGATTATGGTTTTCCGCGGGTTTAGGTGGTGTGAGGCGTTTCCGAATCCTAACCTCAGGGGGGAAGGAGAAATGAGGGTCTTGTATGTGAGATGGAAAATGTATTGTTGAAATTAAGAACGAAATAACTGAATATTTTATGTACTCTTGATGTGCAATGAGATTCTTAGGGGAACATTACGAAGTCATCAGCTCTCGGCTAGGTTCCGTTAGCCGTGGCATTCTATCTTGCCCTGTTCCCAACATGAAGTGGGAAATTGGGTGACTAAGTCCCTGTACATGAAGTAACACAAAGCCTCTTGCTCATGCTTCTTTGATCATTTTGTTAATTGTTAGTCATTACTGCTTACCCTGCGCACGACCCAACGCTGCTCTGGCGAACGGTTAAACGCCGAAACTCTGATTTGACGGTCTTTGGGAACGAAAATACATCGGGGTCATGGCCTCCCAAACCACCAGATATTCATGATTTAAAAAAACTTTGTTCTTCACAATTTCGACGATTTGATTCTCGAGAGGTCAATTTAGCAGTGTATGGGACCACATCTGGGCGAAAATGTCACCATTGTCACTTGTCCTGCGAGCGGCGGTCACCCAGTGGGACAGCCGTACGACCTTGGCAGTTGGTGCGTTGTTAAACCCCCCAAACCCTGTGGGACAGACCGACGGCAAGCATGTTCAGGACCGACCGCTCCACCGCCGGATGCGAGCCTCTGAACACGTCACTGAGTCATAGCCCCGCCGTCCGCTGGCTCAGAAGTGCTGGAGCTGCCCGGGATTTGTTGACATCGGGCGGCTGTGGTTGGTGTAAGTGGTTTATGCCTCTGATCTGTTGTAAGTCCTACCTGCTCGGGAGCCGGCTAGGTGCGTCATCGGTGTGCAGTGATCATTTGGGACAGTGCGGGCTGTTTAAGGTGGCGCAGGATCAACCGCTAGTCTCATTCTAAGCATATCTATTGTGTTTAACGCTGAATTGCTGTGAATTCAGCACGCTTTTTTAGTTAAGATGGTATGTGTGGTGTGGGAAGGCTCCACTGTTGTGCTTACGTCTATGTGTAATACACATAGATAGAAAACCTTAAATACACTTGAATAGAAAACCAGTACTAAGGCTTATGCACCTAACAAACGTGTCTCGGGGGTTCTTTTTTCCGCCAGCGGTTGGTTTTTTCTGGAGCCCAACATACGATTGAAGCGGGGTAGGAATTTTGTCAACCTTTCTTTAAATTCACTCTGATCCAGACCTATTTTGCCTCAATAATACCTGTAGTTCATGGATTATCACGAAACGAAACTGCAAGATTATCTGGCCAACAATGGTGGCCAGTGGCGGCGCTTGAACATTATAACAGCCTCGGCACGATTGGCTTAGAGGTAAGGATGTCGCCCTGGCTTTTTACCTGATATTAAACAGGGGCGATTCCAGCAGGTCGGCTGGAGAAGGGGCAAGCTCATGTCGATGAGCAAAAATAATATTTATGTTCAAATGTTTAATGTCATACAAATTGAAAAAAACATATGTCGATGG
Source organism: Lepas anatifera (assembly GCA_034440635.1). NCBI lineage: Eukaryota > Metazoa > Arthropoda > Thecostraca > Lepadidae > Lepas > Lepas anatifera. The sequence continues at coordinate 1,824,710 of JAOTON010000667.1, read as the reverse complement.
ATTGTGGAAACAGTTATGCGGCAGTATATGAAGGCTCAAGGCAAAATTCAAGAAGGATAGGTAGGTACGTAAGTAAGCCGGGAAGGACAACGTACTCACGAGAGCTTCTCATTTTAAGGACAGCTTCGGCACTTCATTGTTTATAACGTCAAATTTCTCGCTGTACGATCGATTTGTGAACGAATTTTTTAAATTTTAACCGCCAGATTTTGTGCAATGACTTACGTTCCTCATAAGCGTTTCACAAATTAAATATCTCGCTAATAGCTGTCCACAAACAGCTATTACACAACAGCTGTCCCGCACCAGAGAAGGCTAAACATCCGCGCATACAACTTGTATTACAACTTGTCTTGTATTACAAGACTGTCAATAAACGAATCCGCTGTAATAAAGGTCCTAAGACGCGGCATCGCACGTGCTAGCTTGTTAGGCAAGCCTAGCATGTTGATTTAACTCGCGTTCGAATGAATGAGGTATTAAAGATGTCAATCAAAAAGCACACGTTAGGTTTGCCACAGTGTTATGCAGATTTAGCGAAATCCGAAGTGCCTAAGATCAAATTTATTGACGGTAAAAGCTGCGACCTTGGATTTTCAGAGATGCAAATTATCGGCTCTTTGACCCAGTGATCCGAAAAAGGAATATTCGCTGTAACTTAAACATCGAGTCAAATTATATTTATTCCCCAGAAAATACACAACTACTTCGACATTTAAAAGTGGCTAGGCAGTGCCTAATGTGCGTCTATTTTTTTATCAGCTGCGGACACTTCCACACATGAGGTGGCTTTTCAAGCACCGTCGTAATGGACATGAAGTGATGCAAACTATGGAAGGAGACGGTAAGGATAAGGATAGATGAGGGTAAAGTAAGGTGGAATACTATGACAGCGCCGCCACTGATGGTGGCGTAGATATACAAACCGAGTCCCTTGCTCTTAACTCACGTAATTCAAAGCTATCGCTCTTGCTCCCAACTCTTAACTCGCCCAATTCAGAGAGCCAGGGTTATCTCTCATTCTGAATGATTCAAACCTGAGCAGTGGCGGATCCAAGGGGGGGCAAAAAAGGCATTTATTTATTTTTTTTTTTCCTTCCTTTATGCCCCCCAAACGGAAAAACTCGGGGCATAACTATGTTTTTGCCCCCCCAAAGCGATCGACCTCCCTTTTCCCCGACTGCTTTTTAGTTTATAAGCAAGATTTTGGTACTTAAACTCTTAACTGCAAACAGAACAAGTTGAGTTCAGTGTAGGGCTTGGATAGGAAAAAAGTATCTCGAGCCCAAATTCCTTACCCTGTGAAGTTTAGCCTCTAATACCTAAAATTTCCCGACAGGTCATATTTTAGCCCAATTTTTCACTGTGATGTTTTTTTTGCTTTTCGACTTTGGTTTGCCCCTCCCAAACCAACCGTCTAGATCCGCCACTGAACCTGAGTGACAACCACACTTGTCTGAGTGGGAAGGTGCCAGAATTATCACACTAATTTCTAATGAAAATTGGGGGCACACGACCCCCTCTCCCGCGCTTTTCACCGCTTTCGACGCCCATGCACATTGCTGGTTGAAATTTTGGGGAATCCAGGAGCTTTAAGTCGTCTTGTATGCTCTCTGTGTCAGGATTGGCAGACAAATTTATATATGAAATTATAACTTGTGTCAGATTCTCATCTCAGGCTTTTGTCGTTGTTGAGAAACGACATGAGTGTGCTTTTGGACAGGGGTGGACGCAGACCCGAGTTTTGGGGGAGGCAAACCCATGTCTGCCTCTCCTCCTGGGGGGGAGCGAAGATTATTTGCTCTACAGACCTAGTGAAAACACCTTTTTCAGTGCTCGACAGACCTAGTATAAGCTACCTCTCCAAGTGCATGATCGCTCTCCGGGAAGGGGGGGACCGAAGATTTTTGTGCTCTACAGACCTAGTGTAAACACCTTTTTTTAATTTATCCGGCGTTTTGGGGGCCAAAAGATAGTTTACCCCCTCCAGCGCTTGAAGGGAGCCATGGCCGGAATGACCCCCCGCCCCTGCGTCCGCCAATGCTTTGGGACAAGATATTAAACCATGCAGATCCAGGGGGCTCTTGCCCCGCCCGCGATCGACCCTCGGCGCCACCTGAAATGGTCACGGCACCTCGCCGAAAGGTCGATGGTGCCCCGTGAAATACCGCTTCCCACCACGTCCCCCAATGTGAATACACATTGGGGGACCACATCCTACCCCACACCCCTGTGGTAGGATTTAGTGCATACCAGGTTTTTCATCCCAAAAATGGTGCCCCCTCCCCCGATCGGAAATCCTTGATCCGCCTATGTTTCGACTCCTGGGAAAGCTGATGCAGAAATATGCAAATGTCTGTCATCATACTCATGATCTCTGGTATGCCCTGCCTCATGACTTTCATTACGAATGGTCACAAGTCGCATAAGTGTCGCCACCGGCAAAAAAGTGGGGGGCCAGCCAAACTTCAACCTGATGCTGACAAAAAACTTTCAACATCAGTACCAAGAACTGTTCAATTTGGGCTCCTATTTGCCTTCCGCAGCGGCTGGATATAAGAATGTCCGGCTTTCTCTTATTTTGACTGAGATCAGGAAACTTTTGGCCAAAAAGTGGGGGCCTGGCCCCCTGGCCCCCCTTTTCCGACGCGTATGACAAGTCGTGTGGCAATCCGGATTTCTGTGAATCCTCCCCGTCATCGCGATCTGGTATTTTCCGGCACCGGGTCCCAAGGTCGCACTTTGTTTTGGTTCCGCGGAATGGGTGGTGCCTGGGCATTGACGTCACGTGGTGGGCGGAGCCTGGCGGCGTCCGTGAGCGGGAGTCACGTGACGCATTACGTGAAGTTGGCGCCGGCGCGGCGCGGGTCGGAGGTGTGGGCTCGTGTGTAGCAGCCGATATTGGAATGTTCCCCCGCCGACGGGCAGAACCTGAAGGGGAATGTGGCATCTCGGCACAATTCCAGATTGTACTGGCGCAAGGGACAGTCTTCACTGAACATAGTATATTTGGCCCTATTTCTGAGAAAAACTTACATGCCTAATATTTCGTCTGATCTAATTTTCAGTTGACAATTTTTTTCAGACAAGGGGCTGTCCCACTTTTATAATGGGCTTTGAACCGGGATGGCAGTTTTTTATAGCGTTTTGAGAATCCACTATTGGCGTTTTTAATTTCACCCAAAGCTCTTGGTATAAAATTTTCGCCAGTTTTAATGTACAAAGTAGAGGGGGTTATTGCCTTATTTCTAACCCTGAAGGAATACCCTCCATATGGTTGCTTTAATCTGATTGGCCGTAAGCCCTGAACCTCGCCCACTCGCTGAAAATACCATGCTAGCGAGTGAAACAATATGCAACACAAGGTTTGGGGTTACACTGATTAGGGGAAAGTGGGGGTGACGGACACCGTAACGATGGTGTGTTTTCGATAACTTAATGAGCTTGTTTCGTTCGTATTTTTGTTGTAGAGATACTTCAGACATTTATCTACCACTGTACAAGCAGCTGTGTGTCTGCAATTATCATATTGAAATTTGCGTAAAGTTTAGAAAAAGTAGCAAAAGTCCATTTCGCCCCACCTAGTGGGGTAACATGGTCACCCCATGGGGAAAGATGGACAAGATGAACAAGATGATCGAACCAGGCCTTGGATATTTCGATCTGCATCCACCCACTAGGCGACTGTTGTCCGCCGCGGGGAAGGGGCATTTTCTTACCTCTTCCGTCAAAAGGTCAAAGGGGGTTATGCCTTTTCTGATTTTTTATGGTGGAGGGTTAAAGTATCAAGGACTTTGTGGAACTATGCATAAGTTGATCCAGGATCGCCGATCAGGAGGGAGGGGCACCCTGCCAGGGAGGGGCGCCATCCGGGTCAGGGGCGGGAGCGCACCCAGGAGGGAGCAGCGGGCCCGGCCCTTCCAAACGCTTTGGCTCCAAAGTGCCGGCCTCATCCATGTGGGGCGCCGAAGGTGCCCATCGAGGGGAACGATGAGCCTTCACCTGACTTTTAGAGGCAGTACTACGCTGACTGCCGCTCCTGCACCCAACATGCCGCCCCCTACACTGACTTTGCTGCCCCTGAACCCAACACGCCGCCCCTAAAACAATTTACTATAGGTCTGTGGAGCAAACAGTTCACCGCTCTCAACCCCCCCAGGATGCGAAAATTGGCCGCCCTTTGGGTGAACAAGTGTGCCCCTGAGCCCAAATGCCGCCCCCTCCACCGGCCTGTTGCCCCCTCTCGTCAGCCGCCCCCAATAAAAATCCTGGGTGCGTTCCTGCCGGGGGTGTCACTTTGGAACGCAAAACCTATCAGGTGGGCGCCAAATCCTCTCGCAAGGCTAAGAGTGCCCCTCCCCGCTCCTGAGGGGAGGGATTGGAAGCGGCACTTTAGGGGGCCCATCAATCTCTCAGGGGGCACCGTGACCATTTCAGGGGTTTTGGGGGTCGAGGAGTACACCCGCCTCTGGGTAACCCCCAAATTTGATTATATGTTATCCAGCATTTCGGGCCCTGTGTCCCCACCCCCCAAACCATCAACCAAATCCACCTCCGCTTAGGTTTATCGCTGGACCCCAAACCCTTGATAAATTTATTTATTTAAGCTTATATTATATACAATTAAGTATACTCTTGAGTGGGGGTAACATGGACACCATATTCATCTTGCCCCACGCATGGTATCCGTCTTACCCCATCTTGCTCTTCCTAAACAAACTTGGACATGAATCGGACGCGATTGCCATTACACAGTCAGCGACTGCATTGAACAAAATGTAACATCTTGAAGAGCCATATTACGTAATACCAATAAAGCATCTATAGTAACATCCATGCAATGACCTTACGAATTCCATTGTGAAAGTAACACATGAGTTACAGTTTTTACTTTTATGAAAATTGTATAAAACCTAGAAAGCTTACCGGACCCAACGTTGTTCTGCGACCGACGTGCGCTAAAAGGAAGCGTATTACACGCTTTTCCCGGTCGCGGTGCTGTCACTTCGTCCCAAACAGGGGGTGGCCGTCTTACCCACGGTGTCCGTGACCCCCACTTCCCCTATTAAACTGTTATTTTGATGACGTCACGTATTGTTAAAAGAGAGCAGATATGTCTGTTTTAGCGTATGAAAGTGAGGAAAAATATTGTTTCCTCATTTTTAGACCTCTCCTGTTCTTGAATTATTATTTTTTAGAATTTCGACAAAGTGGCCCATTCCCATAAATGACTGACCTCTCGAATCCTGAATGCAAAATGCAGCTAGTGCACTGAAATTATACATGCCGGCACATCTTTTGTATTTATCAGAATCATCATAATGTAGCAGGTAAAATCACCCGTTCTTGGGTCATAGTGTAGCAAGACCTCGAATTGAGATTCGATATAAGAAAACAACTGAAATTTCACTTAACTCCGGTGAAAGGGGAATAGGTGCACCTTCTGTATCTGCCCCCGTCCATGGCTATAGCCATATTTAGTTAGTTAAGGGCTTTTATAACGCGTTCTGTGCAAAACGCCTTTGCCCGCCTCTAAAGGACGATAGCCATATATGAGATCATATATATACATATATATATATATATATATATATATATATACATGGGCGCCGAAAGCGGGGAGGGGGGACGCGTCTCCCCTGTTGGCCAACCAGGGGGACGTCCCCAAAATTTTTGGGTCAATGGTCATTAATGCTGTCAGTTACCGAATATGCTCAAAATTCGCCTCCAGTTGGTCAGCACCAGCCCGGGTCTGTCCCCCTGCGAAAATTCCGTGGCGGCGCCCTGATATATATACATATATATATATATATATATATATATATATATATATATATATATATATATATATATATATATATGTATATATATATATATATATATATATATAAATATATATGTGTATAAGACATCAATCTCGAGTTGTCCAGATGCTGATTTGGTTTCGAGTGTTGCATGCTCCATTCTACTTCCAAACATGTTTCCGTCTGCTGTGCAGTGGTGTAGCGGTTAGCAGGCCTCGCTTTCCACGCGGCCGACCCGGGTTCAAGGCCCGGCGTATTTCCTGAACAAGGAGCAATCTGTCTCGAGAGTTACCCTTCCAAAAGGGAAAGAGATCATGACCTTAAATGACCCTGGTAGTTCGTGCGTCGGTAAACCCCTCCAAAAATATGCAAGAGGTGAAGGCATCCATTATAGTAGTGCTTCCAGGGGTGTTGTAAAGGAGTTCCAGTTCAGCGGTGGGGTGCAGTGGCCAGTGTGCCTGCTTTCCGCGCAGCTCACCCTTGTTGGATGCTCGGGGTATTCTTTGAGTAACGATCCGCTTGACTCCTGGGAAAGATTTTCAATCGGGAGTGTTGGCGACAGTGGCGGATCCAAGGGGGGACAAAGAAGACATTTCCCCTCAACGGAAAAGCTCGTTGCAAAACTATGTTTTTGCGCCCCCTTAAAGTGATCGACCTTCTTTTTTCCCTGACTCCTTTTTAGTTTATAAGCAAGATTTTGGTGCTTCAGCTCTCAACTCGAAACAGAACCAGTTAATTTCAGTGTAAATATTAGGCCTTGGACTGGAAAAAGGATCTCGAGCCCATCTTTTTCACCCCGTGACGTTTTTTTGCTTTTCGCCTCAAATACCCAAAGTTCTACCGGCAAGTGATATTGTAGCGCAGCTCTCACGGCGTGACGTTTTTTTCTTTTCGACTTTTGACTTTGGTTTGCCTCTCCCAAACCGACCGGCTAGATCTGCCACTGGTTGGCGACGACACATGACCCCCTGCAGTTGGTGCGTCGATGAGACCTTATAATTTGTAATACAAATTCAACTTTAGAGAGCCGTTTTTCGATGTTTAGGTGTCCTTGTGCGGTTTGCCCTGCCGTCGGATGTCATGTACTAACCTATAAGGCCGTAATGTTTTTTTCTTCTGATCTGGACATACATATCCTTAAACGATCCCCGCTTTGGGTAATTCTGGCCGGTCCTGGGTTGCAGGTGCTGCCTTCTCACCCGGAGCCGTCGAGTCGGGAGTAGGCACCGTACTGTACACCCCCTTGCCGAGGCCCATAGGCCCTGCAGTCTACAGTGGAGGTGTACAAGGTGGAGCGGGGCTGGCCGGGCGGCGAAGGCGGAGAGGCCGCACGCGCCAGCCGAGCAGGTGGCCAGCCAGGCAACGGAGCGCTGCCGGCCGAGGCCCGGCCCTTCCTACAGCTGGAGTCGCTGCCGCAGACCGGCTCTCTGGTAAATACCCACAGAACTGCCAACTACAGCTGGAGTCGCTGCCGCAGACCGGCTCTCTGGTAAATACCCACAGAACTGCCAACTACAGCTGGAGTCGCTGCCGCGGACCGGCTCTCTGGTAAATACCCACAGAACTGCCAACTACAGCTAGAGTCGCTGCCGCAGACCGGCTCTCTGGTAAATACCCACAGAACTGCCAACTACAGATGGAGGCGCTGCCGCAGACCGGCTCTCTGGTAAATATCCACAGAACTGCCAACTACAGCTGGAGGCGCTGCCGCAGACCGGCTCTCTGGTAAATACCCACAGAACTGCCAACTACAGCTAGAGTCGCTGCCGCAGGCCGGCTCTCTGGTAAATACCCATAGCACTGCCAACTACAGTGGAGTCGCTGCCGCAGACCGGCTCTCTGGTAAATACCCACAGAACTGCCAACTACAGCTGGAGGCGCTGCCGCAGACCGGCTCTCTGGTAAATATCCACAGAACTGCCAACTACAGCTGGAGGCGCTGCCGCAGGCCGGCTCTCTGGTAAATACCCATAGCACTGCCAACTACAGTGGAGTCGCTGCCGCAGACCGGCTCTCTGGTAAATATCCACAGAACTGCCAACTACAGCTGGAGGCGCTGCCGCAGGCCGGCTCTCTGGTAAATACCCATAGCACTGCCAACTACAGTGGAGTCGCTGCCGCAGACCGGCTCTCTGGTAAATACCCATAGCACTGCTAACTACAGCTAGAGTCGTTGCCGCAGACCGGCTCTCTGGTAAATACCCACAGAACTGCCAACTTCACCTGGGACATCCCCCCGTCGTCGTTAGTCTGAGGTCTATCCCCCAGTAAAAATTTTGTGGCGGCGCCTCTGGGAATGCGGCAACTTCATGAGATTTTAACCGAGCTTTATGTCTCTTAGGGCATGCAGAAAACCCCATGGCTTCATATTTCGCTTATATCAGAACTCACTTTTTCAAAAACAAACAGCAGATAAAAACAGGGCTTCACAAGTGAACTTCTTTTTGTGCGCATTGATATCTTATGCGTACCTATATCAGTGATATCGTATGCATGGGCCCAGTGGAGGGAAGTTTGAGGTCCATGATGTCGATTTCCACTATAAATACAAGTTGTTACTCCGCTGTTTCTGGGACAAATACAATATCGATTATAAAAAACCAACTTCGATGATAACAGCTGCTATCAACCGCACCCAGAGAACAGCATCACCGAGTCTAAGAGAATGTCGTGAAGAAATAAAGTGAAAAGAATACGACTGCATCTCATAGATGACAGACTTACCCAAGCCATCAACAGCATCATGAATAAGTGCGGCGTGGAAGTACGGGCTGCTTGGACGAACACCAATGCCGCCAAGCGAAAGCTGGTTCGCTCTGTGATCAAAGGTCCCACATGTTCTGCTGGCCGGCACGCCTGTAATACCTGCAAGGCGGGTCTGACGGCATTATGTCACTCTTCCGGAGTCATGTGCGGAGTTTGCTTTAGCCTTCGTACCGCTGACAACCTATGGGTGGGAGAAACCGGATAGAGCTAAGCAAAAGTGCCTGAGGGAACCAAGGGAATTGCAAACCACACTGGTGTGACCAAAAATGTTGAAGTCTGGCTATAAGAGGGGATTACTTGTCAGACCTTCTCAGTTCCTCTGATTCTCAAAGAACGCATTGATAGACTGAGCTCAACTTGTCACGCTGAGGTGAGCAGAATATTGCCTATTTTGTCACCGACTTGCTCTATTTTTAACATTTTGGTGAGTTAGTAGATTTTTCGACCTCAGAGACGGCGAGACTCAGAACTGAGACTGAGACTGAGACGGCGAGAAAGGTCAGAACTCAGGGCAGAACTCTGAATAATGAGCACCTTGTCCACGCAAGGTATGAGAGAGAAGAGGCCGCCTGGGGAGAACATGGGAAAATACTGAGAAATCAAATGAATAATGTTCGCGATCAGAAGATCTACGAATCCTCGGTAATTCGAGGTTAAACCCCGGGATCGATGCTTAAAAATCGTCCTGGGCAATGTCTAATTGAACCAAGGACATGCCAACCGGGATATAAGGGCTGTTTAAAAAATTCGCGTGCTGTATGTTGTGTGTTTTTACCGGTTGTTTGCGTTTTGCCGCGACCATAGCTTATACCCGAAACCATCAACTAAAGTGATTTAAGTGAAATAGTTATATCGCTTGTATTATTGTATTTTATTAACATCCATAAATTTGTGGTTTTATTTATTGATTCAAAAGTCACCATCATTTTGACGAAGGGCTATACGCATAAGTAACTTCGAACAAATGTGGCATCTCCAACAATCCTTCCGCCAACTCGTTGAAATATAAAACCTGAGGTTTCCCGATATGCTCGGACTACGTGATGATATCAGACCAAAGCCAATTATAAATGTGCCACCATGGGCGTCGAGAGCAGGGTGACGGGGGACGCGTCCCCTCGACTCTCAAATCAGGGAGGCTCTCCCCAGGGTTTTGGAATTCGACCTAGGTTTCCTTGCATTTTCTCAATATTACCTGCGTAAATGTTTCGGTAAAGTGAATCCAATGGTAGCGTTTTCAGAAACAGCGAAGATGCTCTAAGCTCCCTTCCCCCTCCCCCTCCCCCGGTCATCGCCGTTGAGTCTGGGGTCCGTCCGTCCCTTAGTAAAAATTCCGCGACGAGGGCTATGGGCGCTACATTTCCTGTAGAACTGCGCAGTGCGCACCAAATGCTAGAACATTATTCAAAAGATTGTTTGCTTACTCTGCTGTTCTATCTTCGTGTGCCGTTGTATTCCCGCAAATTTGGAAACAATCTGGGCATATTGAACTATGCGGCGACATTCAGGTAGAATTTCATTCGCTTTTCCCGGCCCGGAATGCTGAGTCGGGATTTTCAGTGGTCCGAGTGTGACAGGCTTCGCATTTCTCGCTCGGACTTCAGGAACCGAGGTGTCCGCGGTCCCGCCGGAGGTCGGTCTCGCCAGGTTGTGCCGTGTTGCAACCGCGGCTACGGTGCTGCCCTCTATGGCCGCCTCACGTGGTCGGTGCATGACTGGTCGCCGCCCCGGCCCAGCCGCCGTCCCCCGCGCCGCCGCCGCCGCAACTGCAGCCGCTGCTGACCTTGTCCATATTTTGAGTCATGCCGGGCAGCGCTTGCCGCCAGACATGTGTTCAGACTCCCGCGAGAAAACGTTATCCGATCCATTCATGCTCTGCGAAAAAGAAGCTGAGAATCTTTATACCCCGAGCAAATTCGAACCAAAGCTTCATGGTTTCTGGTCTCGTAGCTAGAACAGAAGAAAAACGCTCGGAAGGCAGTATTAGAGGAAGAGTCTATAATTAACCTTTTCACTGAAGTAGGCATACAGCTAAAATAGTTTTTTTACCGATGCCCATGATACCTGGTGTTCTATACACCGACGTTTCCAAAGAGGTACCTGATCGTTTTGCTCACTGGTAGATCCAGGGAGAAAGGTATTTGTTCCCAGTAACTCTCCCGGTTTTCTCTGAAAACAGCATCTTCCACGCTTCTGGGCCCCGTTCCCATCCCACCTCAAACAACAGGTGTAGATTCGTTTCTGGCGTACTGAAAAGTATGCCAGGAAAAGATAGCGGGTCGCTAGATTCAACTTCTGTCGGAACCGTGCTTTTTATGTTTAATGTTAAGATAATAAAAACTTGTCAACTAGAACGATCATCCACGCTTCTTATAAAGTAGGAATGTACATTAGACGCAACACTCAGAGCAGTTCTTCATCCAGTGCTTTCATGCTAGAGCCAAGAAACTAGTTAGCAGGAGTTCGCCACGGATTTTTACTGGAGAAACGGACTCGGAATTGATGATGACGGGGGAAGGGAATTTAGAGCATATTTGCTTTGTCTGACAATAGGCAGATCCAGGATTTCCAATCGAAGGGGGGCACTTGGTTGGGGGTGCCACTTTTTGGTGGCAAAACATCAGGTGGGCGCCAGGACCTATAACAGGGGCGCCAATACTCGCATCCTGAGGGGAAGCGACATTTCAGGGGCCCGCTGTGACCATTTCTGGAAGCGCTGAGGGCCGATCGGGGATTGTGCCCACTTCCCGTTCTTGGATCCGTCTATGGTCTCTGAAAACGATGTTGTTCAACACATTTACGTAGGTTCATGCTGGGAATACAGAAAATATGGAGGAAATGCAATAAACCGAGGTCGAGTCTCAAAACTTTAAGGACGTCCCCGGCTCCATGAGTGGGAATGCCCACACCCCCGCTCTAGAAGTTCTTGCAAGTGGGTTAAAGTCGGTAATTATAGTTGTTTTTATTTATCGAAAATTCGTTTGTAGAATTAGGGATGGTCCAGAAGCTATGTAGCGCTGGATCGATACCCCTCACCTGAAAAGAAAGTATAGGTTTTTTTGCAATTATCTCACCAATATTGACATAAACCTAACATCTGCTGGCGGTACCCATCTAAATGTGATTGAAAGGCTATTTTAAGCTATTGCGTCGTAAAGGGGTTTCAGTTCACTCGTACATGCAGGCGCGCGTGCGTGTGGGAGATTTTTTGGACAGTGGTATTAGGAATATAAGTCGGATCTTGAATGGTAAGCTCTAATGGATTAGGCAAGTGCTGCGGCACACCATTTTAGCTTCCACCACGATCTGATCTTGAACTAATGGGCTCGAATACTTGCGACCCAGCGCCATCGTATTTTACGGTATAAAGTCATTAGTGTGGCCTATAAAACAGCGGATGATTCTCAGGAATTCCTGCATACCACCCTGTTTGAGACGAACAGTTTTGGCCAGCATCCTGCCGGATATAACTTAAGCGAAATTTGTCTCCATTATTGCATCTAAATCCTTCGTAAAGTCATAGAAAATGACACATTAAGGTCAGAACTACTGCTAAACTTGTAGCACTGTGTCTATCAAATTTCAGGTATGTCACGTCACGAGAATAAAACTGGGGTGGCTATGCACTACTCTGAGAATTTCAGAAAGACACGGGAAAAACTATACTGGCAGTTTCAACTATAAAACTGTAGGTGCATTCATTTTTGTATTATTCCTCTTTACTTCTTTGGGCGCTATATGGCCATGCCAGGCTGGTGCACCTCCTAAGCCCAAAACTAACTAACCTCTTTACTTCTGCGTGCTTTACTTTACTTCACTTTGCTTCTTGTTTGAGGAATCGTGGCCCGGTTGGACCCGATAGGACTGCCAACAGTTACATCCCGTTCCGTGCTGAAAAATGTGATACCGTGAAAACTGTGAAATATGTCCGCAATACCGTTGAAATCAGAATTGTTCTGCTGGAGAGTGAGGAGACGGGTGTCCCCCGTCTCCCGTTTCAGCATTAGTGTGGTTCTTCTATTTTGACCCGCCGTTTTGCCAAGCTCGCCCTCTCAATTCCCAAAACTGTGGACGTTACCTAAATATCGTAACCATCCCCCCGTTGTAATGCTTCGTAACAATATTGCTTACTCTTCTCTCAATCGTTACGTAATTTAGGAACGGCCTCTATTTTTTCATCAACATCGGCATCATCTGCGTTGTCACCATCATCCTCGCGGCATCGGGACCTTGATATAATCCACCCAGCTACTAGAAACTTCACAGCAACTAGCTGTTGCCTATTGCATCAGCGTTTTCGGATGAACGGCCTCTAAGCGGAGACAGTATTGATACAAGGAATTTCGCAAGGTTATATTTTTTATTTATTTATTTATCAGCTGCGGACACTTCCACACATGAGGTGGCTTTTCAAGCACCGTCGGAATGGACATGAAGTGATGCAAACTATGGAAGGAGACGGTAAGGATAAGGATAGATGAGGGTAAAGTAAGGTGGAATACTACCTGGAGGGGTCGTATATGTGTGAGGCCTGAGCCGGTTTTCAGCAGCTCATACGGGAATCCCACTGAGTCTTGGCACATGTCTGCAAGCAGACGCTCCGCCGCCAAAGGCATCCGGTCGGCAGCGGGCCAGTCCGAGGAAACGTTTCTTCTGTGATAGAAGGCCGACTTCAGTGCTGGAGTCGGACTCCTACCTGAGAACCCACTTCATATCCGATGTGAAACCTCGCTATTTATCAGACAAGTTATTGATCGTGGAGCTGGCGGGGCTTAACACGCGCCCCGCTGGGAGAGGGAAAAATTCGCCCCCCATACCCACATAACGCAGAAACGATGAGACCCAAAACACGCAACGTATACTACCCTGTCCCTGATCAGTTCACGCATCTAAAAAATTGTTTAGGTCAGGTCATGTCAGGTCCAGGAGCTATTCAATGTCAAGTGACCCGACCTCAAAACCCAAAATCACGAGTTTGAAGCTGCGCCTAAAGATCAGCCAACCTATCAGTTTCAAACTTTTACGATATGATAAGGTCATTGGGGCCTGAAAATCTGCTATCTCGGAATTGTCATATTGCTGATCTAAGATGGGGTCAATTTTTGGTCACCCCATTATGAGTACCTATGTATATGGTAAAAAATAGAAAGGGCTCGTTTTCAGTAAGTACCGGATAGACCAACTTCAAAATCCTCAAACCGTGTATTCTTACCAAAATCTTGACCATAAAGTTGAATTGTGGACCATCTGACCTCTCAAAGGTCATGTGAAGTCACATGAGCGAACAGTGATTGTTTTCCCAATAATTTGGCACTGAATTGAGATAAAGCTTTGATTTTGCTTGTATTGTGTTTATCTTGTCACGGGGATTTGATTGATATGCAACATGGTCATACCTGGCCACCATGTGACCGTGACCTAGCCCGAGGTCAGGTCATTTTCACCATTTGATCTAGCAAAGTCGTATTATAAATCATTCGATTCGCCACGAGAGGAATCTAATGATGCCTTAAGATTTTCTCTAGCTTTGCTGAATAAGAATCTAGAGAGGAAATGTACACTGCCCTGTCGTAAGCCGGTGGAACACTCCTTGACCTCTGGTGACCTCAGTATTGACCTTACAAAAATATTTCGTATAGTATCTCTTCACTCCGTCAAGAGCTTTCGAACGCCATCGGTAATTTTCCTTTAGCCTTCCTGGGAAATGATATATAGAAGGGGTAAAATACACCCCCCAGCGGGGCGCGTCATGCCAGTGACCCCAGCGGGGCGCGTGTTAAGGCAGGTGTTGGGTATGTTTGCTGGCGCATGGTTCTGCTGGGCTGTCACCGGAAAAAGTAAACATCGCCAGTGCGAAGTCACCAGGTGTGAAGTGCCCGAAATGCACACATGCTCACGATTTCAGTCCGGAGTAATGATTCACTCTTTTTAGAGGCGGGCAAAGGTGCCTTGCACAGAACGCTATATAAAAAGCCCTTAACTAATCATTAACTAACTGCGTCTGCGCCTCCCCCGTGCGTGGCCGTGGCGTGTAGCTATCTCCGCGCGGATGGCGCGACCTCGGAAACATTTGGCGCGCTCAGCGGGCCGCGGGACCAGAGCGGCTGCATGCCGGCCAGCGTCACGTGGTCCGCGGCCGGCCCGCCCAAGGTCACCGGCCCGCGCCATCGCGCCGGCCTGCGCGCGCCGCGCTCTGTGGGCGGGGTCATCGACCGCGCGGCTGTGTGACGTCACCGGTTTGTTTTGGTAGTGCTGTGGTAGCGTGGTAGTGGGACGGCCGTGTCAGTGTTTTGGTGGACGAAAATCGCGGTAAGGAGCCGTGAGATCAGCTATTTGGGTTAGTAGATAGAGCGGTGCGCACTGTGACGTGTGCGGCGTTGCGAGGAGGCTGGTTTGGTGCGTGGCGCGGCTTCGGACTGGCGCCGGCAGAGGGCGGTCGGCGGCGACGGGCGGCCATTGCCCTCCTCCGCTGCCGGTTTTGGAGTCGCGTCGCTGCCGTCCGTCCGCTGCGCTGGCCTGCTCCCGTTTTCAGGGAATAGCGTCCTGCTGGTTAGTGTGGCGTGGCTGCTGTCTGGTGCTGGTTTCAGCGGGGTTGGTTTTCAGGGCTGGCCGTCCCATATGCTGTGCTTTTGCGTGGCATCCAGGTATGTGATTCACAGTTCTGTGTAAGCTGTGCTGTGCTGAATACTGATCCTACTTGAGAAATGCAGCGGCTTTTCTTGGATGTTGTGTAAATTGAGAGAAACGTCAAAACGAAACATGTTTGCAGTCCCACGTCGCTCAGATGGCGTGCTTGCCCCCAGGGTACAAGGGCGGACGCAGGAGCGCCGTTGGGGGAGGGGGCAACTGGGGAGAAACCGTAAAAACAATTATTTTTTTAGAAATCAGCCAAAATGTCGCAATTTGGGGAGGCATTGGTCCTTGGCCCCTTCCCTGCGTCTGCCAGTGCCGGGGCATATGTTTGATACAAACTGTTGGCCACTGTTAACCCCATCCAGCCCCAATGGTCCTCAGTCCTTGGGATTTTCCTCCACTGGGGACTGTGTTCTTGGCTGAACGCCGTTATGGCCTCTAACAATGTATGCTGTATAAAGCAAGAAACAACAGTGTCTTGTAAAGACATCAGGAGAACGCTTCACAGCACTGTCGCTGCTGAAACGTTTGCCCTTCGGGCCCTCACAGTGCCTCTGTCTGTCTTTGGTCCGCACTAAAATGTGAGAAGAGGTGCACAGCGGCATATACTCTCAGTTCGACGGCACATTTGTCCAGCTAAGCCTGTGGCTCCCAGCCCCAGGTTTTGCCAGTCAAAAGTGGAGCCCCCTTGGTGCGAATGGCCCCATCCCGGCAATGTTGCCCTCCGATCGGCGGGCCTGGATCCGCCTATGCTAAGCGAAGGGCAACGGGGTAAGACCTGCTTTACTTTTACCTATCACGCTTCCCCATGCTATCATAATTGCGGACGGGATTCGATGTTACTTGATGGGAGGAACCCCGGAATATTGGGTAGGGCTAAATGCAGGCTTTCTGAATCAAACACGTAAAATGATGGTATGAGAAGAAGGTTGAAAGACCATGCTAAAACCCATTAAAAGGAGAGGCCTTAAGCCCAAAAAGAACGCTACGAGGCTAATTACGTTTTGTTTGATAATAATCTCACCTCCACTTGTTCAAAGATAACATTTACATGGTGCATTTCATTTTCTATCACGCAACTTCAGCCTGGTTCAAATATGCAAGGATGTGTCGCGTTTTTCAGACTCGTAATAACTGGGCCTTTTACTTGATAAATAGTTCAACTGCGGGATATATCGATTCATTGCTCCTTGCCGCTAATACAGGCCATAGCCGGTCTTGTAATTGCAAATTAACATAGTTGGAAGAATGATTCAATACCGCGGAGTGTGTACTTGATTAGGTTTGTGTCCGTCAGGGTGATAGTGTCATTTGCCACCTTGTCGGTACGTCCGCCCCCGTCAACGCAATGGAACGATGCAGGCTTTCAGCCAAATGTATTTTGTACCAGTATTGATTCAGACTGAAACTGACGCGTTCTAATTTGGGTCAGACCACAGGCGGGCAGTACGTGTGCCTGGCACGTTCCATTATGTGAATTGGCGGGAGGCGCTTCGTGGCCAGACAGACCTCTGTGAGACGATGCAGAGGTCTTCTGCGACGTGTCAGCCCCGACCGCTTGTTCATGGAGGCAGCAGCAGCTGCGCCGCTGCGGCTGTGGACTCGTCGTCCCTGGATGTCTTGTTCTGCCGGAAATTTGCTCGACTGATTGTGTTATCATAGGTGTTCGCGAGCGCTTAGTGCCTGCCGAAATGTTATAGAATGGGTCTAGAGGTGGAATCCTTTGGAAAAATGAGTAGCATTAGATGTGAGTATCCTGTTCCTGTGTTCCTCTTCTGTTAACTGTGCTTCCACTTTTAGCTTGTGAGGTACATATATTTACCAGGCTTGTTGATTTGAATCTCCTCTCTTCCGTAGCAATTCTGATGTAACGCGGCCTGATAGTTGCAAGTCCGTTGTGCAGAACCCACGTTCGCCTGAACTCTGACACGCCCGTGTCTCCGTTGCCACAGATCCAGCGCGCGCTGGGGGTGGGCCTGAACCCGTCAGCTGGCGGCGGCTGGTCCAGCATGGACAGCAACATGGACCAGATGATGGACTCGCCCTTCGCCGGGACC
Source organism: Lepas anatifera (assembly GCA_034440635.1). Lineage (NCBI taxonomy): Eukaryota > Metazoa > Arthropoda > Thecostraca > Lepadidae > Lepas > Lepas anatifera. The sequence goes on along the minus strand of JAOTON010000667.1, from coordinate 1,807,450 downwards.
GGTGAGGACGCGCAGACCTACACGGCCGGCGTGCCGATCCCGGGCCGGTGCCAGCAGCCGTGGCCAGAGTTCTCCCGGCCCGAGTTCACCGAGATGCGGGACGAGCGGGAGCCCGAGCTGGGCACGTCGGCGGGCGCCGCCGGGTCCTACCCGCCGTTCGTCGACTACGGCAGCTCGCCCAGTCCTGGCACCGCCTGGCACTGCGGCAGCCACGAGCCGGAGCTGGCCCGCAACCTGGCCGAGATCCAGATCGACGACATCTTCGAGGACGTGGACGTGGCGGACCTGATCCCGGGCGTGGGAGGCACCCCGCTGCGGGAGCCCACGCTGACCGAGCTCAACGCCACCGACGACCTCGGAGAGCTGTCGCTGGAGCTCAGCGGCGGCGACGTCTTCGGCGACGCCAGGACGGGCCTGCCGCTGGTGGTCAAACAGGAGACGTTCGAGCAGCCGGCGAAGAACCCTGGCTGGCCGGCCGGAGGCGGCGGCGGCAGCGCCTTCTCCTCCTCCATCCCGTCATCGTTCGCGCCACAGCCGGGCGCCGCCGGGCGGCTGCAGGCGCTGGTCGGACACAACGACCCGATGTTGCCGAGCTTCTCGTCGCGTCGGGCCGAGCCGCGCCGGCCGGGTGCGACCTCAGGCGGCAGGCTGACGCTGCAGGCGCTGCTGGCTCAGCCGCCAGCCGGCCAGCAGCTGAGCGGGTCAGCGCCTCACTCCGGCGGCGGCGCCGGTCTGGCCGGCAGGCTCAGCAGCTCGGTGCCGTGCGAGAGTCAGCTGGAGCAGAGGGTGTCGCGACTGACGTCGCTGGCGCCGGCCAGCAGGGTGGAGCAGCTGCGCGGCTCCAGCTCCTCAGTCTCCACAGGTAAGATGGCTGCCTCAGCTCTGTCTCGGCCGCTGGCCCAGTGTCCTCATCGGATAGGGTATCCAGAGTGACATCTCAGGGCGAGCGGGAGTTTCCGCCCAGTTTACACAGGTGAGGAGAAGTTCGTACTCGGGCCTCTATAATAAAAATGTGGTTCCTGCTCCGATACACAGGCGAGTGTGCGTCTCAAGCTCATTGTTCTTTGCTCTATCCGTTTTTTTACGTCAGGTCGGGGTTGTGATTCAGTAGTTCCCTCAGTTTACGGGATGAAATGGGAACAAATTCAGTTCGCCGGGCTTCACAAAGCTGGAGGATGATCCAGTTGGAACATCGCGGCAGAAGTTTATATTGTTCCGTTCCATTCGCGGGGTGGTGCACCAGTGCACTGAATTCTCGGACAATAGATGCGAGTTGAAGCCAGTTTATAGCATACAGTACCGTAGAGATGTAGTTGATGGGCCCTCTGGTCTCTCCCTGAGTCCGTGCAGCTGCGTTGTGGTCAGGGAAAGGAGTCTCGATGCGCTAGCCGTGAGGGGACCACCTTTTCCGATGATGTGACGTAACGAGATGCCGTAGTCAGTGTAGTCAGCTCCCAGGCGAGCGGGAGGCTCCAGTTTCCTAAATCTCCCAGGTGAGTGCCGGTGCACTGAGCACGGCTGTGGGGGCTTAGTCTGGAGTTGCAGCGAGCTGTGCGCTCCCCAAGGTCACGTATGGTGTTTCTCATGCCATAGGGAGGCAATTCTGTTCATACCGCCAATCTCCTGATATTCATAAACCTGGAATCTTCTGTCGACACTCGCACTGCCAAAATAAACAGGTTTTACCGTATGCTGTGTGTAGTTAGCACGTGTTGATTTCGCCGATACCATGCTGCAACGTTAGCCCCCTTGGACGTGGTTTGGTGTTACGTGTACTCGGCTCGTGGGCACGTGTACGGAGGGCAAACGGCGGGGTACGGTGTCGCCGACAGGAGTGCTGAGTCCCGGCTCTCACGACTCGTACGCAGACGAGGTGGCCGACTCGCCGTACGACCACTACTCGGACAGCGACAGTGACGCAGGTGGGCTGCTGCACGCGCCCCCCCCACCTCCTTTCGGTCACCGGGTGCTTGCGCTTTGGCAACTTTTGTATAAGCTCGTACTTTTTCAATTGTCCAAAGAGATTGGGAAACATATGTTATAGGTCTCGCGCGAACAGTTTGTAAAACTTTGTACTTCTATTGCCACTTGCTTTGCCAACCATCTGTGTTGTTTTTCACCATGCGTTTTTTTCTCCCAAGGCTCCAACCTCCCGTGGCCTTTGTGTTTGAGGCTTAAGGTTATTCAATTATCATTGAACTAGTACTGCCTTACTGTTCCAACAAACCTTGCGCAGAATTGTGAAATCTACTTCTGGCCGAAACCCCACGCGCAATATATCGGTCAAATAAGGAGTCTCCTGCACAAAAGAACCGTTGATGCAGCTGAAACCATGAGAAAGTCATTCTAAGACTTTATTCTGTACCCAAAGTCGTATGTTAACAGGGGCGTAGCCAAGGGGGGCGGCAAGGACAGCCCCCCTGAGGGCCCGAAGGGCCTTCCTGAGGACACGATTCACTAACAAGCAGGGCACTTTTTACCCATCAGGGCCCTTTTGGCGCTGTCGCAGGGGCCCTTTTCGGGGCGCCGCCCCCCCCTGAGAGAAATTCTGGCTACGCCCCTGTATGTAAAATATTGTTTTTTTGCTCGTCCAAATTGCTCAAGCACCTTGCTGCTGACGGGCCTTCCGAGCTCACAGCTACCAGTAACGCCCTCTGGGCGCGCAACTGCTGCTCCCGATGTGTTCGGAACTATGCTCTCCTTGATTTTTAGTTCCACCCAGTGACGGCGGAACGTCCGAATGTGGGGGGGGGCACCATGGGCTTTTCAACCCATTTCTCTCCAGTCAACGTCATAAGGCTAGTGTTAGAATTTTTGACTTAAGGGGCAACGTCCCTGGTGCGCCCCCCCGTTCCGCCGCCAGTGGCTCCACTTGGTTGTTTTCCCAAACTTTGTCTGATTATACCTGAGGGAGCCTATTGCTATTTTTTAGTTTTGTTTATGTGCGAAGGTTGAACAGTTTTTTTATGTATGAACAACCAAGCGGACAAAACGCGCGTGACGTCCGGCAGGCTGGACGATTTCTATGGGGGCACGCGCGTTAGTGCCGGGTCTGATGCCGCGCGTTCGTGCCGGGTCTGATGCCGTGCGTTAGTGCCGGGTCTGATGCCGTGCGTTAATGCCGGGTCCGATACCGTGCGTTAGTGCCGGGTCTGTCTCCGCGCGGTAGTGCCGGGTCTGATGCTGCGCGTTATTGCCGGGTCTGATGCCGCACGTTAGTGCCGGGTCTGTCTCCGCGCGTTAGTGCCGGGTCTGATGCCGCGCGTTAGTGCCGGGTCTGATGGCGTGTGTTAATGCCGGGTCTGATGCCGTACGTTAGTGCCGGGTCTCATGCCGTGCGTTAGTGCCGGGTCTGATGCCCGAGTTAATGCCGGATCTGATGCCGTGCGTTAGTGCCGGGTCTTATGCCTTGCGTTAGTGCCGGGTCTGACTCCGCGAGTTAATGCTGGGTCTGACTCTGCGCGTTAGTGCCGGGTCTGATGCCGCGCGTTAGTGCCGGGTCTGACTCCGTTTTGGAGCGTTTCGGCCAATGATTCTGTCGCCAACATGAGCTGATATGTAACTTCCTGTTTTCTTTGATCCAATAACTGCATTGATTTCTGTTGACCCTGTTACCTGGCGCCCAGGAAGGGAAGCGGAAGTGAGGGTAGACGGCAGTAATGAGATCACTGTAGCAAGCAGAGAGACGCGATTCGGCAGATGGTCGAGAGATAACGAGACGCGGCTTGCCTCATCTCGCCGGTTGCTGCTCATTTTCCATTGTCCCGTTTATTACATGTTGTTATGTAATATGTGTGATACTGTTAGTATGGAATGCTCATTATTTTGCCAATTAAGTTAGTAAATCGCAAAATCACTGACTGGCAGGGTGGGTTTGCGATTCAGCCACTTAGTTTGCATAATGATAAGCCTTGCATACTGCACGTAACATTTCTAAACACACGTGAGGCAATTTTGTTCTACTAAAAAATAGGCAGACAAAACCAGAGTGTAACTCGGCTCCCAGATGCGCTAGGTCAAGTCTCTGGACATGATTCGGAAGCTCTGGGAAAACCCAAATCGTTGATCTGCTAACCATTGAGTTTTTAACCATTGAGTTATGCTAACCATTTGAGTACCATTCAGCGGACCTCAAGTGTGACGGCGGTGACCAGAAGGAGGTCTCCGCACACGTCTGACAGCTCCCTGCTGATGCCACAGGCGAGGGTGACGAGGAAGGCCTGAGCTCGTCGCTGAGCCGCAAGGAGCGCTACTTCTGGCAGTACAACGTGCAGGCGAAGGGGCCGAAGGGTCAGCGGATTCAGCTGACCGAGGATCTGAACGACCCTCGCCAAATCAACCAGGCCATCGACCCTGTCTTCTCATCCAACATCAAGATGGAGGGCATCAAGCACAGGTCGGTGGTGCCGAGCGGAGGCTGGCCGATAAAACCTCAGGGGAAAACGATTTGCGGGCGTTGGGAGTGGCCGAGGTTCAGGCCAGGAAACTCCACGAGCTGAATGCTGCCGCTGTCTCCTTTTTTTGACCGGATGTGCTCAGTGGCTATTTTTCTTGTTTTTGTTTTATTTCGCCGCGAAGCGTAGACACGTGCCATGCCAAGGCTGTGCAAATTTAGCTGTTGCATGGTTTGGTGGTTTTTATTGGGGTTTTACGAGGCGTTAAGAGTTTTCCGGTGATTTGGAACAGCCATTTTCGACAGCTTCCGCAGTGAAGCCCATTCATTAATCTCTCCTAGTTTGTGGGCGAAGTCGGCAAAGCAGACCCTAACCAATTAGCAAAGCGATTCAATAATGATCGGATACATTCCAGTTGAGTGTGCTATCACTCAATGTCCGATTCCTGCAGTTCTCATTTGATACTTCTTAAACTGTGGGCGTCTGGTTAGTGTAAATTTATCTTCAGCGTCGTGGATATCATTGTTGCATAAGCTGCAAATGCGCTTACTTGATGCGGCGTCAGAAGCCACGTTCTTGGGTGTAATTTACGAAGCCTGGGAGGCCTTTGAACGCCATGAAAGGCTACCTGCTCATTGAGCTTAAAATGGCGACTGGTTTGTGTGCTTGAAAGACGATTTCTGCGCTCCCGTTGACTGGAGGTCCGGTTCTAGAATGACCCGGCGTGGGCGGTGCAGTGCACTATTTTCTCAATTTATCATCCCCCACCGACGGATATCGGTGCGTTTCTTGATTAGCGCGATACGTTTTATTGAACTCACATTCATTTAGAAGTCGCTGCCTCTAACCCTCCCCTCCGCCCCGGAGTTTCCACGCGCTGTTGCATTGAAAAATATTCATTGCTTTTGCTGGTATTGAGTCGGCACCCTCCGAGGATGTATAGAGAGATCCAATAGAGCGTTTCAGGATAAAATGAGTGGGAGGATGCGATCCGAAAATGTCTGTGTTCGTTTGCTGCCTGCGTCAGCTGAGTGGTCAGAAATTACCCCTTTCAGATTGCGTGAGCTCCCTAGCAATTACCCCTAGTCGGCGCGTTATCCCCTTTTAGAAGTGATGTTGTCCCTGTGTATATAAGTATGGTTTATGCAGTTTCATTGGGCGCATTATCCCCTTTTAGAAGTGATGTTGTCCCTGTGTATATAAATATGGTTTATGCAGTTTCATTGGGTGCATTATCCCCTTTTCGAAGTGATGTTGTCCCTGTGTATATAAGTATGGTTTATGCAGTTTCATTGGGCGCATTATCCCCTTTTAGAAGTGATGTTGTCCCTGTGTATATAAGTATGGTTTATGCAGTTTCATTGGGCGCATTATCCCCTTTTAGAAGTAATGTTGTCCCTGTGTATATAAGTATGGTTTATGCAGTTTCATTGGGCGCATTATCCCCTTTTAGAAGTGATGTTGTCCCTGTGTATATAAGTATGGTTTATGCAGTTTCATTGGGCGCATTATCCCCTTTTAGAAGTGATGTTGTCCCTGTGTATATAAGTATGGTTTATGCAGTTTCATTGGGCGCATTATCCCCTTTTAGAAGTGATGTTGTCCCTGTGTATATAAGTATGGTTTATGCAGTTTCATTGGGCGCATTATCCCCTTTTAGAAGTAATGTTGTCCCTGTGTATATAAGTATGGTTTATGCAGTTTCATTGGGCGCATTATCCCCTTTTCGAAGTGATGTTGTCCCTGTGTATATAAGTATGGTTTATGCAGTTTCATTGGGCGCATTATCCCCTTTTAGAAGTGATGTTGTCCCTGTGTATATAAGTATGGTTTATGCAATTTCATTGGGCGCATTATCCCCTTTTAGAAGTAATGTTGTCCCTGTGTATATAAGTATGGTTTATGCAGTTTCATTGGGCGCATTATCCCCTTTTAGAAGTGATGTTGTCCCTGTGTATATAAGTATGGTTTATGCAGTTTCATTGGGCGCGTTATCCCCTTTTAGAAGTGATGTTGTCCCTGTGTATATAAGTATGGTTTATGCAGTTTCATTGGGCGCATTATCCCCTTTTAGAAGTGATGTTGTCCCTGTGTATATAAGTATGGTTTATGCAGTTTCATTGGGCGCATTATCCCCTTTTAGAAGTGGTGTTGTCCCTGTGTATATAAGTATGGTTTATGCAGTTTCATTGGGCGCATTATCCCCTTTTAGAAGTGATGTTGTCCCTGTGTATATAAGTATGGTTTATGCAATTTCATTGGGCGCATTATCCCCTTTTAGAAGTGATGTTGTCCCTGTGTATATAAGTATGGTTTATGCAGTTTCATTGGGCGCATTATCCCCTTTTAGAAGTGATATTGTCCCTGTGTATATAAGTATGGTTTATGCAGTTTCGTTGGGTACCAAAGACTTGATATGTTTCCGATTTTTCTCTTGTCCAGTTGTAGAGCGAAGCAGCACTTCCGCTCGTCTCTGCGTTTATTTTGATCCCAGCTATAGATTTTAGACGAAATGGCGTCGGTCCCATGCGCGTGAAAGCCGGGGGCCGGGGATGTGGATTTATGTTTTATTTTCACTTGGAAGTAACCACAATACTATTTGATGAATGCGGCGTTGCACTTAGATGCATACACGTATATTTGACAAACAAGTAAGAACAGGTACCACACATTGTACATACTCCTATTTCCATTTAGAACCACAAACTTGAAGGCTACATGTTTACATACGTTATAAAGCTATATCTGCAGCCTCTTTCTCCACTGGTTTTGTTGACTTTAGTTGCTGTTTTGAGCCGGCTTCTATTGCTCAACTTTTGAGAAAAGGACACTGACAATCGTGATTTTGTTTTACAATTCTGTTTAGGATATCCATTTTCAGGATTTAGGCAGTATGCCAAAATGAATTAGATCTAAATATGTTTTTCCAGGTATAATTACCAGTTTCAGAACATGACGTTGTGCTTCCTCCATCTTTCCCACAGCATTATCAGCGTGTGGTCGATACCGTCCAACCGATTCTCTCCGTGGGTGGCCATGACATCACATTCTCAATCAAAACTATTTTGAGGCCACATGCCGTAGAATAAGCTGTAACAGAGAGCGGTCCAGTTCCAGTGATTTGGAACAGCCATTTTCGACAGCTTCCGCAGTGAAGCCCATTCATTAATCTCTCCTAGTTTGTGGGCGAAGTCGGCAAAGCAGACCCTAACCAATTAGCAAAGCGATTCAATAATGATCGGATATATTCCAGTTGGGTGTGCTATCACTCAATGTCCGGTTCCTGCAGTTCTCATTTGATACTTCTTAAACTGTGTGCGTCTGGTTAGTGTAAATTTATCTTCAGCGTCGTGAATATCATTGTTGCATGAGCTGCAAATGCGCTTACTTGATGCGGCGTCAGAAGCCACGTTCTTGGGTGTAATTTACGAAGCCTGGGAAGCCTTTGAACGCCATGAAAGGCTACCTGCTCATTGAGCTTAAAATGGCGACTGGTTTGTGTGCTTGAAAGACGATTTCTGCGCTCCCGTTGACTGGAGGTCCGGTTCTAGAATGACCCGGCGTGGGCGGTGCAGTGCACTATTTTCTCAATTTATCATCCCCCACCGACAGATATCGGTGCGTTTCTTGATTAGCGCGATACGTTTTTATTGAAGTCACATTCATTTGGTAGTCGCTGCCTCTAACCCCCTCCCCTCCGCCCCGGAGTTTCCGCGCGCTGTTGCATTGAAAAATATTCATTGCTTTTGCGGGTATTGAGTCGGCACCCTCCGAGAATGTATAGAGAGATCCAATAGAGCGTTTCAGGATAAAATGAGTGGGAGGATGCGATCCGAAAATATCTGTGTTCGTTTCCTGCCTACGTCAGCTGAGTGGTCAGAAATTACTCCTTTCAGTTTGCGTGAGCTCCCTAGCAATTACCCCCTAGTTCGGCGCGTTATCCCCTTTTAGAAGTGGTGTTGTCCCTGTGTATATAAGTATGGTTTATGCAGTTTCATTGGGCGCATTATCCCCTTTTTAGAAGTGATGTTGTCCCCGTGTATCTAAGTATGGTTTATGCAGTTTCATTGGGCGCATTATCCCCTTTTAGAAGTGATGCTGTCCCTGTGTATATAAGTATGGTTTATGCAGTTTCATTGGGCGCATTATCCCCTTTTAGAAGTGATGTTGTCCCTGTGTATATAAGTATGGTTTATGCAGTTTCATTGGGCGCATTATCCCCTTTTAGAAGTGATGTTGTCCCTGTGTATATAAGTATGGTTTATGCAGTTTCATTGGGCGCATTATCCCCTTTTAGAAGTGGTGTTGTCCCTGTGTATATAAGTATGGTTTATGCAGTTTCATTGGGCGCATTATCCCCTTTTAGAAGTGATGTTGTCCCCATGTATATAAGTATGGTTTATGCAGTTTCATTGGGCGCATTATCCCCCTTTTAGAAGTGATGTTGTCCCCGTGTATATAAGTATGGTTTATGCAGTTTCATTGGGCGCATTATCCCTTTCGAAGTGATGTTGTTCCTGTGTATATAAGTATGGTTTATGCAGTTTCATTGGGCGCATTATCCCCTTTTAGAAGTGATGTTGTCCCCGTGTATATAAGTATGGTTTATGCAGTTTCATTGGGCGCATTATCCCCTTTTAGAAGTGATGTTGTCCCTGTGTATATAAGTATGGTTTATGCAGTTTCATTGGGCGCATTATCCCCTTTTAAAGTGATGTTGTCCCCATGTATATAAGTATGGTTTATGCAGTTTCATTGGGCGCATTATCCCCTTTTAGAAGTGATGCTGTCCCTGTGTATATAAGTATGGTTTATGCAGTTTCATTGGGCGCATTATCCCCTTTTAGAAGTGGTGTTGTCCCTGTGTATATAAGTATGGTTTATGCAGTTTCATTGGGCGCATTATCCCCTTTTAGAAGTGATGTTGTCCCTGTGTATATAAGTATGGTTTATGCAGTTTCATTGGGCGCATTATCCCCTTTTAGAAGTGGTGTTGTCCCTGTGTATATAAGTATGGTTTATGCAGTTTCATTGGGCGCATTATCCCCTTTTAGAAGTGATGTTGTCCCCGTGTATATAAGTATGGTTTATGCAGTTTCATTGGGCGCATTATCCCCTTTTAGAAGTGATGTTGTCCCTGTGTATATAAGTATGGTTTATGCAGTTTCATTGGGCGCATTATCCCCTTTTAGAAGTGATGTTGTCCCTGTGTATATAAGTATGGTTTATGCAGTTTCATTGGGCGCATTATCCCCTTTTTAGAAGTGATGTTGTCCCCGTGTATATAAGTATGGTTTATGCAGTTTCATTGGGCCATTATCCCCTTTTAGAAGTGATGTTGTCCCTGTGTATATAAGTATGGTTTATGCAGTTTCATTGGGCGCATTATCCCCTTTTAGAAGTGATGTTGTCCCTGTGTATATAAGTATGGTTTATGCAGTTTCATTGGGCGCATTATCTCCTTTTAGAAGTGGTGTTGTCCCTGTGTATATAAGTATGGTTTATGCAGTTTCATTGGGCGCATTATCCCCTTTTAGAAGTGATGTTGTCCCTGTGTATATAAGTATGGTTTATGCAGTTTCATTGGGCGCATTATCCCCTTTTAGAAGTGATGTTGTCCCTGTGTATATAAGTATGGTTTATGCAGTTTCATTGGGCGCATTATCCCCTTTTAGAAGTGATGTTGTCCCTGTGTATATAAGTATTGTTTATGCAGTTTCATTGGGCGCATTATCCCCTTTTAGAAGTGATGTTGTCCCTGTGTATATAAGTATGGTTTATGCAGTTTCATTGGGCGCATTATCCCCTTTTAGAAGTGATGTTGTCCCTGTGTATATAAGTATGGTTTATGCAGTTTCATTGGGCGCATTATCCCCTTTTAGAAGTGATGTTGTCCCTGTGTATATAAGTATGGTTTATGCAGTTTCATTGGGTACCAAAGACTTGATACGTTTCCGATTTTTCTCTTCTCCAGTTGTAGGGCGAAGCAGCACTTCCGCTCGCCTCAGCGTTTATTTTGATCCCAGCTATAGGTTTTAGACGAAATGGCGTCGGTCCCATGTGCGTGAAAGCCGGGGGGTCGGGGGATGTGGATTTATGTTTTATTTTCACTTGGAAGTAACCACAATACTATTTGATGAATGCGGCGTTGCGCTTAGATGCATACACGTATATTTGACAAACAAGTAAGAACAGGTACCACGCATTGTACATACTCCTATTTCCATTTAGAACCACAAACTTGAAGGCTACATGTTTACATACGTTATAAAGCTATATCTGCAGCCTCTTTCTCCACTGGTTTTGTTGACTTTAGTTGCTGTTTTGAGCCGGCTTCTATTGCTCAACTTTTGAGACAAAGGCACTGACAATCGTGATTTTGTTTTACAATTCTGTTTAGGATATCCAATTTCAGGATTTAGGCAGTATGCCAAAATGAATTAGATCTAAGTATGTTTTTCCAAATATAATGACCAGTTTCAGAACATGACGTTGTGCTTCCTCCATCTTTCCCACAGCATTATCAGCGTGTGGTTGATACCGTCCAACCGATTCATCTCCGTGGGTGGCCATGACATCACATTGTCAATCAAAACTATTTTGAGGCCACATGCCGTACAATAAGCTGTAACAGAGAGCGGTCCAGTTTCTGGAATCAGCCGGAGTCCGCCCTCGCAGCGGCGGGTTGACGACCGACCGACTTTGTTTGTGTTGTGCCTCGTGCCTGTCACAGCCCGCCCCCGTCACGCGGTCGGGGGCGGAGCTTTGGGGTGACGCCAGCCGAGTGTGGCACTCGAGAGCCGTCTCACCACCTCACGTGCCCTACCATATGGACCGCCCTCTCATGCCGCGCAGTTCGCCGTTATTTTTGTCAATGTTCGCCTCGGGCGATGGAGCTGGTGTTTGTGGGCGTAGGTTGTGCGTGGGACTGTATAAATACGTAGGGAGTGTATCCGTCTCTCCGTGTCTGTCCGCATTCGTTAGCGGTATGATTGGTGCTGACTTTGCTTCTTTTCTTGTTGATGGTATTATGTAATCAAATGGGGTGCGTATGTCACTCAATTATAGTTTGGGCTACGCGATTCGGCTATCGACCCGGGGGACGATTGGGGCGTATTTGTGTCCGTTGGAGGCCGCGTCATGTCTCGACTCCGATGGACACGGTCTTCTCGTGGCGTCGTTTCAGCACCACCGCCACTTTGCCATCTTTTGAACACCGGGTGATTTGTTACCATAATATCCGATGCAAAATGAGAAGGTGCAGTGGTACAAATTGTTTTTTGTCACATTGCGGCTGGCCTGCCGACTCACTCTTGATTAAGTTATTTACTCACTCATTCACCGTCTATTTGTAGGTATATCTATGACCTGCAGTACTCTGTTAACTACACGAAGCGCCTCCCTGGCTTCCACCCACCTCCTCTCAGTGCCCAGTACTGGAATCTCTCGCCTCCGGTCTGTGCTGACCTGCCTTCCCTTCCTGTCTCCTCCCGCTCTGTACTGACCTGACCTCTAATCCTCCACAGTGCGACCTTTTCTCTCACCTCCATCCCTATACTGACTTCTTCCTTTCCAAAATGGGGTCTTCCTCTCATCTCCAATGCTCTATACTGACCTGCCCTCTCTTCCTCCGCAGGGATGGATAACTTCCTCTCACTTCGCACTCTGTGCCGACCTGCCCCATCTCCCCTCCTCTCTCATTCCGCTCTATACTTTCTTCCCCTTTCCTCCTCCACGACGGGAATTTCTTCTCACCCCTCGCTCTATACATACTGACATGCCCTCTCCTCCTCCACAATAGGAACTTCCTCTCATCTCCCACTTTACACTGACCTGGCCTCTCTTCCTCCGCAGTGGTAAGGCGCGCCGCGGCGATGGCAACGACCTGACGCCCAGCCCGCGCAAGCTTCTCAACATTCAGCGCGACCTCGACAAGCTGAACCGCCTCATCAACGACATGACGCCCGTCTCAGAGCTGCCCTTCAACGTTCGGCCCAAGTCACGCAAGGAGAAGAACAAGCTGGCGTCGAGGTATGCTTGATGAAGATGCGATGACTTTCTTAGATGATGTGGTCGAGGAAACATCTCCGCAGGACAAGGAGTTCTAGCATTTTCTGCCATTGGCTAGTATATTTCGTACTGTGTTCACGGGGAAACAGAAATATACACCAGAGATCTTCACTCCCAAAGTTGGAGACCCTCGTGCACATTACGATGTTTAGTATCCTTCCCAGTAGGACATGCGCGTATAACGGCTGCCTGCTTGTGTTGTCACAGAGCGTGTCGCCTGAAGAAGAAAGCGCAGCACGAAGCCAACAAAATTCAGCTGGCGGGCCTCGGCGAGGAACACAGTAAGTGAGGTCGGCCTAAGGTGTCGGGTAGATAATCGTTCATATCTCAATTGCAACGCAAATGTTCGCATTGTCGTCTGCTAGTACTGCCTTCTCCAACGTTACTTCAGGTACACATTTATATTGTAAGCTTCCAACGCTAGTTTGAGAAGACTGGTACATCGGAGTCGCTGACTGGATAAGTATGTGCTCTAATTATTGCTGTTGCGTAAAACAGTAGGTATGGTACGGTTCACACCCCTAAAGATAGATCTGCCTCCCCCAGCTGCTTTCCTCCTCTCGTTTTATTCATTTGGCTCCGTTCCTCCCTTTTTTACCCTTCCACCAATGATACTCTTAGACATATTCGCACTTACTTAGTAGACCCTCATGTAAGTGTATTTTCTTTTGATGTTGCTGTGTATGCTGTAACTGATCGGTAGCCTTCGTTTCCCTTCTTCCAATACAATTTCATAGGATCTCCCAACTGCGCTCGCAGTGCTGCCTCTGACCTCCGACGGCTGACGCCGCTGTGGCCCCGCTCTCTCCTCTCCAGGAAGACTGACCGGGGTGATTCAGGAGGTGGAGCAGGCGCTGAAGGCTCGGGTGATGGCCGCGGCGCCTGGCGGAGCGTCGGCCCGCTCCTCGGAGGAGATCTGCCAGATGATCGAGTGTCTTCACAAACAGGCCATCAGTGAGTGACATCACCGGCGCTTGTGCGACAGGGAAGCTGTCTCGATCCACCAGCTATTTCTGGAATGTTTTGCCGCTGCGGCGCACGCTAGGCCTAAATTTATTGCCCCGTTCGCCTTGGCTAAATTTGGAAAATCGATAATTGGCGGCTGTCGTATGAACCTGAGCCCGCCCTGTAAACGTTTACCCGAGCCCGGTCTGTGAGTATTCTTAACCCGAGCCCGGCCTGTGAACGTTCTGAACCTGAGCCCGGTCTGTAAACGTTCTTAACCCCAGCCCGGCCTGTGAACGTTCTTAACCTGAGCCCAGTCTGTAAACGTTCTTAACCCGAGCCCGGTCTGTGAGTATTCTTAACCCGAGCCCGGTCTGTAAACGTTCTTAACCCGAGCCCGGTCTGTGAGTATTCTTAACCCGAGCCCGGTCTGTAAACGTTCTTAGCCTGAGCCCGGTCTGTAAACGTTTACCCGAGCACGGTCTGTGAGTATTCTTAACCCGAGCCCGGTCTGGAGTATTCTTAACCCGAGCCCGGTCTGTAAACGTTCTTAACCTGAGCCCGGTCTGTAAACGTTTACCGAGCACGGTCTGTGAGTATTCTTAACCCGAGCCCGGTCTGTGAGCGTTCCGTCGCGTGATAATGGCAAGGTCATTTAATCGACTTCGCCTGAGGTCGTTTTCGGAAAACGGAATTGTAAACCGTGGTGTGCTCTTGGCACTACATGTGTTCCCGATCATTCGAGAAAAAGTGGCAGAGCGACCGTCAGCTTAGCTTTTGAGCGGAGATCATTTGACCGAGCCTCGTGACTGGAATTGGGATGGCTTTTACGTGAAATATGACTGAAAGGTGGGGAAAAATCAATAACGGATTTGTTAGATGCCTACAGCGGTTTCGCCCGCCATCGTTTTCGAGCTGTCTCTGAAAAGCGTTAGGGGCGAGTCAAATTTGTACCCCTGCCGGGAAAATATAACGTGTACCATATACAAGGGTAAGTGCACAAATTAGATTTGCAAAATTAGATTTGTTCCGTGTCCCTCCATGTGTTGGTCGAGGCTGGTGACAAATGCGATAGTCTGAATTCCTCTCCACGTTTTAGAACCGACCCCGATACCGGCCCCATCTGTCTCCGCGCCTGCAGGTGTGCTCGGCTCGGGTAGCATTCGCAACCGTGCTCTTCAGGAAGTGAATCATGTCTGAATCAACCACAGGCGCGGGGCCTGGTACTGTTACCCGCTCACAGCAATGGCTCCAGCGCCAGCTGACTGTCTATCCTGTGCCGACAGAGCACAGGGTGGCCGGCCACCTGCCGGAGTTTGTGCAGCGTACCCTGGATCGCCACAAGGGGGGCTCCGACCAGGTGCCCTCCCACACGGAGCTCGGCTAGACGCGCCGCCGCCTCCGCCGCCGCATCCATCCTCATGGCTTCAGCTCCCACGCTCTTCATGCTTCGCTCCGTGTTGTGCAATTGAAGCTGGTTTTAGGTTCACCTGTCGCGCTGTTTACTGTTGTTGGTGTGATGGTCGCTGATGGTTTTGTCGAGGTTGGGGCTCTTACGAGTGGTAGTTGTTTTGCATTTAAAGGGAATACGACACCTTGGTAATGGAATTTCGACTGAGATCAGCACGTGATCAAATATATTTGAGAA
The DNA here is from genome assembly GCA_034440635.1 of Lepas anatifera. Lineage (NCBI taxonomy): Eukaryota > Metazoa > Arthropoda > Thecostraca > Lepadidae > Lepas > Lepas anatifera. Next base: position 1,792,393 of record JAOTON010000667.1, on the reverse strand, counting down.
CCCCGGGTTTGATGTTTAATTTGCCCCAGAACTTACATTTGTGGAGAAACAGTGTGTATTTGGAGGCGGGTCGACCCCATTAGACCAACTCCCCTTCGTGGCGCTGTCCCAAAATTTGCGCAGGCCCCATCAACTGTTGGCCCGTAGGGAGGCGGGCTTAGTGGTGTAGAACATCCGTTCACAAAAAGTAGTGCGCTTTAGAAGCGTTTTTTCGTGAAACGATAGTCCGAAGAAAAACGTGCTATGATGTCTGAATTTTTCGGACAAGTACAAATCCCGTAAAGGTGTCATATTCCCTTAACAGACTGATAAAGCGAACTGGTCATGCTCCCTAACAGGGCGATAAAGCGAAATGTTGTAAAATAAAAGTAGGTGGAACGGTTCACATCACTCTGTCTTTAATTGCACGGCTGTATGCTTATGCCGAAGTATACTGGTGGAATTTCTCGTTTTGATAATGCCGCTCGGTTTTTCTGTATTGCAATAAAAGGGAACCCCCGTGCTCTTGCATGCAATTAACTATTGACGTAATTTATCATACGTCTGACAGCTGCTAAGAAAGCTGAGCTATAGAAGCTTCAGCCTCGCAGTTCACTAGCGCGGACGGCTTTCAAAAGACTGAATCCCTTCTAACGGCGGCTGGTGCCACCAGTCGCCCTTGTCGTAGACATCAGTGTAGGTGTGCTCGGTTTTGAATGCGTGCTTGTTTTTGGATGGCGTTTAAACGCTGCGGATCGCCGGAGTACGGCGACGCCTTGCTCTTGTCTATTGTAGCTCTCTGTACGGTTTTACGGTACGTGAGCGCGAGCTCCCAGCCTGACCACTGGCAGATCCAGCACCCCCGCGCTGCCAACTACACCGTTACAGAAAACCAGCCGCACATTTCCAGCTCCCTCCTTGCCTCAGATCGCAGGATTTGTCTCATCAAGGCCTTTTGGATAAGAAAGCGACTGTATCTGCCGCTGGTTTAGCTGGAGAGCTGTGTAGCGCCTCTGCATATTCGACCTTGTCCACCTAGTCACACTGAAGAGGGTTTGGCCGCACGTGTGTTGCGAGCGAGCCCACCTACACCGAGGAGGGCTGCAGGAACCTTCCACGGCTGCACTACTAGGTAGAAACGGTGTTTGCTGTCGGGGTATTGTTTGTGTGGCGGGTCGGGACGGACCGTGTTTGTTGTTTTTTATCTAGTGACAAGCTGTTGACATTGATGTGGGTGAGCCGTGTTGTTTAGGCTAGTTGGCAGAGTAGTGGCGGGCGGCCGGTGCGCTGTGGCCTTTACCGCCCTGGTGTAGTGACTGTAGCGGAGTCGCCCGCTCGCCGACGGTTTTAGCCGCGGGTGCTGGACGTCCGCTGAGTTGTGGAGCGAGGTGTATGGAGGTATCGTCTGTGATGGTCGTGCGGCGTTGCCGTGGTGTTCGATTCCACTGCCTGTCCGGCTGTTCCGCCCCGGGACGCGGGTGTGGGTGTGAGGGGGCGGTCCAGGCAGGGTCGCCGGCCGCTCTCTGTGGCTGGGCGCTGCCCTGCCGCAGCAGTGTCGGTGCAATGTCTCCGCAGTAGTGCCCACGGGACGCGAGGAACTGCGGCCCACTAGAAAAACGTCAGTCCGGCGGAAACGCCGCCGTAATGTGAGGTGTGTTTTGGATTCCACGGCCGCGAGCCGAGATGGTTTGTTTGGGAGGGCTCCGGCGGCACTCTTCGGAATATCGCACATTCTGCGGCGCCCTGTTTAATTTCGGCCGATTATTTTCACATTTTATTAGTCCGTTAGCGACTTGTTCGGACGGTTGAGTTCAGGAACACGCATGCATTTGTTGAGCGGCGGTGCCGGCGCATGCTGGCCCGCTTCGTTCCCCGCTGGATTGGAATGTGCTGGTTTTGTTTTGGAGTCATGTCGTCAGGGACGACCAGACTCGCGCCAACACGCCGTCAGCTATGTCTTCGCTCAATGGCGGTGGGGGCGCAGGTTTTGCGCGTGACATGATACGTGCTATAAAATTGGAGAGGATAATCAATCGTTAGTTATGTTATATGACGCAATGTTAATATATAGTTTAAAGCTATGCGGTGATTCGGGCTGGAGAAGGAAGTTGGTGGCTGCGTGCCGGATGATTAAACCAATACTATCTACATGCGATCCATATATTTGCTAAGCTTTGCACGCTTCAATGTGGCCAATCACATGATACCTGCGATGTGCCTTAGATAGCCATACAAATTCCTAGTTGCTATACTAAATGTGTACGTGAACAGCATGAACGGAACAACGAGGTTAAAGTAACGGATTCGACTTGCACACGATGACGAGAAAGTTTCCTTGGTCAAAATGATCAGGATACGATGTGGAGCCGCCGAGTTCATCAAGTGCTATTTTCCTACCACTTAGCACGTGCTATGCTAGGAAAGCACTTGGACTCCATCGGCAGTCCGATCCGGGTCGCATTTTGTCCATGGAGACTAGGTCGATGTCGCTAATCGGTGTCATGGTGAAAACAGGACGATCTGCCAGCCGTTCAGAGCCTTAACAAAACAGACATGAAGGTAGTTGTACTGCCGCGAGAGTATACATCAAACACGTCTGGACATATCCAATCCCCGCACAAATAAAGAGCAGGCCAAACTCACGGGTGTAAAACAAATCCTGATCTGACTAGGCCCGCCCCACAACACGGGAGCGGGCGAGGCCGTAGCCACGTCAAAGGGAGTGTGGCACCCCGGCGTAGGGAACCTCAACTGAGATAGTAGTGTATCAGTTAAAAAACAGACTGGTATCATATTTGATTCGTCCCAAAACTGGCTATGTGCGGAGACATCGGTATTTCGAGGCAGAGTTACGCGTAGAGCGGTCCCAACACTGGCTTTACGCTGGGGTGCTGAATGTAAAATTCATATTGAAAAGTACAGTCCACGAATGGAAAATTCAAAGGTGTAATATTGTGAGAATCAACTAAAACCCACATTTTGACCTTTAAAACCCTGATTTAAAGTTTAGGAAAAACATTTTGATAAAACATTTCTCACTACAATACTTTCCATGAGCTCATATACACCCAAATTATTCAATCGTGCTAAAACACTGCAAGAGCGCGTGGAAAATTGAGTACAAGTAAAACAGAATTGAGCGATTCAGCTTGCCCGGATGTCGCTCTCCGCACAGCACCCTGGGATTTGGGATAATGTCCGAGCCAGGACTCGGTCAGTGAACAAACATGCCACCCAATACGGGCGGGGGTTCGGGACGCCGGCTGGTCCCAACCCGATGTCTCCGCATTCTCTGCAATACTAATGTCTCGGTTCACACCCCATTGAGCTGCCACACTCCCTTTACGCTGCCCCCACACACACACAGACACACCCCACTCACATCGAACTAACGGGAAACAACACTAGTGGTGCGTGGGCTGTCCGCCGCCCTTTATGGCCTGCAACATATCTAAGTCTAACACAATCACCTCCCGATGCTTGGCGAGCTCCAGCTCAGTGCCGTCTCGGGGGCAGCTCTGAAGGCAAGTCACCAGCACGAGGCCCACCACACGACACGACGGGTGACCGCACACGTCGCGGCGCGCGTGGTCAGAGCTTCAGGGGCTTACTGGCCCAGAGTCAACAGCGAACGGGACCCCCCAGCCGTCGGGAAAGGCGAGGGCGCTGATCAAGTCCCAGCGAAGGTCAAGCAACAACATGGCATGTTCTTGTGAGTGTTTTAAGAGTCTGAAGTGCCGTTTTGAGCGTGATAGTCATGATGATTATGCTATATAAAATTAACCGGAAATCGCTCATAATATAATGTAATTGAAAACGCCAAAGAGAATATTATTATATTCTTAATATAATATATACTTAATATACTATACAATATTAATATAGTAACTATTAACATACCCTTTGGCCTTTTCAATTACATTATATTATGAGCGATTGCCGGTTAATTTTATATAGCATAATCATATTGTGAGTGTTGTCATTGTCATTACCAGGAGTTACGTTGTTTAGATGTAAAATCTTTCTCTTTAGAAAATTTTCCCCGCAAATGACAGCCCCACTTGCTCTAGACCGTCCAAAGTTTTTGTAATGGCAAGAAAAACCGGGACACGAAACCTGATTGCCTTGCGCGGAAGCATGGCCGGCAACAGCTCGAAAAGATAACTTCCGTCTCAACATGATATCGCTTCCCCGTAAACGGGGAACACATCCCAAACATTCAACTCCACTGTTAAAAGATCCGCCTATCAAAACACGCCGCGAAGCTCGAGCTCGAAAAGTATGTTCTGCCGAACGCTTGGAAGGCCGCTCTGCAAAATTCAGACCACCCCATCAAGACTAGACCACTAAATCTACACCATACCAGACCAATCCCAGCGCGGCGCCTGCAGGCACGAGGAAAGCAGCACATGCAATGTTAGTGGCAGCGGTCACAACTCTCCGGAGCGCTCTCCCGCACAGACAGCAGCGGCGGCTCCGGCTCCGGCTCCGGCTCCGGCGGGCGGCAGTGGCACATTTGTGGAGGTCATCTGAGGCAGGGCGCTGCCGCAGCCGTCCTGCTCCGAGCCGCGGCCTCAGCCCCTGACCTCGGCGCCCGGCACCTGCCCCAGCACCTGAGGAAGCGAGGCAGTCAGTCAGCCACGCCCACACCTGAGCCCCGTGGCTATACCGCGGCCGTTGCCACAATATTACTGCACGGTCACATGACGCATGGCCTATTTACCGTGACGAGAGCGTCCTGGCTACACTGACACACCCAGCAGTGCGAACCTGGCTATTCCTCCCATCACCACCACTCTATCCGGAACCACCACCTGTCCACACGTCCGCTCCTGATGACTCGCCCGTCCACACGTCTACACCCAGTACCCAGCCCGTCACTGCATCACGGTACCCCGCCCGTCGCCAGGGGACGCCAGCGGCGGGCTCCACACTTACCTTGGAGAGGTTGACTCCAGTGAGGGCGCTGACCGCCGGCGGCACCTGAGCCACCAGTCGGGTCACCTCCGAGGTCAGGTTGTCGCTGCCGCCCAGTAGGATCATTTCGTCCACCTTGGAGAGCGGCGCGGCGATCTCAGCCGCGATCTGACGACAGGCCGGGCGTCAGAGGAGCCTACGGCCGGCGCACTGCAGCCTCAAAGGGCAACCTCAGACCAGCGCCAAGGACCACACATGCAGCCTCAGACCAGCGTCAGAGGAGCCTACACACTGCAACCTCAGACCAGCATCAGAGGAGCCCACCCACGGAGAGCCGGTGCACTGCGGCAGCTGCAACCTCTGGGAAATAAGCGTCAGACCGGTCGGCCTCACATATAGCCAAAGAAGCGAAGTGCCCTTAAACACCAGACCGGTCGGCCACGGCAACCCGTGCTCGCGGTGACTTTAGGTTCATTGATTATTTGGGGTTAAGGGCGCGCCAGCTAGCGTGATCACAGCCCAAATTTACTCGCAATGGCGGACACGCAGGCACTATATCACCAGCCAACACTCCATGTATCTCTTCACGAATCTTTCGGGAGGGATGAAGTCAACAGCAGACCCCGTATGAACTGTCACCAGGTAAAAAGTCGCCCCTGCGCCGTCACGACTGTGGTACCGTTTGAGCTCTCGTGAGCAAGCGACGCCTCGCCTCACCTTCGGCATGGCCTCCAGCACCATGGCAGCCATGGCGGCGTCTCCGTACTGGCTGTAGGCGGCCGCCTTCATGCGCATGCGCTCGGCGTCCGCACGGCCGACTGCCTCGATACTGACTGCCTCCGCAGTGCCGATCATCTTGATGGTCTGAGCGTCAGCCTTAGCCAGCTCTACCGTCTGGAAGCTGCAGCCGGGGGTGGAGGGTTAGGCCAGCGACCGGACCTGAGGGGCGGGCTAGGAACACGGTTTCCAGGGTGCGCGAAAGCCTGGTCTACTGACGCTCGCAAATCTGTAACGCAACGCACATTATGTGTCTCCTCGACAAATTGGTAACACTTTCACCGAAATCTATGTCATTATTGAATGCTGGCAGTCTATAGAGCATCAAAGAGTTGCATATGTATACCATTTAGTTACATATTTTTGATAAGCAGATGTTACTCACTCAGTCCCCACTATATAATCGGAAAAGAACTGTCGCACTACCACGTGATAATATTCCGCCATGCGGAGGAACAAATATTGCCGATAAACTGTCAGTGTGACAGGTCATTTTTCCTGACTGTATCCTTCTGTCCAGACTGTATCCTGCAAGTTCAGACAGTTGGCAGTCTCTGAGTGGCATCCGACAGAACCTGTTCCCCTGCGTACCGCTTTCCCTCGGCCAGGGCCTCCAATTTGTAGCTCTCAGCCTCGGCAGGCAGCTTCACCGTCCCCATCAGCTCTTTCTCCTTCCGCTTAATCTCCTGCTCCTCCACCTGCAGAAAACCTCACTGATGTCACATCTCCTGCTCCTCCATCTGCAGAAAACCTCACTGATGTCACATCTCCTGCTCCTCCACCTGCGGAAAACCTCACTGATGTCATCTCTCCTGCTCCTCCACCTGCAAAAAACCTCATTGATGTCACATCTCTTGCTTCTCCACCTGCAGAAAACCTCACTGATGGCACATCTCCTGCTCCTCCACCTGCGAAAAACCTCACTGATGTCACATCTCTTGCTTCTCCACCTGCAGAAAACCTCATTGATGTCACATCTCCTGCTCCTCCACCTGCGGAAAACCTCACTGATGTCACATCTCCTGCTCCTCCACCTGCAGAAAACCTCACTGATGTCACATCTCCTGCTTCTCTACCTGCGGAAAACCTCACTGATTTCACACAGGGGAAACAAGCGCATTCCAGAGACAGTTCACGCAGAGTTCGACAGACTACACTGGATCTGGGAATGTTGCCCCAATCTAGCCCGATACGAGAGCGTCATAAATACAGCTACGACCACTGCTTGGAACCACGCATTCCCAGCGAGGACATTGGATGAGCCTCAGCAATGGACTTCATGGAACTGATGAAGAAATGGAACTGCAGAATCGCGATTGCTTTGATGAGGTGTGATACAACTGCGCACAACAGAAGCACCAATTTGGTCTGAGGCCTTGCCTGGATCTGTTTCTTCCTCTCGATGATATCGATGGCGATTTCTTCGTTTCGTATTTTCTGCTTCTCCTTCGCCTCCTGCAGTTCGTAGGCTAGCTGAGCCTCAGCTTTCTGACGAGACAGAAGCGGCACAGATGTCAAACTGGAAGCCAGACCGAACAGCCTAAACGTACAGCGATAATTGCAGACAATCATGCGTCGCTCACACCAAACCAACGCCCCCCTCCCATCACTCACTGCCGTGTTGACCTCCCGGTCAAACTGTGCCTTCTGCATCTTGAAGGAGCGCTGGTTGTCCTCGATCTTGGTGTCGGTGCCGTACTTGACGTCCATGGCAGCGCGCTCGCAGTCGGCCTCCTGCGCATGTACAATAGGGTCAGCGTGACACCGCAGGCCCGAGCAGACACAAATCCGCAGACTCCGCAGTGATTCGCTTATAACGGAGATGGACCAAACGTATCGCGCTTGGCAACATACCTAATCACAAAAAGCCTTCAGAACGCCACAACAGGACAGATGCAACACTGATCTTCACTGTTAGGATGATGATATGCCTTGCAAGGCTTACCTCGCCAATAAAGACAACGTGCATGGCTCTTTAGGTAGCTGAAGCCCATCAACAGCATGTGGCGAGACGCACACAGAGCTTGGTATTCGTACTAAGCACTGGCCCTGATGCAGAGGCATCTACAAACACCCAGCCCCCTCCAACAGCAAGCGCAGATCACCGGATGTGACGCCACACCTCATAGCATAGAACATTGGAAAATGAAATGATTAAACATCCAAATTTTTGCAAAAAGAGGCCCAGAAACGAAGATGAAATGCTTATTTATTGCATTTGGGATAAACTTGATTACCGTGTGGTCTCACAAATTCGTAAGCTGGCAGTGCCATTAGCAGCAGTTTGACACAGTCCAAGGATGAAGGAATTCCTCCACGCCCGTGTGGCGTCACTCGGGCGTGAAGGAATCCCTCTGGAACGTAATTTTAAGTAAAGGTATCTTGGCAAACACCCACCCTAATTCCAGCGTCTCTTACAAACACCCACCCTGATGCCTGTTCCTCCTACAAACACCCACCCTGATGCCTGTTCCTCCTACAAACACCCACCCTGATGCCTGTTCCTCCTACAAACACCCACCCTGATGCCTGTTCCTCCTACAAACACCCACCCTGATGCCGGCGTCTCTGTGGGCCATGGCGACGCCGGTGTCGGCGTCTCTCTTCACAGCCGCCACCTGGGAGCGGCCCAGCGAGGACAGATACTCCACCGTGTCGTACACGTCCTTGATGGTGAAGCTGAGGATCTCGATGCCCATGCGGCCGACGTCTGGCGCCGCCACCTCCCGCACCAGCGCCGCGAACTGGTCCCGGTCTTTGAAGATCTCCTCAACAGTCAGCGTGCCTGAGGAGGCGCCGCGGCCGCATGTTTCACACTGTCGCTCAGCCTTTACTGCGCGGCTACCTCATGAGGGGGTCGTGGGAGTGAGCCAGTCATAAACGTCCTCGTGGGAGTAGACGAAGAATACACTACGTGCAAATGAGGGACGTGGAGACACTGTCTCTGGGAGGAAAATAGACGCTGGGTGCTTACTGAGCCGGCAGATGCATCCCTCAACCAAAATGACTGAACGCGGCGACCAGTGCTAGTCCAGAACATGTTTTTAGACAAACTGAAGCGTGAATACTTACTCTAATGTCGGGAAAAATACCTCATAGGAAACGGTAAAACAGTTTCCATTTCCCATTTCACTGGCCGTCCAATGTCACCGGAAATACAGGCCAGGGTGAAATCAGGATTCCGGAAGAGGCATTTCCAGATGTCCCGTGCTCTATACCTCAATTAAATTTTCAACTGTTATCACATTTGGCAGTGCTGAGTCGAAGAGCATGATCATAAGCAAGTGAGATGTTTAATGACATTCATCAAGTTCTGGATGCAAAATGAAGCCAATATACCATGTATTGTGTAATTCGAGATCAAATATCTGATTTACTTCAACCGCTAACCACCAATTTTGAAAAGACCTGTACCACCTCTAGATAAGAGTTAAACGCCATGCCAAAGTCGAAAACATTTGAGAACTCACCTGACCAGAAGGATTAAGAACGTCCGGCCGAGTTCAGTCCACACGCATTTAATGATTTGCACGCTTGTGAGGTTGACACCAGACCGCTCTTGCACGAGATAACTTTACTTAGAGGTATGATGAAGGGGGATTTCTTCACACCTGATTGACGTCAAACGCTGACTCGTCTAAGGCTGTATATAGGGTGTATTAATACTACCCACAATACTCTAAAAAGACACCTGTGTTCAAAAACAGAATGCTTTATAGATTTGGTGGAACACAATTCAATTAGTTGTGTTACTTCCATTTGCAAGCGAGCATCACACAATTTGGAAAATTTTCAGTAGACCCAGCGGGGGAAATCCTTTCACGCCAGGGTGACGTCACACCACGGATCGGCCCTTGCTCTTGGAGTGTGTGGGGCTGGCGCTTGTGTGTGCGTATTTGGGTTTTAGGGCGCTTTCAGCGACTTGGCCATATGGCTCTTACATGCCATTGGATTTCCAAGTCCGAGTTAAACAGACGACGGGTATTTCACAGACATTTGTCCAGAGGCAACTGCAGCCTACCCAGAATGGCGCGCAGGTGTCCCTCCAGCGTCTGCAGAATGGTCTCCTGTATGTCCTCCACGCTCTTGCCCAGGAACTGTTCAGAGGCCGCCTTCAGGATCTCGTCCTGTTTGATGATCTTGCACTGGGCCACCCCGGTGACGGTCAGAGGCACGCCCTGCGCCGTCTCCACGTGCTCGCAGATCGGGTTCAGCGTCATCGTCTGTCAAGGTCACAACACAGTGGGGCGTCTACATAGAGGCAGCGTGAACACTCATACACCCCATTAAACCGGATAAGTTTATTAAATACAATGTACCTAGATATTGGCCATTTCACCCTGCCTGAAACACATAAGCCGTCTTTTCCACACACACACGCTTCTATTGCAGGCTACGGGTTCCAGGCGGTTCCGGCCCTATTGGCAGTAACAGCCCTTCCATCACAGGCGGTTCCAGTCCTCGCGTGGCTGCAGGGCCGGGTTCAGAGGGCGATGTGACCGACCACCCCGTACATGAGCGGGTTCAAGAGGGCAGCTACAGCCTTCAATATGCCTATTTCTACTGCCGTAAGCCACTTCATCCTCGTCGAATAAAAGTGTAACTGCCATTCGTGTGGGCTTAAAACATCGATTTTTCATATTCCACGCACACCGAAGTTTCAGATCCAGCAATCTGTTTTTAAAAGCAATACTAGCACCGATACAGCTGCCCAGCAGCAGTGACACTGTGCACGTCACCCCCCCCAGCACCACCGACCTCGAGGCTGAGCGCCTGGACGTCTGTGACGGCCCACCAGGCCCAGGTCCATCCACCCACCACGGCCCTCTTCTGAGTGGAGCCGCACCATCCTCCTGCCAGCACAGCACGCGCCGCATCAGTGGAGCCGCTGCTTAACGGAATCAGCCGGGAAACGAAGACATCTGATCATGCAAACAGGTATGAGGACTGCGGGCTGTTCTACCCAGCGTGTTGCGTTACACTTGCAGGGAAAAAGAGAACTTACATTTGAACAAGAACACAGCTGACCTGGCCATGCACGTGTGGTGTACATACCCGATACTATGAGGGCTTCATTGGGGCCGACGGTGTGGATGTTGCCCATTTTGACACATCAGCTTCCTGCAAGACAATGCCAGAGGTATGGGTCACAAGTTGGCATAAAAACCCGGTTAGGTTACCTGACATGAGAAACCAGAGATATAGGCAGATGCTACGATAACACCACACAGCCGTAAGGAGGAACGGCGCCCCAGCGCAGCCGCGCGGATTGCCGGAGGGCCTTGCGTGGTGGCCCCGGTCCCTGCAATTTGCTTCCATCATTCCATGACTTTAAGTCCACGATCCAAAATGTTTACTTAAATCATATTGTTCCGCACTTCTGCGCCGGCTTGAATTCTAACTGATTTCTAACCTAACGCGACTCTGAAAGCACGTGGGATATTGTGGCACATACTTAAATTTTCCAGAAGATTGCCTCTTTTCATTAGTGAAGGGACGTCCTCGTGGGGACGTGAGGCATGTCTTTAGTGCTGATCGGTGCAGTCTAGATATTTTGCTTGCGTAAATGTGTCTACAAAATTTCAGCCCAATCGAGCCCGTACTTTCTGAGACATCGAAAAGAGGCAAGTGGCGTACGATCTTATATGTAAAAATATGAGGTCCTACGCCATGTCCGAAGGAGCACGTGGCGTACGACCTCATACATATGTAACCAATGCTATCTTTTTATTAAATAGGCCCGAATATATGCTGTAAATTTCATTATGATTATATTCATAGTTTTTATCATAGCGTGGGAGTATTTACAAATCTGCTCACCCCTTTCTCGCGCAACTGGGGGCGAGTATTTGATTTAAGATGAAAGGGACCTCACCTCGTAACTCACAACATTGTGGTTCACCACACATCAAGTTTGGGCCTTTTCAGATAAGCAGAGACCGAGAAATGACGTAATAAGTGTCTTGATTATTTAACAATTGACATGCCTCTGCTTTCGCACGTGCTAACTGCTTCGCCAGAGCCCCACTCAGCCCAGATGTGTTCAGTTAGTAATTAAATTGATCGGGCCATAACATGGTGAAGACCCCACCAATGTCTTTACTCCAGCCATTGAATCAATCCACTGATCCGCCCCGGTAGCTCAGTTGGTAGAGCGTTGGGCTCCGGCCGCTGCTCAGAAGCATGCAGTGGCAGTGCATGTCCAGGCTTGGGATCAGTTCCCCTGGGACGCTCCGGCGCTCAATAGTTTACCCGACGTAGGTCGGCAAGCAAATGACTGGTGAGAGGGTGACCTGAGCGGGGCGGCCGTCCCTGTGCTTTGTGGGGCGTTAAACTTTGGCTTCTAAGTTAACCCTCCATTGAGGGAGTTGCTCGTTCGGGTGGTGGGGTCGGGGTCTCCGTGACAAGTCCCTTGATGACTTCAGTGAGACTCCAACTCCAGCAGCCGTACTAGGAACAACTTGAACACAATTTATAATAACAAATGTATGTTGCACCCTTCCGAAGATACAAACTTTTTTGTTGTTAGCGCAGCGGTCGGGCCGGACTGTGTCGCTCATATGTGTTATGTTATCCATGTGCAGGGAATGACCTCGCGGGCGCTGCACGTCCGCTCGGTAATAAGTTACCTAGATTTTTGTGAAGAAAACTAACTTATAAATCATATATCCCATAAAATATTTTGAAATACTTGATAATTGATATAATTGTAGGCTATGTATTTCATTTTAAAAACAAACCTTCCATATGTATGCCAGTGTGCTTAGTGCAAAACTAATACACAAACATCTCAACAATGTTGCAGCACCTCTGGAACAGCATTGTGGTGAAAAATGGACGACTTTCTGTGAGTTCTTTTTAAGGATATTTCAAGTATTTTGCACATGTAAATGTGCTGAACTTTGCAAATAATCCACCGAAATCTATTAGTGCATGTTGGAATGTCACGGTTGCATTACATTTTTTTGCAGCTTGCTTTTTCTCCCCTCACATGTCCAAAACTATTTGCTGTGCAAGAAGAATACAACAAAACAACGAGAGTAAAAAAGATGATGCAAAATAAAATTGCATGAATTTGTAGTTGACTAAAATTAAATTAATTTTTTCGAAAATAAATTAACCTCACATTACCTAACCCAAAGTTTTGCTATCCCCCAAAGCAATGATGCCATAAAAATGGACCAATCTTTCACAGGAAAAGCCACTGAATGAGGCAGTGGTGCCACTTTGCAGTTTTCAAGTTGTTGTGGAGGAAGATGTGAATATTTGGGGCAAGTTTTTCAGAATATGTTCTATTATATATAATTGTAATCGTCCTTGATTCAAATTTTTGATGCATGGAGGCGACTATTGATTCATGTGATGAATAATTTGCATAGAAAATCGTTAATTACTCACTAAATCGTAACTATTCGTAATTTACTTGTCACTTAATCATAATTTACTCACTTAGTCATACCCTAAGACACATAAATTAGTCGAAAAGATGGTTTAAAAATCGTGCAAAACACAGTTCGATCATAACAGCTGTTTTCAACCCACTGTATTGTGCTGCTCAGTCCTCAAAATAGGTATTAGATACCATATGTGTAATTGGGATGTAACATGCATTAAGAGTATGGGGAGGGAGCTCTGACAAGCTAATCCTTTTTGTTCCTTCCCTAATCAAACTTCTATTTTATGGCCTAAATCATGTCTGGATTCGAAAAATAAAATATAATAAAATTCAACTGCATGGTAGCACAGAGGACAGCCCAGGATATTAATATAGTTCTTGTCCACTTTAGCAAAATATCTTCTATGGAAATCATGGGTACAGCAATATGATCATGAGATCAAACTGTGATTTCACAGGAATTGAAGGGGAATTCAAAAACTAGAATACATTTTCAACTACTGATTTCTATCTGATAGTGCTGTATGCTGGTTCCTTGCACCATAACAATGACAACATTATTAAATAAGACAGTAATTTATTCAAGATACCAGATGCCATGCAATAATTGGAGAATATAGCACTCTGGATTCGATCCAAACCACTCTAAAGCCATAACAACTAGACATATTGAGGGAAAGTGTAGGTCTTGCAATGAATTCAAGAGAAACTGCTTGTTCAAGAATCAGGACCAAACTCGAAACAAAAAAGAGCAGATTTTAGTCATGAGGAGGCTGCAGCATCACCACAGCTGTCAGATGCCAGTGTGCAAAGTATGACATTTTTTATGAAATCTCGTTTGATATGAGTGCCCTTGGAGACAGGAGCAAGTGGTGTGAATTTTATCAACCTGGTACAAATTTGTGAGACTGGTGCAAGGAAGGTGACATTGAAAACCAGACAAAAATATGACTGAATAGTTATAAGAATGATGCCAGATGGTTATAAAGATACAGGAGACACCAATTTAAAGATACAGGAGGGGGCCTTAGAAAAAGTCCTTAACTAACTAACTGATAGGAGAGACAGTATTGCATTGTGTGGGTAGGAATGGGCGCGTTTTTTCCTGGTAATGGGACAGGTTGGTGCAAATTTTTGGTGGCTGGCAGTGTGAGAATTTTAGATGGCTGGTGCGGCTCGTCTGGCCTGCTGCCATACTTTGCAGACTGGGTCAGATGCATGTCACCTACGGGTAAGGTGCATCACAGGCTGGTTTGCTGAATCACCATAAGTTTAGGTAAGGTTCTGTGATGCTGGTTTCAGTTCTCTTCACTCTGTTCCCTCCTCTCCTTTCGTCCTGCTAATTCTGTTCCATTTTCGGGATCAGTTTTATGGCAAATGAAGTCCTGGAGTTTCCATTTTTTTAAAAGTGTTATAAAGTGAGAAAAACTTTCTCTTCCCCACCCTTCCTGCAGCACCTTTTGAGCCTTGTGTAAAGATAATTTTTGGTATTGTGTAGAGGGCATCAGTGAGCAAAAGGTTTATACACTTGAATTTCACTGATTTCTTTGATGGACTTAGAAAAACATTTCATTGATGAGTATGACCTACCATCTTTATCAAAAATATTTTTCCTGAGGCGAATGAACATGAATTTCCACCAAAAAAATGCCAGCCCTTGTACCTAAATACCTAGTGGAAATCAAAATTTTACAAATTGAAAATGAGGCAAATTAAATAGCATTACAAAGCAAATGGCACACCTGTGTGAATACAACATTGCATAAGCAGGGTCCAGCCAGTTGATATTCTGGAATTCTAAACCTATGTAATGGGCAGCTATTTCCAAAGATCTGAATGAAATTAATTTTGATATATTTCTCTAAAAGTCATTCAGGTTGCAGAATAAGTACTCTCGCGATGCCGTTTATTCCAGGTCTTACTCAAAAGTTTTCAAACATAAATTTAGAAGAAACAAGGATAGATAACTCTAAAAGTGATGACAAAAATTAACAAATAACTGACAGAATCTTTCCCCACCGGTCTCTCGCCAAAAAAAAAAACAATAAAACACCAACGCCCACCACACCTGTGTCGCCCAATGTTACTCCAACGTAGCGTCTATTGTCTTGTCCAGGTGCTGGTTTTGAGCCACATTATGACGTCACAACGGCTCAAAAATCCCTTTACCCTACTTAACTTCAAAAACTTCACCGAGTGTACAAGTGTTTTGCTCAGAGTAGTAGTGGTAGAGGAAATAGGAGGATCGGGGAGTGATAAAGGGGGCACTTGCCCCCCGATCGACCCTCGGCGCCCCTGAAATGGTCACGGCGCCCCTGAAATTCGCTTCTCACCCTCCAGGCTGCGAAAATCGGCGCCCACCTGAGAGGATTTTGAACCCACCTGATAGGTTTTCCGGCCAAAAGTGACGCCCCGGTCCGGATGGCGCCCCCCGGGAAGGTGCTCCCGATCGACAATTCTAGATCCAGTTATGGTGGAGGACGCAAGGGTTTTACTGGCCTCTGAAGTGCAATTGATATCTTTAAAGTCTAGATTTGCAGTTTTTTGCTTTAAAATGACCCTAAACTTGTGAATCTCGCCCACAAGCTTGCCCTAAACTCCCGTGGACCATAGGCGGATCCAGGGGCAGGGGGCACGTGCTCCCTCCCCCATCGACCCTCGGCGCCCCCTGAAAGGTCGATGGCGCCCCCGGAAATGTCGCTTCCCACCCCTCCCCCAGGATACGAAAGTCGACGCCCACCGACAGGATTTGGCGCCCGCCTGATAGGTTTTTCCGGTCATAAGTGGCGTCCTCTGGTCCAGATGGCGCCCCCAGGAAGGTGCCCCCTCCGATCGGCAATCCTGGATCCGCCTATGCCGTGGACTTGCTTGGGCCTTGGTGCGTCGGCTGTGCAGTGTCGAGCCTGTGGGCGTGTTCTTGAGTAATTTCAACCTTGTTTTGAGATTTAAAACCTGGAGCGCCGTTTGGTGCACGTGTGGTAGTGGGTCCTTGACATAATTTAGGGGCCCAGCGCCGGGGACGCTTTTGCAGGCCTTGTGGCACAATTTTGCTTTTCTTGAGGTGTGAGCTCATGTTTTACTTCATGAGTGTATGTTTTGTGGATGTTTACTGTCAATATATGTGCATGGATGTAGGTAGCTTAGAAAAATCGATCATTTCATTTGCCTCAGAAACAGCTCCTACGAAGCTGAGTAGAAGAGCTCCGGCATCTAGGTGAAGTTTCTTGGCATGTGTAAAGGAGAAATCAGTTTCACTTCATGGCACTGATACCATATTCATCAAATACAGCAGTTGCTGGCGCAGATCATTCAGCTACAACGCAGAATATTGCGGTGCCGATTGGCTTCCGGTATTTTAGTGACGTATTTATCAACTTGTCTTGCAGATATTAGATATATAATGGATTGTAATGATATAAAACTATCTTTTATGCTTCAAATTAACATTTGTTTAGAGTAAAAAGTACCTTGTTAACTACTTTATACTTAAAAACAAATATTACATAACTACGGCGCTAGCCTTCTCGTAAACGTACCTTATCCTGACTACATTTAAACCTACTATACTGTGTATTTGGGGGAGGGTAAAATAGATTGATTGGGGGCAGTGACGAACCGTCGGCTTTCCTGGCAGTACCGGTCTCAACTGCCGTGAGGTGCGCAGGTGCGGCATGCAGCACAGTGGAGGGGATGTGTCTGTACCAACCGTGGGAGGGACGGGGGGGGCGCTGTCGCTTGCTGCTAAATTGACGTTGCTCTATGGCCAAATTGCGTTCGAAACTGAACTGCCAATCGAGTCCATCAAGTGTTATTTCCCTATCAATTTAGGATGTTCCGTCCAAAAGTGCTGGGAAAATAGCACTTGATGGACTCGACGACTTTACGATGTATCCTGATTGGTGGTCGGATCGGAATCGCATTTTGGCTATGGAAGCTAAGTCAACGATTTGTGATGTGCTCTCGCGCTGGACAATGGAGAATTGAGGTGAGTGTAGTGCTATTATTTTGTTCTTATGAAATAGACCTGCGGTATGGTCGTATCTGTGGCGGTATCTGTGGTATGGTCGTATCGTGACCAGCACGTCCGCGGGTGTCTCTGGGAAGCCGTGGTTGATGAGATCGATCAGCCGAAGCATATCAGGGTCGCTGGTGGTCACCGTACGCACTTCGTCCCAGGTTATGGACTTGATGAGGTCAGTGGTGGCAGAAGCACTCAGTTGCGTTCATGATGTGATGTCGATGGCCTCGCACGTCCGGACGATGGCGAGAGCGTCGATGATAGGCCAGATGCGACGTGTGCGTGAGGAGTTTGGGGAGGTGGACGTGATCTTGGATGGAGTGTCGTCAGGGAGGTCGGGTGCCTCTGCTGCCCCAACTGGGTGACGAGAGACGGCGTCGGCCGCAGTGTTCCGTACGCCAGGAACGTGGACGACACTAAACCTGAAGCGGAGGCTCTTCTCTTTAAGGTTCCGAAGCCACGGGTTAAGTATCTCAACTAGGGCACGGTCACCAAGAACCTTCAGCAGAGGTCGGTGATCCACAGCTACGATTAAGTCGGAGCAGCCGAGAGTGAAATGGCGGGTTTGTGGAGAGCATCCACGACGGCCAATGCCTCACCCTCAATTGGTGCGTAACGAGATTCGGCACCGTGGGTGAATCGGCTCCCAACAAGCACTTTACGCCAGCCAGAGTGGCAGCAGAACTGTCGGGTGCCGGCGCAACTGACAGTGCTTCTGTAGGAGCCAGTAGCCGAGCCCTTCCTGCGACCAGTCGGTAGCCAGGCACGTAAGTCGGGTCTTGTCAAAGATTTTAACGCCTTCCTTGATTTGGGTGATGATGACCTTCTTCGACGTCTGGAAGAAAGCGTCCAGTTGATCAGTCCACGCGAAGGGTTGGCCTGGTTTGAGAAGGTCACGGTACGGCTGCATATGATTGGCTGATGCGAACGCGTACGACACCTGGTCGAGCAGACCCAGCCAACTGCGTACATCGGTCACGTTCCGAGGAGTGGGGAAACCTTCGATCGCCTGCAGCATCCGCGGACAAGGCCGCACGGTGGTGGGTGTGATTTGGAGCCCAGCAAACTCGACAACGTCGTTCGCGAAGCAGAATTTAGATGGGTTCTGCGTGATGCCGTGTCGGCCGCAGCGGTCGAGCCATTCGGCGGCTTGGTGAAACGACTCCTCGATGCTGTCTGCCCAAAGAATGGTGTCGTCAACGCACTTGGCTTTGCGTGGAATGTCGGCGACGAGGGCGTCGAAGCGCCGGCTATACCCGTCTCCTGAGGCCATGTAGCCTTGGGGAGCGACGCAATACCGGTAGCGGCCCCAAGGCGGTATGAAAGTGGTCAGGTGACGGTCATTAGGATGGAGAGGCACAGCATGGTAACCATTCCACGCATCACACACGGTTTTCTTAGTGTTCCGTAGGACTGCCCTGTTCTGATGGAATGGTGATTGCGTGTGGTGGGTTACTGGTAGCGTGAGTTCAGACAATAGTCCGTCGGGGCTACCGTTCTTCTTGGGGTTGATCACATCCGGTGACAAAAGTACAGGTGTACCATAGGACTTTTATGATTAGGCACAATCTGGTAACGCTTAACATCATCCTGAATGATGGAACGGATGCTTATGACTATGTGTGCTTAAATTATCATCAGTCAGGACTTATGGCAGTAGGTCATGTTCACACTTAAGGTGCTGAGGCTAGTAGTCAGACCAGGCCTCTGCTTCTCATTTTCCTCGTAGGAGGATATGGTAGTATGGCGGTGGCGGTAGCTGACGGCATGGGCAGTCACACTCAGCTGTGATGCAGGAGGCTGGTGGACCAGTGCATTTTAACGTGCTCGCAAATGCCGTGATCAGGGCTGCCTCGGACAGGAGACTGCCTCAGACGGGGAGTGTGTTCCAATCTTCGGGAAGTCGGCCTGTATGATGGCAAGGGCTGTGCAGGCTCCACTAGAAAGTCTAAGAACTTGTCAGTGGTATCAGTGAAGTACACCACTTGTCTCGTCTCCAGGCCACCAGGTCCCCGGGTGTCTGAGAGGCGGAGTGGGAGTGCCCCGATGATATGGATGGGTTCATTGTTGACCGCGGCCATCTTCAGCTGAACTGGCGCAAGGTGGCGGGTGTCGAGCCCCAGATGTCGCAGTATCGAGGTGCCTGCGAAACAAGACTGATAGCCTGTGTCTGCGATAGCGTACACCAGTGGGGACTGGGTGGGTCGACGCAAGGTAGTTGCTAGGCCCAAGGCCCGTGAGTCACAAGGGGATGCGAGACGAACACAGCGACAGTGGGTTGTGGCGCAGAGGGTCCCCTCTGCCAGGTGTCACGAAGAGAATCATAGAGGTGATGCTCCATCAAAAGCGTTCCCGGATGCACGGGGTCAGGACTGTCAGAGCGCGCACTAACATTACACAGGGTATCGAACACCGTGGAAGCGCTCGGTTCTGCAATCTCAGTGTGCCCTGCTGGATGGTCAAACTCAGGTGAGCGATTCGAACATGCCGCAGCGACACTGGTATCTCTGTCAACATTTTCCTTGTATGTTAACTATGCTGAGCAACCAGTGTAAGCTCGAAGTTTGCCTTCCGTTCCCTGAACTTTGTTCCATAAATGTCTTTCTCATGTTTTAGGGTCATCTTATACCAATCCCAACAGCGCTGATATTTTCTCCACTAGGCTCGGTGCTTGCAGCTCTCCTAATGTAGAATTCTGCCACTGGGTAAGGCTGGTTTGGGCTCTATTTGCGGGTCCTTGCGGTCCTTGCGTGTAATATTTTAACGGGTTTTTGGTGGGAGCAAACCACCAGTAAAATGCAGTGCGGCTTTCGAGATGAAGGTGCGACACAATGGTGCTCCTTACCTGGAATATCATGCAAATTTTATGCGACCAGCTGATTAGCATAGCCTGCATTATTCAACAGAAATATGCAGTGCAAATCATATCGTCCCAGTATGTGACGCCAGTAATTACTATTTTCCTCTGAAAGAAAGGATTTCGGAAAATCATTGTTGAAACACGAATCTGCCCTCCGCTTAGTTTATTGTGTGCAATTGAGAACTACCAGCAGAGCTGGACTTTTTGCCAAAAGAGGGTGGTTTCTGCCGCCAGCCGGTTTTAATGGGTAAGAACCGGCAAAAAGTGGCAAATCCATGGGAGGTCGAATTTCCTCATGTTTGGTGTGTAAGTGAGCTTTTGGTGCATCCAATAGGTGTACTTAACGACACGCTGCCGGCAGCACTGTATTTTCGGTATCCTGAACACATAATCTGACATAATGTATTCTGTCCCGTGCTCACGGGCAGCAAAAAAACACTGCGTACACCGTCCAAAACAGGTTCTAAATCCTGATCATAGCTGAATGAAACTGCGGCTGATTCAATATTTGCATACTGAAAATGCCTGGTAGACAACCAGGATAACAATATTTGTATTCCTCTTATTCTGGCATCTTTATACCCGACCCTAGTAGGCTTCCGCCGATACGCCTTCGGGTCAGTGGGGGGGGGTCCCCAGCAGCCCCTCCCCCTCAGTTTTGGCTCCTATGCGGCATAGCGGAAAACGCCGACGGTAATAAATAGACCACGTTATATATCATGAACTGTATCTGTCATTTTTCTGCTCAGGTTAATATTAAGGTCATAACAAGTCAAAGAATGTGACATGTTAGAGAAACCTTTTTGTCTCTAACATCTGAATGGCTTGTGAAAGAGTCAATTTTTGGCATCATTCGATTGCTCCCACTACAGCTAGTAGAATGATGCCTAAAATGATCATACTAGGTTAAAATGTTCAAATAACCTGACCCAGTCAGGTCAAGGTCACCATCCGATCTAAAATGGTCAACACGCAGATCAACCGACCGAATATGGCTAGGTACACGAGCCCTTTGGTGTCCCAAAATACCATTTGTACACAATGCTGAGTTCCAGACTTACAATACAGACTAGGCTTCATTCACATTACGAGCTTGTAATTATGCGATAAAAATGAGATGCAGCCACATGGGTGGAGATGGGGGGGGTTAGGTTGGGGGTCAGGACCCCCGCCCCTGGATTTTGGGTCTCCCTATAGGCTTTGTATAGGGGTTGTAGTGTCGTGCCAGCGTGAACCCATCCAGGATCCCCCTCCCTTGGGTGGAGAAGAGAGCTCTGGCCTTGGATACAGCCATACAGATATTATCCAGGACCCCCTCCCCTTGGGTCGAGAACAGGGGCGCAAGTTTCCATATATTTGGGGGCTCGAGCCCCCCAATGCTCGGAGAAGCCCCCCAATGACCCGACGAGCCCCCCAATCCCAAGTTGCGGGCCCCTGCGGACAGAGCCGGGCCCCTGCCACGATTCCGGGCCCCAGTGGTCTACTTGGGCTAGCTTTGGCTGAGGCCAGGCTCCCTGGCATGCTTGCGGGTGCCCTGTGGGCCACCTTTAACCCGCACGCCCCACCGGGGGTCCGGCGCCACCTTCGCCCCACCGGGGGCCATCGATGGCCCCCCCTCTAACTCCGAAAATATGGGCGTTAGCGCAAATCTGCAAAGTGCAATAGAAAGCTCGCGTGAATTCAGTAAGAAATTACTTCGCATGTTTTAGTGCTCAGGTCAATGGTTTGACCTCCAGAGGTCAAATTAGGTCAAGATCGGCTATTTTCACTCAAATATGCAATGATTAAGCAAACTTGGCATAACTCTTATGTCATTAGAGCTATTGAGACCTGGTAAAGTACATTTGATAGCAAATTGCCAGTACTTTTTCCGCTATGTGGAACGTAAAGACCTCCCGCCAGTGGTTTGACCGCCAGAGGTCACCTCGTGACCTAATATGACCTGAGGTCACGAAAGGTCAAAAAGTGACCTTGCCGTATATCAAATGAAAGCCAGTGACAAGACAAATACGGTGGTGTTTGTTTGACCGCTCTAGCTCAATTAGGTCAAAAGTTATTGTCAAAATACTGTTTTTGACCTCTGGTGACCTTGGATGACCTTAGAAAAGTCAAAGGTCAAATATGACCCCTGAGATCCGTGAAAGGGTGTCCAAAAACGTTGTTCGGAGCATTCTGAGTATTTGCAATCATTTTTGTGGCTTTTATATCATGAAATAGCTTTTCCCCATGCTTTTCCAATGGGAGAGGTCGCCTCGTGACCTGACCTCAGGGCACGAAATCGAAAAAATCCCGGATATACACCTTGTAGACCCTGGAGGGGCCATGAAGTGTAGGAAGTTTCAAATCGATCGACTTTGAAATGTAGCTCTTACAGAGCTCTAAAGGTGAAGTGAGGTGACCTTGGTTGACCTCGTCTGGTGACCTGACCTTGGGTGACCCGGGGTAAAAAATTTCAGGGATGATGGGAAAATGATGCAGTGAGAGGTAGAGCCCTCAACCGCGGTGCTGCGCCTCGTCGTTTTTCTGCTATCCCGGAAAAACCTTAGGGGGCCATCGATGGCCCCCCCGGTGGGGCGAGGGTTAACCTCGGTGTCCACAACCGGGTCCCTAACGATATTTTTTAGGCCCACTTTGACTGCAGCCGGGTCCCTAATTCCGGCAGTCTCGGGCCTCCTGTCATCCAACCGGGCCCTCTGTGATCCACCCGGGCCCCCTGTGGACTGCAACCGGGCCCCCTGTAATCCACCCAGGCCCCCTGTGACTGCAGCCGGGCCCCCTTAATCTATCCGGCCCCCTGTGACTGCAACCGGGCCCCTCTTTGATCCATCCGCACCCCTGTGACTGCAACCGGGCCCCTGTGATCCAGCCGGGCCCCCTGTGATCCACCCGGGCCCCTGTGACTGCAACCGGGCCCCCTGTCATCCACCCGAGCTCCCTGTGACTACAACCGGGCCATCTGTGATCCACCCGGCCCACCTGTGACTGCAACCGGGCCCCCTGTAATCAACCCGGGCTCCCTGTGATTACAACCGGGCCCCTATCATCCACCCCGACCCCTGTGATACACCCAGGCCCCCTGTGATTACAACCGGGCCCCTATCATCCACCCGGGCCCCTGTGATACACCCGGGCCCCCTGTGACTAGGACAGAGCCAACTGTGATCCACCGGGGCCCCTGTGACTGCAACCGGGCCCTCTGCGATCCACCCGGTCCCCTGCGACTGCAACCGGACCCTCTGTGATCCACCCGGGCCCCCTGTAGTTATAACCGGGCCCCATATGATCCACCCGGGCCCATGTGACTCCAACCGGGCCCCCTGTGACTGCAAGCGTGCGATCTATGATCCACCCGGGCCCCCTGTGACTGCAACCGAGCCCCCTGTAATCCACCCGGGCTCCCTGTGATTACAGCCGGGCCCCCTATCATCCACCCGGGCCCCCTGTGACTGGGACCGGGCCATCTGTGATCAGCCCGGGCCCCTGTAATTACAATCGGGCCCCCTATGATTCACCCGGGCCCCTGTGACTCCATCCGGGCCCCCTTTGACTGCAACCGGGCCATCTATGATCCACCCGGGCCCCCTGTGACTGAAACCGGGCCCCCTGTTATCCACCCGGGCCCCCTGTGACTGCAATTGGGCTATCTCTGATCCACCCGGGGCCCCTGTGACTGCAACCGGGCCCCTATGATCCACCCAGTCCCCCTGTGACTGCAACCGGGCCATCTGTGATCCACTCCGGGGCCCCTGTGACTGCAACCATGCACTATGTGACTGCAACCGGCCCCCTATGACTGCAACCGGGCCCTTTGTGATCCACCCGGGCCCACTATGATCCACCCGGGGCCCCCTGTGACTGCAATCGGGCCCCCTGTAATCCACCTGGGGCCTACTGTGATCCATCCTGGGCCCCATGTGATCCACACGGGCCCTCTTTGACTGCAACCGGGCCCCCTGAGATCCACCCAGGCCCCCTGTGACTGCAAATGGATTCCCTGTGGTCCAACCGGGCCACCTGTGACTGCAACCGGGCCCCTGGAATCCACCCGGCCCCCTGTTATCCACCCGGGCTCCTGTGACTGCAACTGAGCCCTCTGTGATCCGCCCGAGCCCCTGTCACCGCAACCGGGCGCCTGTGATCCACCCGGGCCCCCTGTGACTGCAACCGGGACCTGTGACTGCAACCGGGCTCCCTGTGGTCCAGGAGGCGCGGGTCCTCTAATGCCACGGACGGGCCCTTGCCATGAGTGCGGGGCCCCGTGGTCTATCTGGGCTTGCTGTGGCTGCGGTCGGGCTCCCTGGCATGCTTGCTTGGGTGCGGTCCCCTTTAGGGCCACCCATAATCGCTGTGTCCGCAAACGGGCCCCTAACGATATTCTCAGGCCCATTTTGACTGCATCCGGGGCCCTATTTCTGGCAGTCTCGGGACATTTTTGGTTCCTCTGTGACTGCAACCGGGCTCCTTGTATTCTGCCTTGGCCCCTTTTAGTCTGCCCGGGGCCTTTGTAGGTGGTATGGGCTTTTGTAGTGTGCCTGGGTCCTGTGTGGTCCGCCCGGGCCCCTGTGGTCTGCCCGCGCCCCTTGTGGGCGGTCTGGGCTCCTTTTAGTCTGCCCGGGCCCTCTGTGGTCTGCTCGGGCCCCCTGTGGTCTACCCAGCCCCCTGCGGTCTGCCCGGCCCCTTGCAATTTGCCCGGGCTCCTATGGTTTGTCTGTGTCCCTGTGGTCTGCAAGGAACCACAGCACTAGCGGATCCAGGGGGGGTAAAGGTAAAATTGGGGGATTTGATGCCCTCCCCAAATCCCCCGATTTTACCAATTTTTACGGAATTTCTTCAAACAAAAACCATGTGTTTTTTTCACGATTTGGGGCCCCGTTGCCCCCCCCCCACCATCGGCCTGAATCCGCCCCTGATTCCACTCCTCCCACTTCGCTGTATCCGGGAACCCGTGCTATAATTTCAGGCTCCCTCTGGGCTACCCAGACCTCCTCTGACTATAGCCGGGCTCCTTGCCTTGCTTACGACCCCCTGTAGTTCACCACCCCCACCGTGCGCAGCCGGGCCCGTTCCGATAAGTACTGGCTTAATAAATTGACATGTTTATTATTTTTGCATCTCTCCGCCGGCACTACTTTTCTTCATTGATATATTTCTAGGCATTTTGTCAGAAATGTGCATGAAGTTTTCCATTTTTGTTTGTTCTAGTGGAATTTTAAATACAGACAAATTTAAGTCTCTTAAATTTGTCCGTCAAAAAGTGTATCAAATCTTGTCGTCAAATCTGGGTTAAATAATGTGCGTCCGCCGGCGAATGGTAGCCTCTTAATTTCCCGGGCTTGTCAGCGCAGCGCGAAGGAAGCTAAGGCATGCTCCTGGCTCTCTTGTCGCATTCGCCGAGGCGAATGATTTGCACAAAGTTTGCCTTGAACAGTAAAATTGGCATGCTTATAATTCAATCGGCTTTTGTCTACTCTGGAAAAGTTTCGTTAGGCTCTGATTTGGATTTTACGTTTGGGCTTTTCGTGTCAATCCAAATCGTGCTCCGATGCGCAGTGTTGAATGGCAAGTGAAGTGATTGTTTGCTATTAGCTCCTGTCGGGCTGAATCCCTAATGAGTGATGATCCCCTGTCCGGCTCCCCTGATGGCTAAATACCAAGACTTGGAGAATCTTTTGCCCCCTATGGCCGCCAGTGACGTATCTAGAATTTGGGTAAGGGGAGGGGAGGGGCAAAGCCTCAGGGGACAGGGCGGCACTTAGCCACCCGAAGGGCGCACTTTTCACCCAAAGGGCGACCAATCGTCGCATCCTGGGGGAGGGGAGGGTTTGGGGGCGGCATTTCGTCCTCAGAGGCTCTTGGGTTTAAGGGGTGGCTGCCCCATTCGCCCCCCCTGGTGGCCACCCCATTCGCCCTGCCCCCTGGTGGCTGCAGCCGGGTCCCTACTCCCAGTAGTTAATACCCTGTGGATGCAGACGGGCCTGCCATGGATGCGGTTCGTGTAACTGCAACCAGCCTCTGCCATGCTTGCCATGCGGCCCCCTGTGGTATCCCGGGCCCCTATTGGTCTGATCGGGCCCCCTGTGGCCTGTCCGGTCCCCTGTGGTCCGCCCGGGCCCCAGTGTGCAAAGTATGGCATTTTCGACGAGATCTCGTCGGTGCGAGTGCCCTTGGAGACAGGAGCGAGTGGTGCGAATTTTATCAGCCTGGTGCGAATTTACAAGACTGGTGCGAGGAAGTTGACACTGAAAACTAAAAAAAATAATGACTGAATAGTTAGGAAGACACAGGAGGGTGCCTTATAAAAAGTCCTTAACTAACTAATAAGAGAGGTAGTATTGCATCGTGTGGGTAGGAATGTGTGCGTTTTTCTCCCTAGTATCTGGCACATTGGTGAGAATTTTTAGGCTGGTGGTGCGATAATTTTGGATGGCTGGTGCGACTCGTCTGGCCTGCTGCCATACTTTGCAGACTGGCCGGGTCCCATTTGGTCTGCACGGACCCCTTGTCTGCTAGTGCCCATTTTGTTCTGATCGAGCCCCTTGTGGTCTGCCCGGGCCTCCTGTGGTTTTCCCGGAACCCTTTAAGCCTGTCCGGGCCTCTGTGTGGCCTCTGCGGATCTCCTTTTGTCCGTTCAGGGCCCCTTTTGTCTGCGCGGGCCCTCTGTGGTTTGCCCGGGCCCCTCCCAGTCTGCAGAGTATGGCACTTTTGGCGAGATCTCGTGGTGCGGACACCCTTCAGGTGGTTCGAACTTTGGAGCAAACAAGTGCCCACTTTTGCTGTATGGTGCGAGGGAGCTCAAATCAAACACCCACAGAGATCTGCGAAGGGAGAAACTGGTAAAAACATCGGAATTTCCGAGTCAGTGAAATTTCTCACCAATGCTTGGTGTGAATTTTAGGCTGCTGGTGGTGCGAAAAATCTACAAGGCTGGTGCGGACTCGTCAGGTCTGCTGCCATACTTTCCAGACTGGGGCCCCTCTGTGGTTAGCCCGGCCCCTGTGTTCAGCTCGGGTCCCTGTGGTCTGCCCGGGTCCTTTCATCTGTCCAGGCCCCGTGTGGTCTGCCCGGGCCCGCTGCCCAGCCAGCAATTTCGACCGGGCCCAGAGCGGGCTGGGTCGGGCTCTGCCCGAGCCCTAAGACTCATAGCTGAGCCACATAGACTCGGGCTGAGCCCGACATTAGGTCGGGGGATGACAACTTGCCCGAGCGGTAGAGCCCGGTCTTGCTTGACCATGGGCTCTGCCCAGACGGAGCGGAGCCGGACCTGGGCTGAGCCCATGTACGCGGGCTCTGCCCAGTCAAAGCCCAGCATATATCGGGCAGAGTCCAGCCAAATTGCTGGCTGTGTGTGGTCTGCTCGGGCCCCTTTTGGGTTTACCGGCGTCCTATGGTTTTCTGGGTTCCTGTGGTCTGCCCGGCCCCTTTGGTGTGCTCAGGCCCTATGTGGTCTGTCTGGGCCCCTTGTGGTCTAAGAATATCGTGCAGAAACTGAAGCTGTTGTGTTAGTCGCGTATTTGCAGGAGTTCCTTATTTGTGAGCAGTTTCGTGCCCCAGGTGGTGTATCCGTGCTCCCTGTTGCCGAAACCGGCCCCCCTGCTATGCTTGCGGGCCCCTGTGGTTTTCCCAGGGCAACGTGCGGCCGGTCCCATGCAACATTCGGGGAAAATGGATGGGGCGTGAAACTGTTAGGCCCCCATTCCTTTTGTACTGATCCTATATGAGGATTATAAAGGGAAATAGGCAGTACCACCTATTCATAGTACCCTTTGACCGGTACCCAGTGTTGTACAATGCCATGAACTGGCAAGGTGAATGGATCAGAAAAAGGTGTCTTGATCATGTAACATAAATATCAGTAGGTTCGATTTCCCCACTGATAAAGGAATTTCGCACTTCGATCTCTACCTTCCATTTGTATCAAATTATTCGCGATAATGCAATTTCGTTCCAGGTGTGAATGTTAAAATGGTTGGACAGTATAAACATAAGTCGGGTGCACAAAAGCGTAAAACAAAGAACATTCAATACCGAGGGGCTGCTCTGGCAAAACTACCCAAATTTTGTACATTTTTCAGGTAAACTATGAATCTAGAATCGTCTTGCTAATTTTGCAAACTGTTATAAAATGACCCCGATCATATTTGCATTTAATCTCCTGCAACGTACGCGTCCACTTAAAGTAGTTCATATCACTACTATTTTTGGTACTTCGCAAGCTACGTTCATTCATCGACCGCAAAAAATTAAAACCCCAATTTAAAACTAACTCGGAAAAGTGCAATGTGTATAGTTTCCAGCAAAACGGTAAAAGTAAGGCTGTAATTCCAATCCTTCTTTTCCTGATCATTGCCTTCCTCGGCTAGGCCATCAGCCGGATCCCGTTTGCTAAAAGACCCTCCAGCATCCATCCCTCCTGCGTCGTCCGGGGCTGATCCCGTTGTACCTCCGGAGGAGAGCATCCACGTGGACGACAAAGACGGTAAGTAGACACCTACTTGTCCAATATCCTTACATAGTTTGGCAGCTCGTTCAAAAGATTGGGTCTTCTGACTACTTTTTGGGCTAAATAGTGCAAATCAGGAACAGTGACGAATAGCGCGCTAAAAATTGTTATTTAACCTTTGCAGTCAGTTTTCGACAACAAACGGTCGAAAATACGTTTTTTCGGTCAGATTTTCATTAAAAAAATACGGGCCCCCCATCATGTACGGGCCCCCTTTCGAGCCGGGTGCCCCCCAATCGAAAACATAAAGTTGCGCCCCTGGTCGAGAAGAGAGCTCTAGCCTTGGATACAGCCATACAGATATTAGGAGCCATTATACTTCGTCAACGGCTTCTGGCAGCCAATTTGGTTTGGTTGGTTTGCTAAATTCACCTGATTATTTCGAATAAGAGGGTACTAAAACATATAAATACACAACCAGGTAAGTCCATAACGCACAACTATCTATTTATACTGTCACAACTGTACCTATAATCACTCCAGGAATCGCCAGAAGATAACCTTACCTTGGTATTCCAAGGAAATATCAACTAACATTTGCCTGTTTATAGTTTTTGCCACCGGCGTTTTTGCCAGCCAGTTGGACCGGTAAAACGAGTGGTGTAAACCACTTTGAGCCGGCTGGCCACTGCCTCCACTGGCAGGAGGGAGCACAAATAGGAAAGTGACATCCGATTCAACCACCCAAAATTTGGAGGGCCGAGAGGCTTCAAATGACGTGAACGGAGAAATGTCGAAATTTGAATGACACCGTTATGTCACTGGTAACCCGCGCCCCATCGGGGTCCGGCGCTACCTTTCGCCCCACGGGGGCATCGATACCCCCCACTCTAACTCCGAAAATATGGGCGTTAGCGCAAATCTGCGAAGTGAAATAGAAAGCTCGCGTGAATTCAGTAAGAAATTACTTTACATGTTTTAGTGCTCAGGTCAATGGTTTGACCTCCAGAGGTCAAATTAGGTCAAGATCGGCTATTTTCACTCAAATATGCAATGCTTAAGCAAACTGAGCATAACTCGTATGCCATTAGAGCTATTGAGGTCTGGTAAAGTACATTTGATAGGAAATTGTCAATCCTTTTTCCGTTATGTGAAACGTAAGAACCTTCCGCCAGTGGTTTGACCTACAGAGGTCACCTCGTGACCTAAGATGACCTGAGGTCACGAAAGGTCAGAAAGTGACCTTGCCGTATATCAAATGAAAGCCAGTGACAAGACAAACACGATGGTGGTTGTTTCAGTGCTCTAGCTTAATTAGGTCAAAAGTTATTGTCAAAATACTGTTTTTGACCCCTGGTGACCTTGGATGACCTTGGGGAAGTCAAAAGGCAAATATGGCCCTGGGATCCGTGAAAGGGTGTCCAAGAACGCTTTTCTGATCAAGCTGAACATTTTCAATCGCTTTTGTGACTTTTAGATCATAAGACAGCTTTTCCCCATGCTTTTTCAATGGGAGAGGTCACCTCGTGACCTGACCTCAGGGCACGAAATCGAAAAAATCCTGGATATACACCTTGTAGACCCTGAAGGGGCCATAAAGTGTAGGAAGCTTCAAATCAATCGACTTCGAAATGTAGCTTTTACAGAGCTCTAAAGTTGAAGTGAGGTGACCTTGGCTTACCTCGTCTGGTGACCTGACCTTGGGTGACCCGGGGTAAAAAAAATTCAGGGATGGTGGGAAAATGATGCAGTGAGATGTAGAGCCCTCAACCGCGGTGCTGCGCCTCTTCGTTTTTCTGCTATCCTGAAAAACCTTTAGGGGGCATCGATGGCCCCGGTAGGGAGAGAGTTAAGATAACGGTGACTAGACGTCATAGGGATAATTTACTTCGAGGTAATTTACGATAGCTCTGTGTCCGGAAATACCAGCAGTCCATTCAAGGAACAGCCTTCACCAGTATATATACCACCCATCAAGAGCGTGCTATTATAGGTCGGCTACATGAAATCAACAATGTAATTATGACGTCGAACGCACTTTCGTTGCACCTCTCTCTTCTGGTTTGTGACCGTCCGGCCCATCGCAGGTTCGCGTCACGCTTCCGCTGCCCGTTCGCTTCTGGCCGAGTTTGGGTCGTGTCCCTTTGTTTTGGTCGAGTGTCCATTCCTTTGCACGCTACACAGTACGGACTACTAAAGTCATACTTCTCGTTGTGGACTGAGACAGAGTGGTGTAAACGCACCAGACACCCGGTTACACCCCGGATACATGAACAGCTTCTCTATTTACGCACCGAACAGGGAACGGACCCAGCGACTGATGTAACCGGGAGTTCTGAACGCAGACTCCTGGTTATATGAATCGACGCATCCGTTCCCCGGCTCGGTACGTAAATACTTCCCAACGTGTCCTAACATGTGCGTGATGTGTGTTTTGACGATGGCGATTTGTTTGACTCTGGTGGCCGAGGGTCGGCGCTGGGGAGCCGCCTAATCCCTGAGGCGCGGACCACCCGTAGTGGCCGGCGGGGCCGTGGAGGGCAGACGTGGGCGTCGCAGCTGAGGGGCTGCTCCGCCCCGCCGCACCTCCCTCCGCCGCGCTGTTTTTGCTCTCCGGGTCTGGGAGTGGGGGCTTGACCTCTGTTAGGTGGTGCTGGTGTCTCTTCTTTTTGTGCTCTGTTCACCGCCGCGACACCCCGCCGGGCGCAGTGCCCTGACCGCTTTTGGCCGCGAGCGATGTGATTGATGCGTGGCGCTGCTGCGCGGGCTGCGTGTCGAACACTGACTAGCACTGTGCTCTGAATGGGAGTAAAGGTAGTGCTAATGCGGGGGATTCAAGCCAGTTGTCGCGGGCTCAAGCCAGTTGACAAGTAAATATGTTTGTATTTTGGAAAAAATAGAGTGTAATGAAACTGTTCATGTATCCGGGTAGATAATTCTGCTCCTGTAATCGGTGTGGTAAAAGTAGTGACGAAAACTGTTAATTTATCTGAGTTAGTGGACATGAACACTGTTCGAAAAAGTACGTACTATGGCTGTTCTTTGAACAGTCGTAGTGTCTTTTTCGTACCGACCGCGAGGACGGACTTACCGACTGAGGTAACTAGGTTTCTGGTACGCCTTTTCCACCCTCTCTCAGTCATTTACCCGGGATGCGTGTACAACCTTGGAGCCAAGGCCTTTGCTACGCACCATTACGTTTAGACGAAATATGGCGCGGCCCAGGCGAAATATGGCCACGAGTTTCCATTGTAAGAAGGAAATACCATTTTATTCGAATGAAACATCTACGTAAGCTCCTAAAACTCGTTTTCTGTCACTTCTAAAAAATTTCTACTCTGATCACTGATACTTCACTAAATTATTGCATTTTGAATTACAACTTTGTCGAATGATATGGAATAAGATGAGCCCATGGTCCTTCCAGAGGACCAGAACCGAGCGGCAGAACCGTACCAGACACCCGGACACATGACCCGATTGGGCCGTTCCCGCGGTCGGTACCTCACTCGGGCTGTTCATGTATCGGGAACAATTCTCGAGAATGAAGACTTTGAGGTACGTCCGTACCGTGTCGAATATAAAGGAATAGGCGTTCCACCAAAGAAGAGGGGAGACGACCCAAACTCGGTCGGACGTAAACGGTGCCAGGGGAGTGAGCGCGCGACGGACCTGCGTTGGACTGCCCGGTCAATTGCCCCGGATGCATGAGCTTCTTGAGTACGTTCTATTTTCCTGCTGAGCTCGGGTACGGACTTATCGACTGATGTAACCGGGAGTTCCGAACGCGGACTTCTGGTGACGTGAGTCGATGGGTCCGTTCCCGTGCTCGGTACGTAAATAGAGCTTACTGAAACTGGTCAGATATCCGGGGTAATGAGAGGATAGAGATTCAAAGAAAGTTAGTTTCTGTCGTAAGTAAGTTTTGAACTCATGTAACCGGCTGTGATAGTACTCATGTGGTGGATAGTACGTTCTGCTTAAATAATTTGCCTGAATGGACCCCTCTTGTATCCAGATTAAGGGTGATGCAGACGTACCAGACACCTGGTTACATGAGTCGATGCCGCACCGTTGCTGCGGTTGCTGCGGAAATGGTGCGTACTGTAACTGCTCATGTATCCGGGTAGTTGTCCGCGCTGTCAGGGCGTATGTGTTTGATGGCCTAAGTTCAGCTGTGTAGACCTCCGTGTCTTCTTTCTCAGGTTCCAGAGATGTTCAGCTTCATATATGGCATCGTCGCATGCTTGCTGGGTGTGGTCAATAGTCTGGCTGTTATTTTGGGATGGATCCTCGTTATCGTAACTGTTTTGAAAGTTATCCTGGGCCAGAAGGGCTTTGCTGACCTTAGACAAAAGGTATTTGCTATCATTATGGTGAAAGCGCTACAGCCAGACTTCAAGAAAATAATGAAAGTCATGAAGGATGAATTGTTTTCAAGTTTGAAGAACGTGAAATCTGCGGATCCGCAGCTCAGAAGCAAGGGTGCAGTCAACATTTTGGAGGTTTGTACCACATACGATCATGGGTCATGAATGTTAGTCAAACTGTAAGTTTGTACCTTGCTTTCCTTGAGCCGCCTGCTCGGACATGCAGGGTAAAATGGGGCGTGCTCCCTGTGTGACACCTGCATAGCTGACCACTCGCCCGGTCTGTGCGATTGTCTGTTGCGGCAGATGTTACGGCCAAAGAAGTCTGCATACCCCTGCAATATTGCAACCATTGCGATTAGCTTCTCAGTGCAATGTGGTAGAAGCCATGTTGACGGGGAATTTCGACGCTGGTGATGCACCAGACTAGACCTCTTGGGCGCCAAATGACCTCAGTAGCCGGGGCACCCTAAAGCGCCAACATTGATGATGGTGGTGAGTCCGGCGGAAAGCGGCTGCCGGATCAGTGTTTCCTCCACGGCAGGTGGGAGTGGGTGGTGGAACGAACCTGGAGTACTTCCCGGCCGGCTCCCGGCTCCTCTGTGTCGATCCAAACGTCTCGTTCGAGACCTACTTCCGCGAGAGGTGCGCCGAGAAGGCGGCTCACCTGGACCCTGCCGTGCGGTTCGTGGTGGGACGTGGGGAGCACATGCCGGAGGTGGAGGACAACTCGGTGGACGTGGTGGTGGTGACGCTGGTCCTCTGCAGTGTGGACCACATGGACAGCATCCTGCGGGAGATTCGCCGCGTTCTTGTGCCGGTAAGCGGGTAAACTCGCACTTGTTCCCCTGCTGGTTACGGTGGGAGTGTGTGTTCGGGGAGAGCGCTCCTCGCCCATCGAGGACGGAGTGGATCAGTATATCAGCCCAGTATATCAGACAATATGCCACAATGTTCATTGACAGCACCTTATGTTTTATCTTTATGGGACAGATACTCAGCTCCTTGTCTTGAGGGTCGTGCGTCAAGTGTTCATCAGCGCTCATTTAACATGGTGTGGATAGTTTTGACGTGATCTCCCATAATGCAATGAACCGCGGTATATTGCTCTTACTTATGGTCCTAGTGCAACTATCGTGAAGTTGAAAGAAGTACCTGTACCTGCTCAGTGGTAGTGTTTCAATTCTCAGGGTGTTCGGTGGAGAGCGACACCCGGGCAAGCTGAATTCTCCTCTGAATTCCGTGTTAATTTTACTCAATTTTCCTCACACTTTTCAATGATAGTTTTTTGCACAGTGCAATAATTTTGGTGTATATAGACTCACTAAAAGTGTGGCAGCAAAAAAAATTAGAATTAAATTCTTGCTAAACTTAAAGTAGGGGTTTAATACTGGTTCTAAGTGCCACAATGACACTGTGCCGGCACCCTGTACCGATAGGGTGGCCGGTTCTACTTTTTGGAGCACATGGGCGGCCAGGAGGGCACGTGGCGGCGTCGGATCCAGGACGTGCTGACCGACTGTGGGCTGTGGCCCGCCCTGCTGGACGGCTGCCTCCTCAACAGGCGCATGGAGCCGGTCAGTGAGCCCCTCCCCCTCCCCCTCCCCCACCCCTGCTAGCAGGGGGTGAAGTCGTTAGAACGAGGGAAAGTACTGAGCGGATGAGTGAAAGGTTTTGTGTACGTCGGATTCCGGTAATTTAGGGTCTGGTCACAAGGAGCCGATATGGCCTCGGACTTCCTCCTTCGCTTACACCCAAGTGATTAGCTTTGCCCGGTAAATACTGCTTTGCTATCCATTGTGGTGACATGTCTCTGTGCAGAGATGGAAAAATCTGATAACTCGCCAACAATGTAGGTGACAGAATAAGATTGAGTCGGTTACAAAATAAGCAAGATTGTGCACACCTCAGTAGTTTAAGTTCTCTCTCATTCAATACGTTATTTTAGATTAGAAAAGACTCAGGGCTGAGAATTAATCCCCTTTTGCAGCCAAAACTCCATGTTCTTGACTTCTATGTTTGGCTCGGAATTCCGGAATTCCGCTGGTGACACTGTAACACTTTTTCCTATCTCTGTCTCTGTGTTCGATGGTAGCACACATGGGTACTCCGCGAGTTCCTGTGCCGCAGCCTTGGTTTATTTCCAGAATTTGGATCCGGACTGACCCGTTAGTCACTCGCCTAAAAATCCCTAACCTCGTGGGCTTGGAACTGCGTCGTTTGGGACACCTCCGTACTGCCTACAGGCCATCCTGGCGGCTGGTTTCAGTGACGTGGACATGCACGCGGTCGCCATTCAGAAGGAGACGGGCAAAATGCTGCCCGAGGCAACGCACGGTGCCGGCGGCTTTATGCTGAACCCCATGCTGTACGGCGTGGCCACCAAGTGAAGCGGCAGCGAGCAATGAGGAAGTCGCCGGACGAGGATATCCTGTAGCCTTGGTGGCGCGGTGCTGGTGACGGAACTGTGTACTAACTGCTGCCTCGGACGGGTTTGTCGCGGGCAAATACCTCAGGGGATAGTCAGGGTGTTGGGATTGGTAGGATTTAGCGATTAGTGATAGTGGTGTCTACTAAAGAGCAGGTGTTTTTGGCTGTAAGGGAAGGCCCATATACAGTGAGACTAAATGACACATAATGAGAGGAGGACCGCTTCTTCCCAGAGCGTGCGTGGCACAGATTAGTTCGCTGTTTCGTCGGGGCGTGCGCGACACACCGCCCCAGACAACCTTGGCTCATTTCTTCGTGAACTGATGCTAAGTGTTCTGCGGTGTGGGAACGGACAACAGGAGGATGCGGTGTGTCTGCAAACGTTATTGAAAAGAACTGGACCACACACGAAGACAGCGTGCCTTGTAGCTCTGTGTGACCAACATGTTTATAAGATATTTCTATAAGGTTTGTCCCCGTGTAATATCTTTCGATAAGGTTTTCTCCCGGAGCCGCTCAGACCGGGCCGATTGTCTCAGGAAGGCTTATCTCCCAGTTAGTTTTTAATAAGGCACACATTAGTGTATTTTGCACCTGTAGCAGTCTTCACTGCGTCTTGCCTCTCGGTTATTCAGCATTTTGTGTGTACGCTTGATGGGTGCTGCAGATATATTTCCATCAGTTTCTCGACAGACCATTGGCATCTTATATGGCATCTTTTGTTATTATGTTTGTCATTTCCGGGCCCGACCGCTCGAAAAGAACCTCAAGAGCAAAGTTTATCATGCTGACTATGGGCTTGTTATTTTGATTGATGTTACTGGAACAAATAGTCAAATATCATGTTACACTAGGTTTGTTGCCATGCATGGAAAGAGAGTGTCCAAGCTTTTATTGTTTTCAGGAACTCCGGGGCTAACTTGTGTAAACGGAGGCGGTATTCTGTTGTCATGTGCACGTGAATGACGATAGATGACAGCATGCATGGTCAGTGTATGTCATGTCTGTCATCCGTGTCAGGATGCATGGAATCAGTATTCTGATCCATACCTGATGTGACTACGCTCGGAACGAGACCACAGTACCGGATTGGTTTGTGTGAAGCGTTTTATCTGTTGGCGTTGTGCATGCGCGCGCGGTCAGAATACCGCTCCGGTAATGACAGGAAAACGCCTCCGGTTGTGGTCCGCACATGGTGAATGAACCCTAACGAGAGCTTGTGACTCGGCCAATGCCCAGAGCAGAGAATAAACCGACTAGTGCTTCCATCCAGCTGTTTGCAGTGCTGACGATTTCCGTGCCTGGATCAACTGCTTACCCGTACGCCAGAATTTAGCGTTATATATTTGATTGGACAACCAACATTAATCATGGAGTTGGAAATGAGAAAAACGTGAAGCGATTAGTGTGACGGTGATTGCACAGATTGTTCCGGCTGCACAGATGCAAGTTTCGGCTGTTCAATAGGTTTTACTTGGTGGTTTTACTCCCGACGCTGGTTTTGGAGCCCGGTGACGCTCCAGCCGTTGCGAACATGCACCGCCCATACCCTGACCCTGTGTCCTGCCGTCCCCAGGGCGCGGGCGCTCCTCGTCCTTGAGGCGGATCCCATTCCTTCCGATGCTGATGGTTTGATCGGACCCAGCTGTAGGCTGCAGCGTGTTCACCGTCCCGCGGTCCGGGATGAAGCAGCTACTGGTCAGGGACGCCGGCTGGGACAACGCTCAGGTAAAATTATAGTCATAAGCTCTTTCCTGTCCTATCACTGGTAAACTGGTAACTGGTAACCTCTTAAACTGATCGCCAGGTAATTTTCTATTGTTCTTTGTGTGTTTTTCCTAACTTACATGGGTCTAGGCTCGTTATTCATTTATAATAGTCATTCAATTAAACATTGTTCATTTTTTGTTTCGAGTTCAACACGAAACTCCCACTATGCATTTTTTGCATTGGTGGAAATTCATCTCACCTACGCTCGTAAGTGCACAAAGCACTTTCGCCCCAGCCAGC
The DNA here is from genome assembly GCA_034440635.1 of Lepas anatifera. NCBI lineage: Eukaryota > Metazoa > Arthropoda > Thecostraca > Lepadidae > Lepas > Lepas anatifera. Next base: position 1,755,196 of record JAOTON010000667.1, on the reverse strand, counting down.
TGAGACACCTCTCAGGTGTCGTGTTCACCTACCCCCGGGGGTATGCGTCCGGCTATGGCTTGGGGCAATGAAGCATCATTTACTCCGTACTCCGAATGTATAACTCATGCCTGAAATGTGAGCTTGGTCGTTTCCGATTCACCGTGCTTCACTCTGAACGCACTGCGCATCGTGTTTTGGTTTTAGTTCCGGGAAAAGAACAGTCAAATAAATACATACATACAGTCAGTTTTGCCAGAACTCAGTATTTCCTGCCGCACATATTTCAAATCTCAAGTCCTCTTTTTGATCTCTGGTGGACATGGAAAATTGTTTATTTGATGGTTTGCTTTTCATGATTGGATTTGCTCTGAGCCTAGTGGTATAGTAGAATATTTCGGAGAATCCGCTGTTCGGGTTTCCGTAGTTTCTAAACGCGGTGTTAGCGGAGAATAGGCGTGCCCAGTGCGTTATCACGAGTCCCGCGATAATGTGAGAGGCTGTGCGAGCGACCCACTGGCCTTGCGGGGCACCATCCGCAGCCTGTTCCCGCACTCGTTTTTCACAGCATGTATTGCTGCCCTCGCGCTACTGTTCCCAATCGAATCCGGGCCGGTGGTTTAACACCCGTCCCGATGGGCCTCCGACCCACCTTTGCCCTGGTGGGGGTTTTCAGACATCCCCTTGATCTCGGCTTCTATGCGGAACAACGGAAAAAACGCGACTGCTGGTGGAAAGCTAATATAAATTGATGAAGCAACTACATCATCCACTTTTTGGCTCAGGTCAATATTGAGGTCATGACAGATCAAAGAAGGTGACAGGTAAGAGAAGAGTTTGTGGGCTCTAGCGTATGATAGAGTTGAGTTACAATCAATATGTTAGGCATTAGTCGTTTCTTCTCGTTACTGCGAATCGAATGATGTATAATATGACTATATTAGATCAAAACATAAAAATGGGTTGAAAAAGAAATATCATCATTTCTTGCGAAGTTAAAAATTGCTTAAAAACCCAAGTCTGAAAAATGCTTAAGTCCTCCCAATTAACCTCTCAGAGGTTACAGGTCCAAACCTGTAAAATGAACTTGAAAAGGGGCCTAGGATACCACAATTTGTAGAGCAGGAAGGTATTCTAATTTGTATGTACATAAATAGTCATTTTCGCCCAATTCCCGTTTCCCAGCCATTTCCAATGGATTAGAAATCCAAGGTCATGATCCGTACCTGACCCTAGGTCATCGATATGAAAAACCCCGGAATATATTTTGTAGCACTCGGTGGGCCCATTGTTTGCTATGAGGTCCAATCGGATAGATTCACCCTGTTCTTACTTATCCCATCTTAAACTTTTTTGGCGGTGAGGTTACCTGACCTGCGTTGGTGACCTGACATGACCCAACCTTAAAATTGTGCGAGTTACAGAATTGATCAATGACAAAGCGTGCCAGGTACGGCGGCGGGAAGCGCAGCCGTCGTTTTTTTAGCCGAGGGGCATGTTCAAACACGTCCCCCGCCAGGGCCGGGGTTAAAAGCAGCTGCGGTCGCCGTCGGTCCCGTTATCGAGTCGGCTTGTGGCGAGTAGCCAGGCTCGATTCTGGCGCAAGGTCACGCGACCGACGTCAAGCGGCATTGAGGTAGTAAAGCTGCCGTTTTTTTTGTGTCGCAGTTTAGGACTGAAAGACCAGGGATATCCAACGGCCGTTTTTTTGTGTGATGTCACTACGTTGTGAGAAGCCGGGAGCGAGGGGTGGGAAACTGCTCCGATAGATTTGGCCACTGCCATGGGGATGAAAACGCGGCAAGTTCGCAGGGACACACACTGGCGGATCCAGGAAGGGGGAAGCAAGCCGGGTAAATTCCCCCAAACCCATTTTTGCGGATTTGCTTAAAAAAATTCACGATTTTGGGCTCAGTTGATCCCTGCCCCCCCCAAACCGTCGGTTTAGATCTGGTGACACACACGCATGTCTCCCTGGTCTCCCTGGGCACACACGTGCAGGCTAGAAAAGAGAAGAAGAGTTCAGTATGTCAATGTGCAAAGTGCTGAAAATCCCATCAATTACACTGTGGATTAAACGTGAAACGATAAAATTGTTTTCACCCAGAGCTTAAATATAAACCACACAACCTTTAGGGCTGATAAAGCTGAGGGACACGAAACTGTCCAGATTTCAGTGTTCTTGCTTCCCTTACCTAAATATTGTCCACGCTTTATAATCAAATTGACCTCAAAGGTCAATGAACTGTAGTGCACTTTTCGTGAAGTAGAGACGTCGCGACGGGGAGGAAGGGGGGCGTGAGGGCGCCCCACCTCCCCATTCCGGGAGGGCCGCCCTGACCTCTCCCCTCTTCCGTGGGGGCCGCCCTGCCTGCCCCCCTTCCGCCTTAGGGATGTACCCGCTGCGGTTTTGGCTGGGCACACATTTGCGAGCATATTTCCATATTGGTCATTTCTATCAGGATTCAGCGTCGTTGAATGCGATGGGGCGTTTTGCTACCGTGGTTGGACGCTGCGTAACGAAATTTCATCCTTCTGTTCGCAATAGATGAAATGGGTGCTTCCTCCTCGCCTGGGCGCTGCCCGTACTCCGCTTTGGGGCACCGTGTGGCCGCCAAGGTGAAGCCCGTTCCGGACGAGAACAGCGGCGCGGTTTGGCGTTGGACGGGGCGACGCGTCAGCCCCGGGCAAGGCCATCCGTGCGGTGCGTGCGTGCGTGTGGGGAGAGGCATTTCACCTGCTGGCGCCGCCCCAGGCGGAAACACCCGAACCAATGAATTCAGTGTTAAACATTTAACGCAACAGGAGATGGGGAGCCGAGTGCAGCAAAAGGCGCTGTGGAAGCAGACGGACACGGGTATTTGGGTCCTAAACTATAGCTTCTAGTAGTTATTGAGTGGGCAAAGGTCACTGCCGAGTCCTGTGCGTGGCAGCTCTTAATTTAAAATGAGCGCCTCATTGTCCTAAAGCTGCTTTTGCTTTGTGTTCTTAAACCGCAAGTGTTCTGTTAGTGAGTGGGGGACTCAAACGGAAGTTCAACTGGGCACTACGATTGCAAACTCGGTGTTCTTTGCAGGGGATTTGAATTTAATGTTGCAACGGTTGCCATAGGTATCGATATTTCAAGTGACCATGGTCCTTAAACTGCACCCCGGTGGGCCTCCGAGCCACCTTCGCCCTGTTGAGGGGTGTTTGAACACCCCCTCGAACTCAGCCCCTATATGGGATAGTGAAAAACCGCGAAAGCTGGTGGATAGCTCATACAAATTCATGAAGAAACTATATCAGTCACTTTTTGGCTCAGGTCAATATTGAGGTAATCAGGGGTGTAATTTTCCCAAAATCTTTGGGGTGCTCAGCCGGTGGGGGCGGCACCCCATAGGGGCGGCGGTGTTGGGGGGCGGCACACCTTCATTGCACCAAATCTGTTATTCATCGCTTTTTGCGCCTTTTCTATAGCACAGGAAACATTCTATTTTAATGTTGGGCAGGCATTCTACAGCTTTTGCCAAACGTGTTTGCTTTTTAGGCGACATCCCAAAGCTATGTACACGTCTTAAAATAATCCAATCTGAGCTTTAAATATTTTCACGATCAGGGGCGCAGCCAGGAGCTTTGGTATGGGGGGAGGACACCAACTTTGAGGGGCACCCCGGGAGAGAAAGGGCACTTTTAACGTAACCTAAAAACCCTACTATATCTTAGTTAATATCAACTTTTGGGTACCTTTGGCCCAAGAAAAATGCAAATCAAGCTTTAACGGTGAAGGAAAACTGAAATAAAACCAGAAAAAAAGAAAAGTGTCACCGAAATATCATGAAAATAGCCAGAACACGACTTTCTGGGATATATTTAGGACCAATCAGCCAACTCATGCAAGTACTTGACATCAGAGAAATCAGCGGAGCCTGTGGTATCTGTCACTATGTGCAAGACAAGACATATTGGAGTCGAAAATTCATTTGTTATGCCCACTGGTTTTGTCGTGACGAGTGAGCCCTGATTGAACTCGGTTAACCTTCGCCCGGGTGGGGGTCTTTTAGACCTCCTCGGGTTTTTCCGAAGTAACAAAAAAAACGGCGGTGCGCAGCGCCGCCAAACTTAATTCAGCTGTTTCTTCATCATTTTTACATCTTTCCTGAAAATTTTAGCTCAAGGCCATATCAGGTCAGGTCACAAGGCCAGAGGAAGTGACCTCACCTCAAGAAATGTTTAGGACTGCATAACTAAAAAGAGGGTTAATCGATCAAGTTGAAACTCATATCACATATTGGGCCGACCAGGAGCTACAACATATGTTCCGGGATTTTTTTACGTTGGTGACCTAAGGTCATGTGCAGAGCATGACCTCCCCATTGTAAATGCATGGGGAAAATCACGAAATGAGATTTTCTCAGTAAGTATGAGTTGAATCATTTTCAAACATCGGTTACGACTTGCTCTTAGCCCATTTCTGAAGATGATACCAAAAATTTTGACTTGTGACCTTTGAAAGGTCACCTTAGGTCAAATAAGCATTTTTTGTTTTACTCTATACATTTTGAATAAATAAAGATAACACTTTTATTTTGTGACAAAAGTGTTTGTATAGTCACTGCAAGTCAAATGATACACATCATGACTGTACCAGGTCAAGTTGGGTCAGACCGTTGACCTGGGTCAGGTCAATTTTTTACATTTGACCTGGCATAGCAATATTATACATCATTCGATTCGTATTGACAAGAGCATTGCGATGGTGCATCAATTATGGCTGCATCTTGCTTGGTTTGGAAGCTAATAGCGAAAGAGGAAACCCCCTTATGCATGGGTGGCTATGGATATTCCCAAGAACATTCCCAATATTCAGTGACCTGTAGCTCCCTAGGCTTTGACCTGAGCCCATAAATATTTGCCACTGCAATGAAAGAGCAACTCAAGAGCTTTCGAATGGTATTAAAAAAATATTTCTAGCTATCACAGTTTCTGAGATATATGAGTTTTCTTAGTACACCTCATATTAGCGATTTTGACCTATTTTGACCTCTGGGGACCTTGATATTGACCTGACGAAAAAAAATGACGGAAGTATTTTCGATGCCATTTTTGAAAAGCTTTCTATTGCCCTTTTGTGCTTTTTTTTAGTTGTCTTAGTTTTTGAGATCATGGGGGTCTTTTTTAGCCCCCCCTCCCACCAGGGCGAAGGTGGCTTGTACCCGCCGCCGGGGCAAGGGTTAAGTTACGCGGCTCCCACAAGGGCCGTGGGGAGGTATGATATAGTGACATTGGACGAATACAATTGTTGTTGCTGGAATAATTTGGGAGATACCTTTTAACGCGTTTAAAAGTTCCATATTTTCAAGGATGGGTCCCAGTTGGAGTAAAGAAAAAGTACACAGGCTGGTAGTTTGGATGGGGATGATGTGGCAGGGCTGAAAATTGTGAAAAATAGTTATTTATTAATTTAAATTAATTAGTAGAAATCGTGGTTCAGGGGACTATGCTCTGAGCTTAGGGGCACGTGCCTTTTTATCACCCTCCCCAGAATCCGTCAGTATAATAAGCAATTTATTTAACCCGGGTTGCCTAGGCATCGCAAGCCGTTTTAGCGATGACGGCTCATTCCTCGTTAGCTCCGTTTTACAAGGGGAGTTTGCACTGTGTCCTTATTCCCCATCTAATCAAGACCAGCTCAGGGGCCCCTAGTGTGGATCAGAGTCCTCCAGAGCAGTTGCCCCTCATTGCCCCAGTTGTGCCCCCCTGGGATTGGACTAGCCCGTGACCCCCGAGGTGATGGGAGTTAGCCTTGTGTTCTTATTCTCTGTCTATTCAAGACCAGCTCAGGGGGCCCCTGGTGTGGATCAGAGCCCCCCCCCCAGAGCAGCTCATGCTTGGCCCGGGACTAGACAAGCTCAGTGGCCCCAAAGCTGGAGGGTCATCAGACTAGCTCAATGGCCCGCAGATAGGCTCATAGGGCCTTGCACCATATTAGCTCAGGGGGCACCAGACTAGCTCAGAGGGCATCAGATGGGCTAAGGAGGCACAATGATGACACATGAGGCACTAGATCAACTCAGGGGGCATTAGTTTATCTCAGGGACAATATACCTGCTCAGGGGGCACCAGATCGATCAGCTCGGGGACCCAGATAAGCTTCTAGCTCCCAGACCAGAGCAGGGGGTCTAGATCAGCTCAGGGAGCACCATATCTGCTCGAGAGAGAGAGAGAGAGAGAGAGAGAGAGAGAGAGAGAGAGAGAGAGCTCAGGGTGCACCAGACCAGCTCAGGGGGCACCAAGTCATCTTAGGATAAATCAATAACCAGCTCAGGGGGCACCTGATCAGCTCAAGAGGCACCATATTGGCTCAAGTTTGCGGGAAATGACGATAAAACTTTTATTTTGATACCATTACGTTGAAATTGCTACTACGAGTCGATTGATGTACTTATTGACTATGCTAGATTAGATAGCGACCTTGACCTGAACTGATGTGTGACCTGATGACATGATGTATGTGACCTGATGTGTGTGATCAATGGTCGGGAATTCTTGTCACAAGTTGAAAAAAACTTTCGAAACCAAAATCAACCAACTTCTAATTTTATAGACCCAAAATGTGTCTGTGATTTACAGCGATTTGATACATTTCTTGTGAAATTGTTTTGAGTTGGTCATTTTAAAGTAATGGTTTGGTCGTTACTTTTTCAAATATTATCACTTCTGTTTCAAATTTCGATTTAAAGCAAATCGTTGCCAAGAATCCTGAGTACTGCGATCGAGATCACGAGAAGGTATATGCATATATGACGTAACTTTGTTTCGTAGTACGCTACGATACGCTAAATTTTGGCGTAGTACGCTGCAGAATCGCCCAGCAACTCTAAGTTTCATTTCCAGAGCTACGGCTACGGTAAAATAATTCCGTAACGTAACGTAGGCCTGCTCTGCAACTCAGGGCGGAAGCGATAAGTTGGGGAGGGGGTAGCATTGATTAGCCGGGGGTGGCACACATCAAGGCAAAGGGTATCAGCGAGGACGGGAATGGTGAGCCGTAGGTAGCAGTTATAAACTGCGGGTGACACGAACCAGGGCGGGAGAGATAAGCTGGGACAGGGACGGCGGACTCCAGGGGGAGGGGTAGGGTGAAAAAAATGAGGGTGTGCAAAAGTATATTTTTGCACACCCGGTTTTGGCTTCGTCTGGGGAAGCGCCCCCGGATTTGGGCGGCGCCCCCGGGCGGCCAAGAAAACATCAGACCTAAACACCGCCTACCTAAAGAGGTAGGGCACTCTGTGCGAAATAAAAACAAATAAAAACAGAACACCCAACAACATCAAGAGACAGCGAATAGTGGGGATAGCTACTAGTCTCGTCACAGCAAGTAGAAGTGAGAACCCCCCCAACATACGAGATATCTACCTTCGTATAATACAAATCACTCATAAGGACTCCGTGAGCGTAGTGCAACGTCTATATCAAGTCTACATCAGCGTAACAAGAATGAATGGCCAATGGGCCATCAGACACGCCATATGCGTAAACTAGCGACATCTATATCCTAGTCGAAGCAAATAGTCTCGGGCAGTGCCGGTGGCACCGCACTGCGGGAGGAAATAGGGAATTTACCACGGGCTTCAGTTCAAAAGGATGAATGAGGAAAATCGTATTACAAGATTTTCATTTACAGAAAAATACCAAGGAATCCATGTGATTCTTTAGCAAGATGATCGCATAACATGAGGCTCTGCAGTTAATTGACCAAGCACAGACGCAGCAAGGGTCTCTTAAACTGACATACGAGAGAATAACGGGGCTTTAATTGATTTCTCAGATCAAACATTAGTAAATATAGAACTGATATAGACCCAGTATTGAAGATATGTGACACTATATCATATGATATGTAGTCTATGATGTCATGGACTTATAGATAAGTGGCATATAGTGACATGAATAAAACACGCAATATAGTCCCAGTAAAGAGAAAATATTGACCAAATAATGCAATATTGACCAAATAATGTTTTTTCAATTAGCCTGCAACTGTTTTGGATTATGCCTATAGGGAGTATCCCACCTTTATCACCGTATTTTATTTCACCCAAAGCTCTATGCATTAAAATTCCGCACAATTTAATGTTCAAATTAAAGGGCGCTATGTCCCCATTTCAAACCACGGAGGAATCCCCTTCCCGTCTGGCAACGCATGCCACGTTTTAATTTGACTGGCTTACAACAGTATGTGACTGAACCTACCAGGAATGGTAATTTTTTAGACTTGGTTTTTTCTAAGTGCTCTCGTGTGAAAACTGCAGTCAGGCCTGGTGTTTTCTCATCCGGTCATGATGAAGTTTATTGTAAGTGCTCTATGGATGTCCGTGGAAACCTCGTTGTATATAGGGCAACCGCTGTAAACTACAAGAGAGGGGATTTTGGTGGACTGAGAAGGCCACTGGCGCTATTCCCATGGAATATTATGGACGATATGACCGTGCATGGCGATGTGGAACTGTTCCATGATGTCCTGGATGCAGCTATATGTGACCATGTTCCGACCGCGGTATTACGTCACAAGTTTTCCACCTTGGTTTGACGGAGAAGTGAACCGGGAACTGTGCGATAAAGAAGCGGCCTTCAATCGTCGAAAACGGAACAGAAGCTCCGACACTGAGAGGAGTTTCATGTTAGGCGTAGGAATTTTAGAGAAGTGTCAAGGAAGTACTTCAGCTATATTAAGACATTTATTGGTGACTTTAAATCCAACCTGAAACGTTTCTGGACCTTTTTGAAGTGTGTAAGGGGTACCAAGGGCCAATTATCTGAACTGTTAGATGGTGACAGGCTAGTGAGTGGCGATTTCGAGCGGGAAAATCTGTTAAACCACACTTTTGCCAACAGGTTCACCGATCCAGAATTGCATGACTATCCTGAAGCACCTGTTTACGATTTGTCACCCCTCAACAAATTTGAGATCACAGAAGCGTGTGTTAAGAGTGCTTTGAGCGTGCTTCGGGGTCATAAGACTTGTGGGTCCGATAACATTATCAAGGAGTGTACCTAGTGATCAGTTGTCGGCCCCACTTGCTATCTTGTTTAGCAAGTCTGTTACTCAAGGTGTTTTCCCGAGCAGGTGGGTGAAGGCTAACATCGTGCCCATTTACAAAAAGGGATGTCGAAAACTATCTTCAAATTATCGTTCCGTCTCGCTTACCTCCCTGTTTAGAAATTTTCTGGAGCGGTGCGTCTGTAACACCCTTCTCTTGCACGTTCAATCAATCCTGACTCCAAATCAACATGGTTTTGTCCCACTGTCCAGCCGACATTCCCCCGCTGTCCAGCCGACATGTCCCACTGCCCAGCCGACATGTCCCACTGCCCAGCCGACATCCCTCCGCTCTCCAGCCGACATTCCCCCGCTCTGCAGCCGATGTTCCTCCGCTCTCCAGCCGATATTACCCCGCCCTCTTTAGCTGACATTCCCCCGCTCTGCAGCCGCGTTCCTCCGCTCTCCAGCCGACATTCCCCCGCTCTCCTTTAGCCGACATTTCACCGCTCTCCAGCCGACATTCCCCCGATTTCTTTAGCCGACATTCCCCCGCTCTCTTTAGCCGACATTCCCCCGCTCTGCAGCCGATGTCCCCCGCGAGATTCCTCCGCTCTCCAGCCGACGTTCCCCCGCTTTCCAGCCAACATTCCCCCACTTTCCAGCCGACATTCCCCCGCTCTGCAGCCGACATTCCCCGCTCTCCAGCCCACGTTCCCCGCTCTCCAGCCGACGTTCCCCCGCTCTCCAGCCGACGTTCCCGTTTCGTACCCTACACTCCAGCATACGGTGTAAGTACCGAACAAACGTTTCCAATGTATCAAGCAGGCCTCCGGAACCTCCAGTCGGGTTTTCTCAGATTTCAGAACAACGAAAGCTCAACCCATTTCCCATTGCTTTGGAAGCTCGCTCAGAGAACCGAATATGAAACAACGGAAGTTCTTGATTTTTATTAAACACTGCATCAGTGTCACCGCACTTCAATTCCCAAGGTCCATTACATGATTGCTTCACTATTTACACCTAACTCGATTACTACTCTCACTTGCCCTTTCACCTCGGATTCACACCCAAATGCACACAAACCAAGCAAAAAGATAGCCAAGAATAAAACCGAGACAACACAAATACTACTCAAGTAGAAATACCAAAACTCACACGATCACAGCAGACTCAGTCAGACGACCAGAGTGACCATTGCCTTGAGACAGGCTGCTAGGGGCCTTCGAGTTCGCCCGTCAGTGTCTTCCAGCTGTGGTCCTGCCGGAGGCTAGTAGATTCCAATCCTGCTAATTAGCAGTCAGCAAGCTATCTGTACCGCTGTGGCTGTCTCAATTTCACTCAAACAAACGTTCCCTCAAAACGCAGTAACAAGTTAGGTGTACGAAGTAGCTGATTACTACCATTAAAATATTTCATAAAGAAATTAATAAATCGACTGGAACGAAATTATGAAAATCACTGAGGAACGAGGCCTCCTAGTACCATGGCGGGATGATCTCGGCATGGTGTCGACGGGCCGACGCGTAAAACATGCCGGGATATTATATCGTGCCGAGATCGGCCCAACGCCGGCGTGCCGCTTACCAGATGCTGACGTCTCCCCGACATCTGCCGACGTTGGCCCAATGTCGGCATGATTACAAGGTCTGTTTTATAGGATACAGATAAGCGGAAATTTTATTGGGGTTTATTTCAAGAGAGCAATGAAAACAAATTGTCGGGTATCATTTCAGAAATAACAAGAATAGTAGAATAACAAAAATAACAAGAAACGATAGCGGAGCAGCGGTTAGCAGTTTGGCTAAGTTTTACACAACAGCGCTGGTATCGGTAGCGGATAGCGGAAGCCGCGATTGGTAGCGGTGCGGCGGCACCCGCAGGCGGCGCGGTTTGCCCCTATCTGAGCGCATCCTTCACGGGACGGAAGGAACAGGCTAGCCGTCCGCTCAAGGTCGCCCGGCGTGTTTGCGGGCAGTTGGTGTACCCTAGGCGGCCGAACAGTAGTGGTCAGTGTTGTGTGGGGGTGGTTGCGGGCGCGATATTGCACACGGCAAGTGAGAACTGCTTTATTTACTTATATCTGCGAGAGTGGTCATTAGCCAGCATTAGGTCCGGGTGGCCCCGAAACGGACAGTGTGTTGCTTTCAAACAGAACCAGTTGAATGCGTTAGCGGCTCTGTTTCTGGCTCGACATGCTTGGTTACAGAACTATGGTGATGACAATAGTTAGACACTCTGAGGTATTGAAAAATGCTTAGTCAGATGGACGAAACGCAGCAGGGACAGAGTTTGTCCGGACTTTCCTTGTTGGTGTATTTTCACGCTGCAGTTAGAAGTGCTGCTTTTGCATCGGTGGGGTGTTTGGTGTTTCCGACCGGCCATCAGCTGACCCCTGCTCTGAGATGGTGACATGGATTCCGCCAAGGTCAGGTTCAGGTCGCATTTCCACCCGCCAGAGGAGGTTCGCTGTGCGCTGCGGAAGTTAGAGCGGAAACACCGAGACGTCCCGCTTGACGTCCTGCTGGACGACCCTCACGATGCTACGTTTGACGTGTTCTCGTACGCGGCGCCTCTGATCAACGGCAAGTCGTCCAATCAGTTCCGGGATGTGAGGGAGGCGTGGTGCGAGGTTGTGGAAGGGGTTCAGCGGCCTCGGGTTCAGCACGTGGGTGAAGCTGTGGCGGGAGAGCTTGCCTGCTGCCCTGTGCTAGACCGGTTGCAGGTGCTGTCAGTGACAAGGTCCGGCAGCGACTTCGAACAGCTGCGCGGACTGGGGTCAGACCTGGACCTGATGTATGAGCTGGGACCACTGCGCTTGAACTTGGGAGGCGACGCGGTCGGACAGCGCGGCGGGGCTGAAGTCGACTGGGTAACAACCAGCGATGCAGGGTTTATCCTTCTGTACGCCACTCCCCAAAAACACTGTGTTCACGCCGAGCGAAACATGTTCTCCGCTGAAACGGTGCGTCAGATCAACCGCAAAATGACGGAGCACTCTCTGCCGCGCTTAATCGCCTCGTTAGCTGAAAGCCAGCGGCGAGATCTCACCATCACAGAGGCTGGACCCGCCTGCAACGTTGCCAACGGCCTCCTTGTCGACATCGATTTCGTTCCCAGCATCCAGGTACCTCACTGGCCTTCGGCCGAGTTTCGGCTTCGGCGCCGGCCGGCTGGGTGGCCTGCAGCTTCGCTGGTGGTCGACGTCACCAACTATGGCGTCCACATTGTGCCGACTGGTCTCAAAGGCAGTAGGTTTCGTCGCCACCAGTGGCGAGTGTCCTTCACCCGAGCTGAGACTCTTCTCTGCTGGACTTTACCCCACTGTATAAGACTGGCCATGCGAGAGATCAAAGAGATCAAGAAACAGCTGCCTGACGTGCACCAGAAAGTGCTGAAGTCTTATCTGCTGAAGACAGCTGCCTTCTGGATGGTAGAAGCCGGCAAACTCACAGCCGAGTCACCAATTCGCACGTGCATAAAACAACTCCTGCAAAGTTTGCTGGAGGCGATCGACGGCGGCTCCCTACCTTGCTTCTGCTATCGTGAGCTCAACATCCTGGCGCAGTTCTCGTCAGATGAGCTGTGCTCGGTCCGGGACGCCATCACCACCCTGCTGATGAAGATGCGTCAGCTGCTGCTGAGCGGCCGACATCAGTCGGCGGTGACGTGGCTGCTGCATCACCCCGCTGACCGGCTGACGTCACGTCAGCTGCAAGTTCACGTCACTCGGCAGTGGCTGCGGCTCGCGCTGGAGCGGCCCTTCTGCGCCCTGCGGGGGAGAGGCTGCTGGACGTGCGGATGCTGCTGAGGAGGCGTGTGGCCAATCTGGCGCTGTGTGGACGCCGCCGCTGCCGAGATCCGACGCAGGCCCGCTGTCTTCTGGCAGCGGTAGCTGCCTGTCCACCCGACGTTGCCGAGGCGATGGCATTCCAGCAGCAGCCAGATGGTAGCTTCACATGGAACATAGCTGCCATCTTCTCCCTGCTGAAGCCAGCCGACTTCAATGAGCTGACTTTCAGTGACACAGGCTACCGTGATCTCAGCGCGTATCTGGCAGGGCAGCATGATCTCCCCGGAGGAGGGAGGCATCCGGGACTTCCTCTAGAACTCTGTAAACCTCTCGGCAAGCTGAATCCCCGCCAACGAAGCTCTCTTCTACTGAACGACCAACTCTTCTTCAGTCTGTGTTGCAGCACTTCGGATAACTTTCTGATGAGAAACATGGTGCTGCTGGATAATATGCAGTTGATTGATGAGGTGCTTGTGGAGGGTGGCGCGGGTGATGACTGGAAAACTACCAAGTGGCTTCCCGTCATGAGGCCTCCCGAGCTTCAGCATCCACCGCCGTCCTGTGCCCTCCTAGAGACAAGTGCAGGGGAAAGCTGCCAGGTGAGATCGCTTACCGCAGGTCATAGATGCAGATGGCATTGGTTATGGGAGGTCTGCCAGTGACGGCGGAACAGGCTTCGACGTACAGGGACCGAGTTTTGAAGGAAATTATTGCGCACGATATGTCACGATACTCTTTAGGTGGGGCGAGCCAGGGGTGTCAGGAGATTGCGGTTGGAGGCATGATGGGCTACTTTACTTTAAGTCGACTGAATGAAATTAGACTGGAAGCAAGAGTGATAAACGTGTTTTTTGTTTGTTTGGATACAATTAACGCGCAAATAGTTGTCATACGACTCACGGCAATAGCACTGGTCATTGCCAGCAATATACTTGCTACATGTAGATATAAGAACAGTATCCGAGTTAAATTGAGGTTAAGGATACCACCAGAATGTTCAACGTGTAGAACTAAATTAACCGTGGAACACAGTCTACTCTCCTGTAGCGCGTATCAATTAGAACGGCAGGATATTCTTACATGCCTGCGGAAACTTGGACTGGAGCCGACTCTCCCCAATTTACTCGGCGAAGATAATCCGGAAATGGTGAGTTTGACACTAGTCTTCTTTGAAAATGTCCAACAAACAAACAAAATATAATCGTTTTTTTTCCTGGAGCATGACAGCCCATAAAAACCTGTCTCCTTCCTCGCAACCTCCTCCTAAACCCCGCGTTCTGGGAAGTCTTCATTCACATGAAGCTTCTTCCATCTCAGAAAAATCGCTGTCACAAAATCTCCTTTTTGGGCTTAAGCATGTGAAAGGTTTTTCCCTGCTTATCCCCTATCAGCAGTGCTTACAGTAGGGAAAAATGTGGCCACTGGAACTATTTAGAATCAGCCAGTGTTATCCTTTGCGAGCGGTATTTCCTGATCCCCCCGCTCTTAACTTTGTAGGCCGAGCGTCTTCCATCGCGGGGTCTTGTTTTCTTCAATCCGAACTATTTTCTTATTATAAATCTTCCATTGATACACTTAATCATTTTCCCCTCCCCTGTCTGAACCTTCCAGTCGTTCATTTAAATTCACTCATGAACAATCTAGCTCCAATATGTTTTTCTCCCGCCGCGAAGTGGAAGACGGCCGGCCTCGTCTGGCCGTCAATGTCCGCGGGGTGTCTGTTGCTCGGTGCCCGGTGGGTCTTGGTTCCGGTCCCTATGACGGGAGTGGAGCTAGCTGGAGTTGGATTAGGGCCTGCTTCCAGAGGACCCTCTGGAAACCCCGCGTGTGGGGCGCCGTGGCATCTACACAGGGCGCCCTTCACTCGAGCGCTTTCCTTGGGTGCTCTGCATGTCTGGCCCTTATTCCTATCACAACTAGATCATCCCCCCCGTCCTTAGGTCCGGTCCCTTTTCCCCCGGCGAGGAGTACCGAGCTGCAGTCTAGCTGATCAGGCATTTCAAACCATGAAAGTATCATCTGGTTTATATTGAATGAGGCAACTGATAACTGCAAAGGAACAGGATGACAGTTAGGCAGACCTTATGATAACGCTACACATGTTAGGTGCATTCATTAACACTACACATAGGTGCTCAGATATGCCCCCACGGAAACGAGTGCAGAAGCACGAAGACATGTCGCGGAAGCTGCAAGGAATGCACCGAATGCACAAGGAGGGACCTGCGTCCGCACCGTCAAAACATTAGAGAAACACTACATGAAACAAACAACGCAACACGTTACAGATCAAGCACGTCAGGGGCGAAGCGCTGACAGCCATAAGAAGATGGAGGCAGTTTTCGTTCAGATCGAGGAACAACGAGCGGTCTCGGCGGGGACTAGGACAGGCACAAAGGGGTGTTCCCACGCGTGGGGTTTGGTGACGGGGAGCAGCTCCCCTGTGGTTGGGGTGGTGGAGAGGCTTCAGATAGGACCATCGGTGGGGGGGTTTTCCCTGCTCAATGTCAGGGGAGGCCGCCGGGGAGCGGAGGTGACACACACGGGATCCGGGCACGGGAAGGAGCCAGGCCTGCAGTTACAGGGCTCTTCGGAGAAGAGGCAAGGGGTGGGTCAGGTAGACCTAAACACGTTGGTGGTACAGCACTACCAGTAGGAACATCAAAGGGCCTGTCAGACACTGGCTGCTGGGGGAGGCCGGTGGGGGCACAAGTAGCAGGGCGGAACGCAGCTGAGTCGGGCTGCGGCACGGGTAGTGGAGTTGAGGTAGTGGAGGGTATGAAAGGCGTGAAGGCGCGCAAGAACTTACGATTGCGGAGTGTAACACGCCGGGAACCATCGAGCAAAACCCTATGCTGGCGGTATGGTAGAACCTCGACGATCACACCTCTGCGGTCCCATCGAAGGGGATGGAGACCAACCTGGTTCTGTACCAAAACGGCCTGGCCGATCGGGAGGGATGGGAGATCCTTTGTGTGGGCATTAAGGCGTTCGTGATCGCGAGAGGCCCGTTTACAAAGAGCACGCTCTCGCCAGGTGGCTGTCTGGCGCCACATACGACTGAGGTCAGCGTGAGTGCGCAGAGGAGGCGAGAGCGGGGCGCCCGGGAGAAAATCACGGAGCTGTCTGCCCAACAGCAGTTCTGCCGGAGACCAACCGGTGGCTCTGTCGGGGGTGTTCCTGTATTGCAGCAGTGCCCGAGTGAGTTTGATCGAATCCATGCGTCCATCAGTCAGTACATTCTCACGAATAAGGCGTTTTGCAGTTTTTACTGCGATCTCCGCTCGACAGTTTGCATGTGGGAAGGCGACAGACGTGAGACGGTGGTGGATGCTGTGTTGGCGAAGGAAGTCCTGGAGCTCATGTGCAACAAAGTGTGGGCCACCATCACTAGTAAGCGTCTCTGGGACACCAAAACCACGGACGAGCTCCGTGAGGACGTCCTTAAGGGTTAACCCTTGCCAGATTTGGAACCAGTTACTAAAACGGTCCACGATGACACCATATTGCGACCCCATGTAGGTGAAGAAGTCGGCGGCCACGTGCTGGAAGGGGTATTCGGGGACGATGGGAGGCATCGCAGAGTGAGAGGGGCATGGCGGTTGCAGGTGGAACAGTCCTGCCGGGTAGCCTCAATATCCTGGTTCATGTGGGGCCAAAATAGAGAGCGTTCGGCGCGAAGTCGCATCCCCGTGACACCTTGATGCGCTGCGTGCAGAGTGTCCAGCACACGGCGGCGGAGGGACTCTGGTATGATAGGCCGATCCTGATAGAGAAGAACAGGTCCCGAGGCACTCAAGTCCCGGCGGAGTCGCCAAAGAGCTCGGAGCTGGGGAGACAGGCCTTCAGGGGAGACCGGAAAGGCCGTGTTAGCCATTTGAACGGCTTGGCGTATGTCAGGATCTTGAGCGGAAGCTCTGGACACACTACTCCAATCTACAGGCTGTAGCGCTGGCGACAAGGAGCAGAGAAGGTCAGCTTCATCTTCATCTCCGGGGCCACGAGGCCGTGTCATCAAGGAAAAGAGGTGGTGTGCCGTGTTATCATCAGATACAGCACTGGAACAGCTCAGCGATTCAACGAAGTTGAGCTCATCGGGGTCTCGGGCGGGCTCTCTCACTCCATATCGGGATAGGGCGTCAGGGCCGCCATGGAGGCGTCCGGGTACGTGAAAGAGACGGAACGACCACCCGAAGCTTTTTTCCTTTAAGCGACGGAAGCGAGGATTATCAATCCCATCAAGCGAACGGTCACCGAAGATCCCAAGGAGGGGCTTGTGGTCGGTACCTACCACCAGTTGATCGCAACCAAGGGTAAAATACTTGGTCTTGTCCAATGCGTTGGTGATGCTGAGGGCTTCGCCCTCGGTGGGGGAGTATCAGCTCTCCGCTGGGGAGGTGAACCGTGACCCAACACCACATACACGCCATCCAGTGGGGCAGCAGGTAGGGTGAATGTCTGCACAATCGCATTGCTTTTGTAGCAGGACATAGCCCAACCCAGTCTTGCACCAATCAGTGAGCAGGCACGTGGGTCTGGTGCGATCAAATGACTGGATGCCCTTTTCGACCTCACGAGCGATAACTTCCTTTGTGTCGCAAAACAGCCGATCAAGAGTCTCATCCCAGTACCAGGGACAGTCCTTCTTCAGTAGGGCACGGAATGGAAGGAGCCTGGGTTGCGTAGCGTAGTATACAGACACCTGGTTGACCAAGGCCATGAATGAGCGCAGGTCAGTCACTGAGGTTGGACTAGGGAATGAGCGGATAGCCTCTGTGTGAGCTGGGAGCGGTTGGACGCCGCTAGGGCCGACACGGAAGCCAGCCCAGTCGACTGTCTTCTCACAGAACACGAACTTGTCGCCATTCTGCTGGATGCCATTTCGGCCACAGAGGGAAAGGTATTCAGCCGTGTGCCGGAACATGTCGCCGATGGTGGGCTTGTATAAGATGGAATCATCGGTAACTCGGTCACAGTCAGTTACGTTCAGCGTGACTTTGTCGAACCTGTGTGTATACGCGTCTCCGGAGGCTTTGTAGCTCTGGGGAACAGTTTTGTAGCGATAGCGCCCCCATGGCGTAATGAACATCGTGAGGTGCCGATCTGATTCCCTGATCGCCACGGAATGATAGCCGTTGAAGGCGTCGGTTGTGGCTTTCCATTGTCCGGTGGGGATGGTCATGGCCTTCTGAAAGGGAGGCATAGTGGGGTGGGTCTGGCGAATACTGGCCTCGTTAAGAGCTTGAAAGTTGACGGTCCGACGTGGTTCACCGTTGTGTTTACGAGTTATCACCATACGGGACACACCAGGTAACGGGCTCGTTGACATCAACCTTCTCCAGCACCCCCATGGAAACATCGCGATCCAGGTCACGACGGACCTTATCCTCCCAGTGGAGTGGGACTACCGCTGGAGTGAAGGCGGCCTGAGGAACAGAACCAGGTTTCAGTGCAGACTCCAGAGGGGGCCCATGCATGAGAGGAAGGGGCTGGTGGCAGCAGGTATTAAATGTCGATGATGAGTAATGATCGAGCAGCTGCTGCTTTAAGGCGGGGATGTCAGCCTCGGTAGGGTGTTCAGGAGTGGTAGGTGGTTCAGGGGTCTGGGCCCGACGAGGGCAGCCGCACGGAGCTAGACCTGCGTCAGGGGGTTCAAGTGTTCGCACATCATCGAGGGCAGACACAGACCCTGCTGTGTTGAGGGAGTGCGGGGAGGGAGGGTGGGGAAACGATGCAGGCATCGCACCAAGGGACTGGAGGGCACTTGCGGAGAGGTACACACCAGTCAGCTCCGCCACAACATACAACATTTCTACAGTGGAAGACGCTTTGTCACCAGAAGTGACCGATATGGATACAGGTAGTGCACCCCATACCGTGAGCCTCGTTTTGTTCGCTGTGAATAGCGTGATATTAGAAGCGAGGAGTACACGTCGGTTAATGTTCAGGTCACGAAGGATTTCAGGTCCGCAGCAGGTGACGGTGGCACCCGTGTCAGCGACTGCTGTGCAGGTGACCGGTGAGGGTGGCCGAGGGATGTGCCGACGGCTGGGATGGGGAAGACTCGCCACGTCCAGGTGAACTTCCACTGGGAGGCGGTTGCTTGGTGGGTCACGGGCGGTGACCGATCCGCGGGCAGGTTCCAGGACAAATTTGGAGTCAAGCTCCCACAGCTTGTGGCTAGGACTACCTCCTAGAGATATCTTGGCTGATGCTTCGCTCGAGGGCTGCTTGGGGCGGTCCCGGCTGAGGCATACGCTGGGCAGATGCCCCCGGCGGCCGCAAGAGCACACATGGGAATAGGCCTTGCACTGGGTGCGGCGGTCCAAGTGCGCCGCCTCTCCACAATTTCGGCATTTCTTGCGGGCAGTCTGTCCTGCACTTGAGCTGGAAGCGGTACTGGCACGAGACCCAGTTGCCTGTTTCTGCTTCCGGTAAGAAGACTGAATGCGGCCCAGCTCCTCAGTCTGCATGACCTGCTGACTGCGCCTGGCTACCTCCTTGGTGACAGCATATTTCTCAGCGGCAGCCAGAGTGAGAGGAGCGTGGGTGAGTAGCTCTGACTGCACATCTGTGTCGTACAACCCAGAGAGGAACTGAGAGAGAACCACCTCCTCCTCGTAGCTCACCCATTGCTCACACATGTACCGCACATTTAACTTGCACTGCCGAGCTACCTCACGCAGCCTAGCTGCAAACTGTGCCACAGGCTGATCAGGATCCTGCTTTAGACGCTGCAGTCTGAGGATGTGGGCCAAACGGTTTTCTGGGCGCACTAGCAGGTCTGATATGTGTGTTAGAAGCTGAGGCTCAGTAAGAGTGGTGAGCTGGGCACCAAAGTGTGCATAGAGAAGACTGTATGCAGGTGGGGGCAGGGCTTGCAGGATCGTATCTAGATTATCTCCTAAGAGTCCAGCGCGGCGCTTGTATGTCTCAATCTGCTGTCTGAAGACCCCCAGTGCAGTTTCAGTGACTGCACCATCTGCAGAAACTTCCAGAGAGGGTAGTTTTACTTTCTCAGGCGGAGCAGCAACCGTGAGGGGGTGGGTAGCCATCTGGTGCATTTGCAGCAGCTGAATGGCAACATGTCCATCGAGCTCTGGAGTCTGGAACTCGCAGTTGGGCCAGGGGCACGGCAACTGGACAGCAGACATCGCAGGAGGGGTTGAGGTAGCCATGACTAACACCAGATGAGAACTAGCAGGATAACTTCAAGAGTTGATCAGTTGCCTCATAGCTGATCAGGCATTTCAAACCATGGAAGTATCTTCTGGTTTATATTGAATGAGGCAACTGATAACTGCAAAGGAACAGGATGACAGTTAGGCAGACCTTCTGATAACACTACACATGTTAGGTGCATTCATTAACACCACACATAGGTGCTTAGATACAGTCGGCACGTGGACATTGACTTTTATCACTTGGCGAGTCTTTGAAGCCACAAAAAGAGGTTAAGGATAAATAAAGTAAGTGTATGGGCACTATAGTCCTGTGTTCATGATGTTGACCTACCAATCGTGTTTTCGAAAAAGTGGGGCAGACCGCGGGTTCTCATCTCCCTAATTGGAAACCAAATGGTGTTTCATTGTTATATTATAGGACTGTTTCGCCTTTGCTGCTCATGAAGGAGAATATTCACAAATTTTCCCAAGTTTTAACCCTCGCCCCACCGGGGGGCCATCGATGGCCCCCTCCGGGATAGTAGAAAAACGAAGAGGCACAGCACTGCGGATGAGGGCTGTACCTCTCACTGCATAATTTTCCCACCAATCCTGAAATTTTTTACCCCGGGTCACCCAAGGTCAGGTCACCAGCCGAGGTCAACCAAGGTCACCTTACTTCAACTTTAGAGCTCTGTAAGAGCTACATTTCGAAGTCGATCGATTTGAAACTTCCTACACTTTATGGACCCTCCAGGGTCTACAAGGTGTATATCCGGGATTTTTCGATTTCGTGCCCTGAGGTCAGGTCACGAGGTGACCTCTATCATTGAAAAAGGATGGGAAAAGCTGTCTTATGATCTAAAAGTCACAAAAGCGATTGAAAATGCTCAGCTTGATCAGAAAAGCGTTATTGGACCCCCTTTAACGGATTCCAGGGGCCATATTTGCCCTTTGACCTCTCCAAAGTCATCCAAGGTCACCAGGGGTCAAAAACAGTATTTTGACAATAACTTTTGACCTAATTACGTTAGAGCGCTGAAACAAACACCATCGTGTTTGTCTTGTCATTGGCTTTCATTTGATGTACGGCAAGGTCACTTTCTGACCTTTTGTGACCTCAGGTCATCTTAGGTCACGAGGTGACCTCTGGAGGTCAAACCACTGGCGGGAGGTCTTTACGTTTCGCATAGCGGAAAAAGGACTGATAATTTCCTATCAAATGTACTTTACCAGACCTCAATAGCTCTAATGGCATAAGAGTTATGGCCAGTTTGCTTAAGCATTGCATATTTGAGTGAAAATAGCCGATCTTGACCTAATTTGACCTCTGAAGGTCAAACCATTGACCTGAGCACTAAAACATGCAAAGTAATTTCCTATTGAATTCACGCGAGCTTTCTATTGGACTTTGTAGATTTGCGCTAACGCCCATATTTTCGGAGTTAGAGGGGGCCATCGATGGCCCCCCGGTGGGGCGAAGGTGGCGCTGAACCCCCGGTGGGGCGCGGGTTAAGCATGCAAAATGCCGGGAGTAATATTTCAGAGAAATGTATTGGAGTTCTGCGATTTTCGCATCTAAAATAGGGGGCGGGAAGCGACAGACATTTCAGGGGATGCCATCGACCTTTCAGAGTGGCGCCGTGACTATTTCGGGGGGCGCCGAGGATTGATGGTGACGCCCCCTTGCGGAGAGGGGGGCATCTGCCTCCCACTTTGCCCCCTTGGATCTGCGTGAGACTCCCCCTGCTTAAAGATATGTGGTGAGTGGTGACACCCTGATATTGAGCACTACGTGCCTACTGGCACCTTTTATTTGGGTCAGGTATGTTAGAGGTGAAGACTTCTTACGCTATTTTGAAGGATTTAAAGAATTCAATTTGAGAGCTTCTTGCAAAACTCGGAAAGCAATTTTTGCTTTTTCGCTTCTTCATACAAAACAACAAGCACCCAACCGGCCGGCAGCAGCAACAAACAACAGCCAGCAGGGAGAGGAGATTTTTGGGTTTGGTGAGTAAAGGGGCGTTAAACAGACAAAGTTCTCATCTAGAATGAGGAACCTGTCCTGTTGAAATGTGTCTCAAATTTGGTCTTTCCGGTAAACCATTACAACGTACTTGCGAGAGGTGTTCTGTGCCTGTGGAAGTGACCGGCGGGGATCCATATTAACTTTTCTAAACAATTATGTTCAAGAGTTCAATTCAAGCTATGAGGTCTAATTTCAATGCAGGTCCTGTATGTCTTATGTACTGCTGATAGTGTTAAATTTGAGCGCACTGTATGACTTATTTTTGGGTTCAGCAAAATTGTGAAGTTGGGATGAATATTTTGCATAGCTATTTTTGGGAACTCTGACCACAGTAGGTATTGCCCACTGATAGATGAACACCTGCTTTAAGGCTCTGGTCACCTATGTGCCAACTCTCCTTACACCATAAATGCTGCTTTTTCAATATTGTGAAAATATGAGCATGCCTATTGTTAATACATTTTCTTTCAGTGCCTACCTGCCCCATCTGTGGAAGAGACCAGAACTATTTTGGAGACATCTAGCAGCTAACATCATGGGGTTTGATATTAAGAGGTCAGTCAACAATAGTTCTATGGATTCCTGGATCAGTAATCTATGTTGATATAGGCTTACAAAAAATATAAGAATATGCAGTGCTTTGTGAATGACTCAGAAGGAAATTGATATCACTGTCTGAATCATGTGCATTGTATTTTGAAGCAAAGGTTCTTATGGGTTTGAGTTGCCTTTCTGAATATCATGATATAGGTAACATAACATACATGATGAAGATATCTGAGATATATGCGATGTGACTTGACTGGTTGGTATTGAGAATAAGTGTCACTTCTCTGACCTTAATAACTGAGAATTTAATGTTTCTGGCACTATCATTCACATAATAAGCTACCTACTTTCTATAAAATAAGTTTTTTATTCATTTTACAGTGTCAGCCATAGGAAAACTGCTTGTAAAGCAGTTATTTCAAATGTCACTAAGTCAGGCTGCCAGTTACAGTGTCGCCCACAGACTGAACAAGTCCCACAGAGCATCTACCAGCCAGAGGTGTGCCCCGGTGCCCTGAGCATACAGGCCTCAGGCAGGGACGCGTGATCGCGGCATTAAATCGGCACCGCCGGTCACCACGGCAGACGACTCCGCGCCACTTCCAGTCCGGTGATTCGCGACGAAGTCTGTCCGGGGACAGGGCGGGCGCCGCCGCCGGTCCACCACCCGACACATGCGGTAGCGGCCGCCGACGCAGGGCGAGAGCTCAGGAGCGAGAGCTCAGGGCGGCGGCTCGCGCGATCACGGGATGCCCCGCCGGCACCCTGAGAGACCCGCTGATGGTCGAGGCGGGAATTGTGCCCGTCAGGGTGCGACAGCAGGTCCTGGCCGCGAGGCTAACCTGCACGGCGGCGGCTCTTCGGGAGGACGATCCCCTCTGAACGACTGCCGAGCGCGCGGTACCCCAGCGCCTTCTTACCACCACTGGCTGGCGCGCTGTTGGGGCACGGGCCTTGGCGCTGGTGGGTGCTGTCAGTGCCCCTGTGGAGGAGTGGCTGCACGTCACCATCCCCCCGTGGGTGGACAGGAGCGGGTGTCCGTCCACTTGGACGTCCCAGGAGCCAGCCAAGAGGCCTCGACTACCCGGCGATGAACGGCGACCGAGGAACTCCTGGCCACCCTCCAAGATCAGGCCATCTGGATCTGGAGCGACGGCTTGGCGGAACGAGGTACCCACGACGGAGGGGGAGGCGCCGTCATCACCCGACCCTCGGGCCGGACGCAGGAGGTCGCCGTCCCTGCCGGCGTTTTCTGTAGCAGCACGCGCGCTGAGCTCACAGCGATGCGGGCTGCCCTGGAGACTGTGCTAGATCCCATGGGAGACGACACCGTACCCATTGTTCTGTGTACGGACTCCCAGGCCGCGCTGGCCACCCTGGCGGGGGGAGCCGGCGCGCAGCGGTCCCCGATGGGTGCCTCCGTTTGGCACCTCCTGCTGCGTGCCACCGCCAAGTCTTCTTACAGGATGTCAAGTCCTCCTACAATGAGTCCCTGCCCACTGTGGGCTACCTGGCAATGAAGCTGCAGACGTGCTGGCCAAGGGGGCCTCCAGCCTCCCACAGGGGGACACCCCTGTAGACGTCAGCAGCATATCCCAAGCTGTCGCCTGCGCCGCCTCTAAGGCCTGGCGATGCCGCTGGCCCGACAGCCTATTCAGGCGAATTATGGGGGACCGGATGCCGGCTCCGGTCCTCACCGACGTGCGGGAGGACGCCGTCAATGTCCACCAACTGCGGGCAGGTCACTGGAGCCGCTCAAGACAGTACCTGCACCGCATCGGCCGCCTCCCGACGCCCGCCTGCCAGCAGTGTCCCAACCACGAGTGCTCCGCCGCACGATGCATCGTATGCCGAGAGGGGCTGGACACCCCGGAGCATGTCTTGCTTCGGTGCCCCAGTGTGGCGGGAGCGAGGCTTCGCCTATTCGGCACCATCTTCCCCGACCCGACGCAGCTCCGGGACGGCGGGGCCGTGGCGGCCTTGGCGCGCGGCTACCAGACTCACCAAGAGCCCCCGGGCTACGGCCGGCCGTAGGCCGGCCCGGGGAAGACAACAACAACAACGCAGGGTGACTCACGGCGCACCTCGCGCCGCCGAAGAGCAAGGGCGACATGGAACCCGCCGGTACCGGGTTGGGAACGGCAATGGCGGGAGCATCATCCACTTCACCCTCGGAGTCGGAGCCGATCGCATCGCGCGCGGAGGCCCGTGACAGATCGTTTGCAGTCCTGGCCAAGTCGCTTGACTGCTCTTCAGCAGCCTCCGTGTTCAGGGAGGCGCCGTCAGCGGCAGAGCAGTACCCGGCGCGGAGAACGGCCAACGCACGAGGCGGGCGCCGTGATCCACTGCCCCCAGCATCACCGCTGATAAATGTGTTTGCTTCTCTTGGAGGACACTACAGATGCATTTCATCTACGCTAACGCTAATAGCACTTTTGTAAACAATTATATAATATTGAGAAAACGCTAAACATTGGTCAATTCGACCAATTTGTGTTGCCACGTCCCCTACCGGTTCGCCAGGTGAAGGATGGCGTCTCCCCCATCTCCCCACCCCGCTTTCGACGCCAATGCCTGAAGTTGGAAACACCATATGGTCCTGAGATATGTATGTGAGACTTAAATGCCAAGGCACACGCCACGATAATCGGTATTGTTTCCAGGTTCGACATCTACCGTAAGGTACCGAAGGACCTGACTCAGCCGACGGTCACGGGCGCCCTCATCTCGATATGCTGCTGCAGCTTCATGCTTCTGCTATTCGTGTCCGAGCTGTGGACCTTCGTCTCACCTGAAATGTGAGTGGCTGGCTGGCTGTGCTGACACTTGCCCTTATGAGTGGATTGAGTGGATTGCAGCACCGTCGCCCTCCTGAGGTGCTTGGTATATGGTCTGGCTCGGTTACAGTGCGGCCGGTGCCGCTTTGCACGTCTTACTTGGCATTCATTGTGCATCTTTATGAGAAATTCTGGTCACATCAGGTCGCCGAGCCGACGTCATTTCCGAAAGCGAGACAGATTTTCGATTTTTGGCTTTGGGATGGACGCTTTTGGACGTGGCTCGGGGTGTACTTCATTTGGGTGTATTTGTTGCATGCTTTGGCCTCAGTTTACCGGTTCTGTGCCCCTTGGTGGCCTCTGGCCTCGTGTGACCTTAATCAACCTGTTTTTGTTTAGCCTTTGTTGGCCTCAATGGGGCTTGGCCTATTGTTACCTCTATTTAATCATCTTTTGCGAATAAATTCAATTCTTGGGGTCCGGGAACCATCGCTAGGCACTTGTCATTACTAATTTCAAATACAGCATGGAATTTGAATTTATGATTGTTTTGAGTTGTAATCTAAAATTGCCATCTGGAAGAGAAAACTGGATATGTCGGACAAGTGTGACCTTCGTTTAGGGGTTAGCACCCTTGACTTCCTCAAGGGATATCGAGATGGGTCACGGTGTATGTCCCATGAATCGAAATGCAAATGTCTTCTGAGTATTTTGAATACTGTGTTATTGGAGTATAGGGGATTATTTACCTAATTTTGTGTTGAGTAGCATCTAAAGCGCCGAAATTAGCCACGAGAGACAAAAACACGTGTTTAACCTGACCTGGGAGGTGACCAGTGCAGGGAGTGCCATGCCTATTTCCAGTTAGTGACATCCACCAGTTACGTCCACTAACTGCGTACTAACCATAAGGGCCATGTACTCGTAACTTTCATATGAGATCGCTGTGTGCCGTTCGTGTGTAATGAGAACGACGTTTGGTAAGGATGAGGAGATGAACAACAAGTTGGCGAGGCTAATTATCTCACGTGCCCGTCTCTTCTGCCCTTCTGATCGTGGATAATTCCAGTAGCATCTGTGCTTCCGGCGTAAATCCCATACCGAGTTTTGGTTTTGATTTGGTGTGGTTTGGTTTTGGGCCGTTTTTTTTGCGTACTTTTGGATGATGCGTGTGACCGCGCGGTTGGCGTCGCCCGCGGCTGTGACCGGTTTGCTGCCGGCAGTGTGTCTGACCTGTTCGTGGACAACCCGGGTGACCACTCAGAACGGATCCCTGTCCACCTCAAGATTTCTCTGCCGCGGCTGCCCTGTGATTGTGAGTAACCATGGCAACGGCGGGAGCTGCTGGGATTGTTGGAACGTGCTTCAAATGACGAGGTGCAAACAGTATCGGTGAGTAGCTCAGTTATGCTGGCGTCATGAGTTTGTTGCGGGGTATCTTATTGTATTGTCAAAAACATGCGCAGTGAAACTAAGATGATAATGGAGTAGGTATAACGTTCCATTCTCATAGTGATTTTACATAGATTTCCACGTTGACTCCGTATTTTGTTATCGGATCATGGCTTTCGGTACCCCTCTCCCCTTCCCCCAAAATGGGCTTCTTATCACCCTTCCTTTTTATTTCCTGAGCACCAGTGTAGGAACACGTGCAGTGTGGGCCAGCGTGCCTCCGCGCAGCTGGAGCTGGAGACGACTCGGTGTCTGTGTCCCGCCGGCAGATGTGGGCCTGGACATTCAGGATGACCAGGGTCGCCACGAGGTGGGCTTCGTGGAGAACACGGAGAAGACTCCGATCGTCGGCGGCGCCGGCTGTCTGCTGGAGGCCGACTTCCAGATCAACAAGGTGCCAGGTGCGGAGACAGTGGCGCCATCTGGGACCAGTGCTCTGGCGGCGAACCGGTAGCGAGCGTGTGTTCCCAAGATAAGACTGAACTGTATTTGTACCCCGTCGTGACTGTACCTGCGTCTGCCGTTTGACTTCTCAGTGACGCCTTTGGCACGATGACTCGATGACGTGTATCTCTGGATGCTCCCGCCCTCCGGCAGGTAATTTCCACGTGTCGACCCACTCGGCGCGAAAGCAGCCGCCGAGCGGCGCCGACTTCGCCCACGTGATCCACACGCTGCGCTTCGGGCAGCCGGTGCCGAGCGCCAGCCTGCCAGACGCCAGCTTCCACCCGCTGGACGGCACTCAGGCGCTCAGCGCCCACGGTAGGGGCGCTACCGGAGCGGGAGGGCAGCGCTCGTGCATTGTGGTGTCTGCTGGGGGTGTTTTGGAATGTTTAATGACTTGAGAATTATTAGAGTACGCCTGAAGAGATTGCATATTTCTGGAAGTTGTTTGTAGCCGGCTGGATGGACCTCAAACCTTGGTAGCTCTACGAAGGCCGTGTGGCCGACCCTCAGTGGTCTCGTCTGTGAAATCAGGCAAGATAGGATCGAATTCACGGATGACCATTCATAGTATTAAAACGCTATCTTCAAGGTGATCGTTTGCGAACATTAGGTTTGATCAGGTGGTAAAAGGCATGCATACATGTATAGCTTCATTGTTTCGTTCTTCTCTCTCTCTTCTCTCTCTCTCTCTTTCTTTCTCTTTCTCTCTTTCTCTTTCTCTCTTTCTCTTTCTCTCTCTCTTCTCTTTTTCTCTCTTTCTCTCTCTCTCTCTTTCTCTCTCTCTTTCTCTCTCTCTCTCTCTCTCTCTCTCTCTCTCTCTCTCTCTCTCTCTCTCTCTCTCTCTCTCTCTCTCTCTCTCTCTCTCTCTCTCTCTCTCTCTCTCTCTCTCTCTCTCTCTCTCTCTCTCTCTCTCTCTCTCTCTCTCTCTCTCTCTCTCTCTCTCTCTCTCTCTCTCTCTCTCTCTCTCTCTCTCTCTCTCTCTCTCTCTCTCTCTCTCTCTCTCTCTCTCTCTCTCTCTCTCTTCTCTCTCTCTCTCTTCTCTCTCTCTCTCTCTCTTTCTCTCTCTTCTCTCTCTCTCTCTCTCTCTCTCTCTCTCTCTCTCTCTCTCTCTCTCTCTCTCTCTCTCTCTCTCTCTCTCTCTCTCTCTCTCGACCCCGGTAGCGGCATCCTCGCACGACTACATCATGAAGGTGGTTCCGACCCTGTTTGAGGAGCTGGGCGGCAGCAAGTCGATTAGCTACCAGTACACATTCGTCTCTAGAGTGAGTATGGCTCCGGAGATTTTCAGAAGGATTGTAGAAATGTGTAAAAGCCGGTGTATGTAACAAGATCAAGTGTGTTTTTATTTTAATGAGAATTCCGGTGCTAGATTTACTGCTTACAGCGGGGTGCCGTAAAATGACATGAAACAGCAGTCTGATCAGATTTGAAAATTGCAAATTTGACTCAGTCTCCCGTTTTATAATCAAACATCTCGAATAACGTTAAACTTTGCAACGTCCGGGTATCCTCACACTGGTCACGCGCCGCGCCGTTGTAATCAGCTGACTGTTGGACCGGCAGACGCGCGCGCAGGGGGCCGCTCGCCGGCTGTCTGGTTCCGGTACGAGTTGAACCCCATCACTGTGCGGTACCGGGAGCGGAGGCCGCCCCTGTACACCCTCATCACCACGGTAGGCAGCCCGCCGGCACTGTCTCTGGGAGCGGAGGCCGCCCCTCTACACCCTCATCACCACGGTAGGCAGCCCGCCGGCACTGTCTCTGGGAGCAGAGACCGCCTCTCTACACCCTCATCACCATGGTAGGCAGCCCGCCGGCACTGTCTCTGGGAGCGTAGGCCGCCCCTCTACACCCTCATCACCACGGTAGGCAGCCCGCCGGCACTGTCTCTGGGAGCGGAGGCCGCCCCTCTACACCCTCATCACCACGGTAGGCAGCCCGCCGGCACTGTCTCTGGGAGCGGAGGCCGCCCCTCTACACCCTCATCACCACGGTAGGCAGCCCGCCGGCACTGTCTCTGGGAGCGGAGGCCGCCCCTCTACACCCTCATCACCACGGTAGGCAGCCCGCCGGCACTGTCTCTGGGAGCGGAGGCCGCCCTCTCTACACCCTCATCACCACGGTAGGCAGCCCGCCGGCACTGTCTCTGGGAGCGGAGGCCGCCCCTGTACACCCTCATCACCACGGTAGGCAGCCCGCCGGCACTGTCTCTGGGAGCGGAGGCCGCCCCTGTACACCCTCATCACCACGGTAGGCAGCCCGCCGGCACTGTCTCTGGGAGCGGAGGCCGCCCCTCTACACCCTCATCACCACGGTAGGCAGCCCGCCGGTACTGTCTCTGGGAGTGGAGGCCGCCCCTCTAGACCCTCATCACCACGGTAGGCAGCCCGCCTGCACTGTCTCTGGGAGTGGAGGCCGCCCCTCTACACCCTCATCACCACGGTAGGCAGCCCGCCGGCACTGTCTCTGGGAGCGGTTACCGCCTGTCTACACCCTCATCACCACGGTAGGCAGCCCGCCGGCACTGTCTCTGGGAGCGGAGGCCGCCCCTCTACACCCTCATCACCACGGTAGGCAGCCCGCCGGCACTGTCTCTGGGAGCGGAGGCCGCCCCTCTTCACCCTCATCACCACGGTAGGCAGCCCGCCGGCACTGTCGCTGGGAGCGGAGGCCGCCCCTCTACACCCTCATCACCACGGTAGGCAGCCCGCCGGCACTGTCTCTGGGAGCGGAGGCCGCCCCTCTACACCCTCATCACCACGGTAGGCAGCCCGCCGGCACTGTCTCTGGGAGCGGAGGCCGCCCCTCCACACCCTCATCACCACGGTAGGCAGCCCGCCGGCTCTGTCTCTGGGAGCGGAGGCCGCCCCTCTACACCCTCATCACCACGGTAGGCAGCCCGCCGGCACTGTCTCTGGGAGCGGAGGCCGCCCCTCTACACCCTCATCACCACGGTAGGCAGACCGCCGGCACTGTCTCTGGGAGCGGAGGCCGCCCCTCTACACCCTCATCACCACGGTAGGCAGCCCGCCGGCACTGTCTCTGGGAGCGGAGGCCGCCCCTCTACACCCTCATCACCACGGTAGGCAGCCCGCCGGCACTGTCTCTGGGAGCGGAGGCCGCCCCTCCACACCCTCATCACCACGGTAGGCAGCCCGCCGGCACTGTCTCTGGGAGCGGAGGCCGCCCCTCCACACCCTCATCACCACGGTAGGCAGCCCGCCGGCACTGTCTCTGGGAGCGGAGGCCGCCCCTCCACACCCTCATCACCACGGTAGGCAGCCCGCCGGCACTGTCTCTGGGAGCGGTTACCGCCCCTCTACACCCTCATCACCACGGTAGGCAGCCCGCCGGCACTGTCTCTGGGAGCGGAGGCCGCCCCTCTTCACCCTCATCACCACGGTAGGCAGCCCGCCGGCACTGTCTCTGGGAGCGGGGACCGCCCCTCTACACCCTCATCACCACGGTAGGCAGCCCGCCGGCACTGTCTCTGGGAGCGGAGGCCGCCCCTGTACACCCTCATCACCACGGTAGGCAGCCCGCCGGCACTGTCTCTGGGAGCAGAGACCGCCTCTCTACACCCTCATCACCACGGTAGGCAGCCCGCCGGCACTGTCTCTGGGAGCGGAGGCCGCCCCTCTACACCCTCATCACCACGGTAGGCAGCCCGCCGGCACTGTCTCTGGGAGCGGAGGCCGCCCCTCTACACCCTCATCACCACGGTAGGCAGCCCGCCGGCACTGTCTCTGGGAGCGGAGGCCGCCCCTGTACACCCTCATCACCACGGTAGGCAGCCCGCCGGCACTGTCTCTGGGAGCAGAGACCGCCTCTCTACACCCTCATCACCACGGTAGGCAGCCCGCCGGCACTGTCTCTGGGAGCAGAGACCGCCTCTCTACACCCTCATCACCACGGTAGGCAGCCCGCCGGCACTGTCTCTGGGAGCGGAGGCCGCCCCTCTACACCCTCATCACCACGGTAGGCAGCCCGCCGGCACTGTCTCTGGGAGCAGAGACCGCCTCTCTACACCCTCATCACCACGGTAGGCAGCCCGCCGGCACTGTCTCTGGGAGCAGAGACCGCCCTCTGCACCCTCATCACCACGGTAGGCAGCCCGCCGGCACTGTCTCTGGGAGCAGAGACCGCCCTCTGCACCCTCATCACCACGGTAGGCAGCCCGCCGGCACTGTCTCTGGGAGCAGAGACCGCCCTCTGCACCCTCATCACCACGGTAGGCAGCCCGCCGGCACTGTCTCTGGGAGCGGAGGCCGCCCCTCTTCACCCTCATCACCACGGTAGGCAGCCCGCCGGCACTGTCTCTGGGGCAGAGACCGCCCTCTACACCCTCTTCACCACGGTAGGCAGCCCGCCGGCACTGTCTCTGGGAGCAGAGACCGCCTCTCTACACCCTCATCACCACGGTAGGCAGCCCGCCAGCACTGTCTCTGGGAGCAGAGACCGCCTCTCACACCCTCATCACCACGGTAGGCAGCCCGCCGGCACTGTCTCTGGGAGCGGAGGCCGCCCCTCTTCACCCTCATCACCACGGTAGGCAGCCCGCCGGCACTGTCTCTGGGAGCAGAGACCGCCCTCTACACCCTCATCACCACGGTAGGCAGCCCGCCGGCACTGTCTCTGGGAGCAGAGGCCGCCCCTCTACACCCTCATCACCACGGTAGGCAGCCCGCCGGCACTGTCTCTGGGAGCGGAGGCCGCCCCTCTACACCCTCATCGCCACGGTAGGCAGCCCGCCAGCACTGTCTCTGGGAGCGGAGGCCGCCCCTCTACACCCTCATCACCACGGTAGGCAGCCCGCCAGCACTGTCTCTGGGAGCGGAGGCCGCCCCTCTTCACCCTCATCACCACGGTAGGCAGCCCGCCGGCACTGTCTCTGGGAGCGGAGGCCGCCCCTCTACACCCTCATCACCACGGTAGGCAGCCCGCCGGCACTGTCGCTGGGAGCGGAGACCGCCCTCTGCACCCTCATCACCACGGTAGGCAGCCCGCCGGCACTGTCTCTGGGAGCAGAGACCGCCCTCTGCACCCTCATCACCACGGTAGGCAGCCCGCCGGCACTGTCTCTGGGAGCAGAGACCGCCCTCTGCACCCTCATCACCACGGTAGGCAGCCCGCCGGCACTGTCTCTGGGAGCAGAGACCGCCCTCTGCACCCTCATCACCACGGTAGGCAGCCCGCCGGCACTGTCTCTGGGAGCAGAGACCGCCCTCTGCACCCTCATCACCACGGTAGGCAGCCCGCCGGCACTGTCTCTGGGAGCAGAGACCGCCCTCTGCACCCTCATCACCACGGTAGGCAGCCCGCCGGCACTGTCTCTGGGGCAGAGACCGCCCTCTGCACCCTCATCACCACGGTAGGCAGCCCGCCGGCACTGTCTCTGGGGCAGAGACCGCCCTCTGCACCCTCATCACCACGGTAGGCAGCCCGCCGGCACTGTCTCTGGGAGCGGAGGCCGCCCCTCTACACCCTCATCACCACGGAAGGCAGCCCGCCAGCACTGTCTCTGGGAGCGGAGGCCGCCCCTCTAGACCCTCATCACCACGGTAGGCAGCCCGCCAGCACTGTCTCTGGGAGCGGAGGCCGCCCCTCTAGACCCTCATCACCACGGTAGGCAGCCCGCCGGCACTGTCTCTGGGAGCGGAGGCCGCCCCTCCACACCCTCATCACCACGGTAGGCAGCCCGCCGGTACTGTCTCTGGGAGCGGAGGCCGCCCCTCTAGACCCTCATCACCACGGTAGGCAGCCCGCCGGCACTGTCTCTGGGAGCGGAGGCCGCCCCTCTAGACCCTCATCACCACGGAAGGCAGCCCGCCAGCACTGTCTCTGGGAGCGGAGGCCGCCCCTCTAGACCCTCATCACCACGGTAGGCAGCCCGCCGGCACTGTCTCTGGGAGCGGAGGCCGCCCCTCTACACCCTCATCGCCACGGTAGGCAGCCCGCCGGCACTGTCTCTGGGAGCGGAGGCCGCCCCTCTAGACCCTCATCACCACGGTAGGCAGCCCGCCGGTACTGTCTCTGGGAGCGGAGGCCGCCCCTCTAGACCCTCATCACCACGGTAGGCAGCCCGTCGGTACTGTCTCTGGGAGCGGAGGCCGCCTCTGTACACCCTCATCGCCACGGTAGGCAGCCCGCCGGCACTGTCTCTGGGAGCGGAGGCCGCCCCTCCACACCCTCATCACCACGGTAGGCAGCCCGCCGGCACTGTCTCTGGGAGCAGAGACCGCCTCTGTACACCCTCATCGCCACGGTAGGCAGCCCGCCGGCACTGTCGCTGGGAGCGGAGACCGCCCCTGTACACCCTCATCACCACGGTAGGCAGCCCGCCGGCACTGTCTCTGGGAGCGGAGGCCGCCCCTCTACACCCTCATCACCACGGTAGGCAGCCCGCCGGCACTGTCGCTGGGAGCGGAGACCGCCCCTGTACACCCTCATCACCACGGTAGGCAGCCCGCCGGCACTGTCTCTGGGAGCGGAGGCCGCCCCTCCACACACTCATCACCACGGTAGGCAGCCCGCCGGTACTGTCTCTGGGAGCGGAGACCGCCCCTCTACACCCTCATCACCACGGTAGGCAGCCCGCCGGCACTGTCTCTGGGAGCGGAGGCCGCCCCTCCACACCCTCATCACCACGGTAGGCAGCCCGCCGGTACTGTCTCTGGGAGCGGAGGCCGCCCCTCCACACCCTCATCACCACGGTAGGCAGCCCGCCGGTACTGTCTCTGGGAGCGGAGGCCGCCCCTTTACACCCTCATCACCACGGTAGGCAGCCCGCCGCCCCTCCACACCCTCATCACCACGGTAGGCAGCCCGCCGGCACTGTCTCTGGGAGCGGAGGCCGCCCCTCTACACCCTCATCACCACGGTAGGCAGCCCGCCGGTACTGTCTCTGGGAGCGGAGGCCGCCCCTTTACACCCTCATCACCACGGTAGGCAGCCCGCCGGCACTGTCTCTGGGAGCGGAGGCCGCCCCTCTACACCTTCATCACCACGGTAGGCAGCCCGCCGGCACTGTCTCTGGGAGCGGAGGCCGCCCCTCCACACCCTCATCACCACGGTAGGCAGCCCGCCGGTACTGTCTCTGGGAGCGGAGACCGCCCCTCTACACCCTCATCACCACGGTAGGCAGCCCGCCGGCACTGTCTCTGGGAGCGGAGGCCGCCCCTCTACACTCTCATCACCACGGTAGGCAGCCCGCCAGCACTGTCTCTGGGAGCGGAGGCCGCCCCTCCACACCCTCATCACCACGGTAGGCAGCCCGCCGGTACTGTCTCTGGGAGCGGAGGCCGCCCCTCCACACCCTCATCACCACGGTAGGCAGCCCGCCGGTACTGTCTCTGGGAGCGGAGGCCGCCCCTTTACACCCTCATCACCACGGTAGGCAGCCCGCCGGCACTGTCTCTGGGAGCGGAGGCCGCCCCTCTACACCTTCATCACCACGGTAGGCAGCCCGCCGGCACTGTCTCTGGGGCGGAGGCCGCCCCTCCACACCCTCATCACCACGGTAGGCAGCCCGCCGGTACTGTCTCTGGGAGCGGAGACCGCCCCTCTACACCCTCATCACCACGGTAGGCAGCCCGCCGGCACTGTCTCTGGGAGCGGAGGCCGCCCCTCTACACTCTCATCACCACGGTAGGCAGCCCGCCGGCACTGTCTCTGGGGGCGGAGACCGCCCCTGTACACCCTCATCATCACGGTAGGCAGCCCGCCGGCACTGTCTCTGGGGGCGGAGGCCGCCCCTTTACACCCTCATCACCACGGTAGGCAGCCCGCCGGCACTGTCTCTGGGAGCGGAGGCCGCCCCTTTACACCCTCATCGCCACGGTAGGCAACCCGCCGGTACTGACACCAAGCGCTGCTGCAATGGCAGCGGGAATTACAGCATTTCTCGACAACCTGGTCACATTTTCATGTCTCGACTCGGTACTAAATTCTCGTCTTGGACGTTTTTGGCATCTCTGAAAAAGTGAACGCCCCTGTGACAAATTCAGCCCTCTATGCTCCAGCGGCTTCTGGCGCCGATCTGTCTCCTGGCCCCCTTCTAGGAGGCCAGGAGCCGGCCCTGCGGGGGTTTTCGCGCGTTTCCTTGGTTCTAATCGCTTTTGGCCTGCACTTTTGATAAAACACTATTTTATTAATGAGTATTTAAGCTATAATAAGGCTCTCGAAAAAACGCGCTTGTAGTCATTTTTAAGTTGAGTTAAAAATATTTCATCAGTTTTTCGTTCGGTCAAAAACATGTGTTTGGAACATACTTTTAATGTTTCTACAGCCATGTCTGTGCAGCGCTTTCTCTGGAATATGTTGTATGATTTTTGCACATGTCGCACGTGCTATTACATGATGCTAATAATAGCATACAAATTCTGATGCAAATGATAATAGCATGCACATGTCATGCTATTATCAAAATTGGCATGAAAAAACACCGGGACGTCGGTTATTGTTGGATCAGGGTGGGCGCTTATTTCGAAACCGATAATCAGAGAGGCTGAAGTTGTCACAGTCGCATTCTGGTGTGCCGGTAACTTCAGAGGTATGGTTTCGTCAGAATCTCTGACAGGGTGTAAAGTAACCACCCCACGCGTCAATGTGTTGTGGAACGCCCCAGACCCCTACCTCTGCAGAGGATTGTGAGTCTGGTGTTACTGTTAAGCGCTGCAACTGGTGATTTATCGTATAGCCTGGCTAGCTCAGTCAAGTTTATGGTGGCATGGTGGAGTGTCGGGAGGGTTGGGCCTAGTCGTGTCGAAATGGGAGCCGTAATGACGTACGGAAGTGTTGCCTGTTTTTTCATAATGTGTGTACAACATGGCAAAATTTGCTCCCTTTTCTTCAATGCACTGACAAAATTGTCTTGCTCTATTCTTGCTGTCCCTGTGTATAGTTCTAAATAATCTCATGCTCATAAGGACGCCACCTGGAAGTACAGCTTGAAGTGGGAGGTGTGCATCATGTACATATATATGTATATATATATATATGAATTTACAGCTCCCGTGGCGGCATAAGTGCTACACGTTTGTTGCAACTTTCTGCCCCTTTATCCCAGGAGGTGGGACCGTCAAAGTCCTCTTTGGTAAGCACGGACAATTTCTCTTCAGTCGTTCCCCTTAAGTGGCTGCACGTTTCTGGGTTATCTCTTTTCTGACGTTAATTCTGGCGATGTTGACTTGTCTGGATCTCGATGGAACTAACCACAGTGGCGGTTGTTCCGTGAAGGTCTGCGCCATCATAGGCGGCACGTTCACCGTGGCGGGAATCGTCGACTCTGTCATTTTCACCGCCTCCGAAATGTTGAAGAAGTTCGAACTGGGGAAGCTGGGCTGACGCTGGCCACGACGTAGGCGCGTGATTCCGGCGGGGCTGGTGTGTTTTGGTGCCTGGAGGCTCAGGTGCTCGGGTGCTGGGACTCGATGCATCCGGGTTGGCTGTGCAGAGGTGCTGGGGTGGTATTTATGGGGTGCTCGCGTTGCCGGCAGAGGCTTTTATAGTGGAAGTGCGGTTACTCATTGATAGGTCTTTAGACCGGGAACACTTATAAGAATGTTGGATGCGATTTTTGTACATGGAATGGTAGGCGGTGGCGGAGAATTTGCCTCGTTTGTTTGAAAGTTTTTTTACTGGTAGACCTTTTGTATGGAGATCATCAATGATCTTGTCAATCGTTCATCACCATTCCGCATTGATTGTGGCGCTGACTTTTTTATTCCAATCATGCATGTGTTTATTCAGACGGGGAAAGCTTTGAGTTCGGCTGGTGCCGTCGCTTGAGATTCACTTTTCCTGTGGATATTACTCAGTTCTGACTGGAAGAAGTGTGCGAGACCGGGTTACTCAATTCTTGTGCATGAACTTGCTGGGGAGCTTATCAGAGAAAAACGGGTTACGGTCTCAAGGTTTTTTACCGACATTCCGAAGCTGTCTAGTTTTGGATAGATTTTTACAGCGCAGAAGTTTGCTAATGTTTGCGCGAGGATACCTCTCAGATGTTGTATCGAAGTATTATTGACAGGCTCTACGGCCTTATTGTTGAACTGTGCCAAGGCCTTACTATTAAAGGTGATGCCTTACTTCTTGGAAGACAAATATACAAAAATACATGATATTTGTCATTATACATCAGGAAGGCCCTCCAGCAACACTCAGTGGGTAAGAAAGTTGTCTGAACCATTACAAAGGAAATGTGATGCTCACATGCTGTTGGGTTTTCCGACTTTTACGTCTAAATCTTTTCAGGATTTCAAAGTAATTTCCTTTGTCCGTAGACATTATAAACACTGTTCTTGAAAACTTGTTATCGTCTGTTTTAGATGCTTGATTTGTGATAATGGTCGAAAGTCCCTAGAGGAGGCTTTTTATGTCTCGTGCAGAGCGACGGATAACGCTGTCAATGACTGGTGGCTGGTTTAAATCACTCACCGTCTGACCAGCGGCGGTGGAGGGTCCGGATTTAAGTGGGTTACCATGGACTTTTCAACCCATTTCTTCCCGGTCAACACCATGGGTCCACTATTAAAATTCATCATTTAAGGGGGGCACCATGCCCAGTACACCCCAGTTCTGCCGCCTATTCTTCTGACGTGATGTAGGCAAAGACGTTGATTTCACACTTGACCCAAAGGTGAACAAAACATTTGCGGAGGACGGGTTCTTCGCAGCCCGCTCCTCACAGGTGAGGCACACTGACTGGGCGGGAGGTGGAAACTAGAAAGTGGCGCCCCCGAGCAACAAACCGTGCTGCATAGCTATTGGCGGTTCCCTCGCGTATGAAGACAGGATGACGGTGGAGGGTTCCAAGAATGTAAACAGGGTCCCAGGTTTCCTCCTAAAGAAGCCTTGACGTAGCTCAGCCTTTTATCATTCACTGGAGATGGCTCGTGCACGATGAGTTGAATTTCTGATTGCTCTTACTGCATAGCAAATCGCCCCTATAGCAGTGCGATGGATTAGGAGGCATAATATTGCATAACTCTTCCCTGGGACATCATTGCACGATCGGAGAGGGGCATACAGGTCGGACTCAACCCCTGAATCGCCTGTAAGCGCTGGAGAAAATGAAAACAGACCATTCAGAGGGCGACCTGCCGAAAACGCGGTGACGGCGAATGTTCGTCGCTTCACCAAAGCTGGATGTGGGTTGTGGTGGGTCCAGGACCGGAGAGGGGAAGCTGAATGCGCAGGTTTTGATGGGGACGCTATCAAAGTAGTCTTGCTGCTAAAACACTGTAGCTGAGCGATTTCAGGATGATAATTCTGATATGGATAATGCTGCAGTTTTCTGCTCGTGCTAGTCCAGTCTTCAGAAGGTGGCAGGTTTCGACGAGATCTATTTTGGGGCAGCCTCAGGACAGGCCTACCGATTTGGGGCAGATTTTGCCCATCTATGGAGCAAGTAAGAAAACCTTAGAGCAGAAACTGACCCTTGGGCAGCACTGACACACCAAGGTGGACACAGGCACCGAAAAGAAAAGAAATAACGTTTGTTGTTTTTAGTGGCCCCCTATTGTATAAATACAAATTTATGCCACGGTGGAAAGAAATGTCTGCCCCGGCAACCAAACCTCGTCGAGAGGCCTGCCGCGTTTTGCGAGCTGGATGCTTGTCCGGCTAATGGAGTCGTGACCGCAGAATGGGCGGATCCAGGATTTCCGATGAAGGAGGGTGGCAAAATCTATCAGGTGGGCGCAGGGGCGCCGCCACGGAATTTTCACGGGGGGGGGACGGACCAGGGCTGGTGCTGAGCGGGGAAGGCGAATTTTGAGCATATTCGGTACCTGATAGCATTAATAACCCTGAAACAAAAATTTTGGGGAGAACGTCACACTGGTTGGTCGACAGAGGAAGCGTCCCCCTCCCCCTGCTTTCGGTGTCCATGGGTGGGCGTCAAATCATACCGTGGGGCGTGATTATGTCAGGAAGTGGCATTTCGAGGCACAGTTAACATTTCAGGAGGACGCGTTAGCCATTTCAGAGATCGCCGAGGGCCGGTCATGGGGAGGTAATGTGCCCCCACTTTCCCTCTCCCGGATCACCCTATGGGCCCCATGCTGCTGTGAGCCAAGGCCCTAAAAGATACTGTAACCTAAATCTGCGGCTGGGTCGTTGCAAACCATTTTGCTAATGGTGTACATAGCGAGTTATAAATGTTGCCCTTTACCAGATTACTGCATCGCATCAGATCTTGATTGTTTCAATCTGGTGCTGAATCCATGGGCGGATCAAGGGGGGGCACGTGCCCCCCCCGATCGACCCTCGGCGCCCCCTGAAATAGTCACGGCGCCCCCTGAAATGTCGCTTCTCACCCCTTCCCCCAAGATGCGAAAGTCGTTGCCCACCGATAGGATTTGGCGCCCACCTGATAGGTTTTGCCGGTCCAAAAGTGGCGCCCCCTGGTCCGGATGGCGCCCCCCGGAAGGTGCCCCCCCGATCGGGAATCCTGGATCCGCCTATGGCTGAATCTGGTGTTGAATCTGGTGCCAACTTCCGCTACATTACTAAAAGAGTGAAAACAACGGAGCTAAAGTACTTGATGAATTATTCAAGTAATATATTTGGAGGATAATTAGGTAAAGACATAAAAACTCTAAGTTACGGGTTTTCTGAGGGACTTGAGGAGTTTCTTTATCGAGTTGTATTGTATATCTGGCAATACTTTATTACAAACCTGGCGTGGCCGAGACGTTCGCAGCTCAGACACAGAAAACGGCAGCTGTTCCAGTCAGGGTACGTTCCAGTCGCCGAGCGGTTGTAACAGAACAGGTATATTGACAGAGAACGAGTGCTGGCAGAGTGGTATTGCTGGTACTCGGGGACCGTGGTACGTAGACCGCGGCCAGAAATCGCCTGAGAGTGAGGTTAAAGTGATGAACTTGTACTAATGGCTTAACTTTGTTCATTTTTGTTTTGTCTCCTGTTTTGTTTGCTTGTAATTTTAGTTCCTTTCCTCTTAAGTATGTTTTTGGCGTTATATTTCTGTTCAGTTCGTTCTGGAAGGCTCGTCTCGGTTTGCTATGTCCTGTCAGTCTCTGTTTTGTATTGCTTTTTGTTTTTTGTTTGTTCCGTGATTGCTGCTTCTTGCTGGGAGTTTATGTTTTGTTCTTGCTACCTATGTTAATCTTTTGCTTGAATCTGATACTGGTTACTTACCTACTTGGATCCATACATGTATATTAACTGTAAAAACTTTATACAAAGAATACATGCCTAGCCCTAAGTAAAATTACATGTGCACTCCTGGTGTTGGGCCCCTACACTATGCTGGGCCCTTCCTTTTGTTTTATACTGTGTGCCTGTGAAGTTGCATCCATACACATATATTGCAGAATAATAAAACACAATGAGGTGAAAACAGTATACAAAAAGTATAGGAAAGTTCCTGTGGGAGGAAGAGAGTGGAAGAAAAAACACATGCAGCACAATGGTAAAAACACTCGTACACAGTAAAAACATTATAACCAGAGCTGTCAACAACCCCCACCTCACCCAGAGGGTGCCACTCATGAATAGCGACACACACAGGTGGCACCACCACCAGCCCAATCTTGTCAGTACCTCAGGCTGTCACCTCAAAGCGGTAAGTGGCACACTTTCAACTCCGCCTGTGAGCGTGCTTGCATTCAATCAGGGAAGGCGTGTATGTTAAGTACAGGTTGCACTGCACACTTTTCCCTTTTTTAATCACACTTTTTCACTTTCTACTCACAAGAAAGAAGCTAAAACCATTGAAATTCAATGGTGCAGCTCCACTGTGAGTAAAAAGTTAAAATTAAAAATGCAAAAAGCATAGTTAAAAAGTGAAAAAAATGTGAATAGAAAATTACAAAATGGAAAAGTGAAAAGGTAAAAATGCAAAAAAACTTAGAAAGTGAGAAAGAGAAAATGGGAAAAGTTTAAATATTCAAACTTCACAGTGAATATTTTGATGTTGAAGTGTCATTTGCAGTTCTTGTGCAACTGTGACAAACGCCGGCAGTGGTCAAGTAGTCAAAATGGTGTTCAATATGATTGATACCTTTGATTTATGTGCTGGTTTGCTGCTGAATGCTGAGATTAGGTTGGAAGTAGGTATGTGTTGGGTGATAGATGACATGGCTGCCGTCCCACAGAAGAAAAATGTAAGTTACATTTGTTTTCAATTTTGAGATATTGGTATCATTCAATGCAGAAAGACAACCTGCATCGACCTATTAAATGATTTGATGAAATTCCCTCAAAATGTTTAGTTGTATCGCTTTTTCAAGTCAGTCCCAGGGGTCCGCTAATGTTAAGCAAAACGGAAAAAACGCTCTCCTGTAAAATACTCTGAATGTGACATACACTTTTCTTCCGTTGGACGGCAGATGGGGACAATAGGGTATGTGCATACATGGCTTGGTTTTTGCATACTTATTGTGAAACATACATGAGGAATATTTAATGTGACAGCATAGGTTAACATGCTTGAATGACCTTGACCCCAAGTTTTCCAAAGATATTTTCTTGGAATCGTGTGCGCATGTCCTTAGCTCAGAGGCGGATGCAGGGTGCGCTAGAGGGAGGCAGGTGTCCTAATGATTGACCCGGTGTTCCTCTGAAGAGTCAATGATGCTGAAATGTCGCTTCCCACCTCCTCCCTACCCCGGATGCGAAAATCGGCGCCCACGATAGGATTTGGAGCCCACCTGATAAGTTTTTCAGTCCAATTGAAACAGAAAACAAACTCCGAGACTCGATGAAAAAGTAAACAAAAGCAGAAAGTGAAAAAGTAAAAAAAGCAGAAAGTGGAAAAGAAAAACAGAAAACGTAGTTAAAAAATGAAAAAGTGTGATTAAAAAATGACAAAAAATGTGAAAGGCAGAAAGTGTGCAGTGTAGCTCGGGCTTTAGCGGAGGGCAGGGAGGGGCGGGGGAGGGCCGTCGTGTATTCTGTTGGTCCGGACCGCGCGGTCTCCGGCCGCACGGTCCCGACCGCACGCAGCATGTGGGTGACTAGACAGGCTCCCGGTCCAGCTAATCTTCAGAGTCCTGTGGA
This sequence comes from Lepas anatifera, assembly GCA_034440635.1. Taxonomy (NCBI): domain Eukaryota; kingdom Metazoa; phylum Arthropoda; class Thecostraca; family Lepadidae; genus Lepas; species Lepas anatifera. Next base: position 1,712,958 of record JAOTON010000667.1, on the reverse strand, counting down.
CAGCGATATGTTATTATGAGGGGGCGGAAAGAGGAGAGTGAAAGTGCGCTAGATTTTTTAGTGACAATGAGGTGGTTGGGTGCGCGCAAAACAGAGGCGGGATTTAGTGGAACGGCAGGGAGGTGCCTGAGGCCTGCCTGTGAGAGCGCCAAAAGCTGCACTAATGAAAAATTTCTTTGCAGCAAGATTTACGATACGTTAGTTACCTTGGTTACAATAGTTACATTTGTTATATTGCAGCAAACTTTGCGTTACATTGTTACAACAATCAAGAGAGCGAGTGCAAGCAAGTGAATGGTAGACAATGCGTATCGGCATATACAAACACTAAGATTAGTAATAGTCTAGATACAATTTTGTTACAACCTTGCGGAAAAAACTTTTACTCACGGGTACGTCTTCCAAACATCTTATCTTTTTTTTGAGGCAATGACTTAGTTCCAATTTCGGGGGTGGCAATGAAAATAAAAATTTCGGGGGTGGCAATGAAAAATGAAAATTTGCGATAAAGGGTGGGAGCGAATTGCACAGCAAAATGCTGAACTTGCCTAACATTTCTCCCGTTGTGGTTCGGCTGCACTAACTGTATTTTGTTTGAAATAGTATATGGTACCGTGCGGCGTAAATAGTTATGCAAGGTATTGATATGGTTGACTTCGATCAGGTCGGGTAATTTTAGAATTTTGTAGTTTTTGAACAAGGTGCTGGTATGAGCCAAACGGTCAGTTTTGTCAATTACACGGATAATTCTCTTTTTAAGGTGATCAATTTATTAAGGCGGTAGGGAAATGCGTTCCCCAAACAGGTAAACAATAATTTAGATATGGGAGCACGAGAGAATTATATAGCAGGGGGAGATGACTGGAGTCAAATATTTGTTTGGATCTTGAGATGATTCCGATGTTTCGGGAAATCCTAACGTTTTTGGTGTGATTTGTCCACCTCAGATCCTCATCGAGAGTAATGCCTAGATACTTGAAGGAAAATTTACTTTGAGTAGAGGTACTATTGATAGCGATGTTGAGTTCTTTTTTGGATGAGGTAGAAAAGAGTGGATAAGACGACTTTTTTGCATTGATTGTGTGTGCTGCACAGCAGCCAGGACGTGATATCTGGGAGGGAGTCGTTAATTTTGTTTTGTAGCTGCGGTAAGTTATCAGCGGAATATAGGAGAGCCGTGCCATCAGCGAACAGATAGAAATTTGGAATTTTGGAGCTTTTGGATACATCATTTACGTACAGCAGGAAGAGAAGGGGGCCCAGGACACTACCCTGTGGAACGCCCAGAGGCATTGCCCTGGGCATGTTGGAGGAAATTCCGTTATACTTTACAATTTGAGTGCGATTTAGAAGGTATGTACGGAAGAAATTTAGTGAACTACCTTGAATTCCGTAGTGATGGATTCTGGACAGAAGAAATTTCGTGGTTAACGGTGTCGAATGCTTTGCTGAAATCGAAATACAATGAGGCCGGATTTTTTAGAGGTGAGAGTAGATGTAATTTCGTCTTGCAACAGAGCAATCGGCTTTAAAGTATTATGATTTTGACGGAATCCAAACTGGTTTTCAAAGAGAATGCGTTCGTCATCCAGAAAACAAGAGATTTGGGCGTAAACAATTTTTTCAAGCACTTTTGAAAGAATGGAGAGAAGAGATATGGACCGATAATAGGTAAATAATGAGGGGTCGCTTGCTTCTATAATAGGTACGACCGTTGCCATTTTGAATTTGTCAGGAAATATACCACCGGGAGAGGCAGAGATTGAACCAATGAACTAGATGAGGGGTAATGGTGGGGCAGAGCAGCTTAAGAATGTTCGAACTAATGCCATCATAGGCTGCGCCTGTGCTTCCGAGTGATGAGATAATATTAGTTACAATTTGGGCATCCACTGGTAGAAAATTGAATAAACGTTCAGGGGCCCCATCCAAAAATTATAGTGGATCTGAAGTGGACAAGGGCAAAGAGTTGCTTAGAGATGTCGCTATGGTGGAAAAGAATTTGTTAAATTCGTGAGAAATTTTCAAAGGATTATCATTATAGTCTCCGCGTATCAAAAATTTATCTGGAAGGTCTTTGTTGTATTTATTTTTGCGAATGATTGTTAGCATAGTATCCCATAACTTCCTAGGATTGTCGTTATTCTCTTCAAGACGCCTTTGAAAATATAATTTACGGGCAGTGCGTATCACTCCAGTCAGGGTATTGTTATAGGATTTATAAATAGATTCGTCTGATTTAGATTTAGACTGTATGGATTTTTTTAACAAGTCTGATTTTTTGTTTATGCATTTTAAGAGTCCGAAAGAGATCCAGGGGCGGATGGGTAGATGCTTCCGGTCAGTTTTGTTGATGGAGCACCGGGAAATTTCGGTAGTGAAGGTAGTCTGGAGGACATCTGCAGCAGTGTTTGGGTCTGTAATCGAGAAATAATTGCTGAGCTTGGATTCTAAATGAAGTTTTAACAGACGAGGTCTTCCTAAAATCGAATGCACGGGATTTGATTTTGGTATTTGTGTTTAGATTAATTTTGGTTACTAGATTGACGGCTAACGGCAGGTGATCACTAATATCTGAGACGAGAACATGTGTGGACCTCAAAACAGACATATAGTTACAAAAATAATTATCAATGAGAGTTTGTGAATCACCTGTAATTCTAGTAGGGAAGGGAAACACATGGTTGGAATCCTTGAGACCCCAGAGATTGTAAGAAACATGCACAGGATTCCTTAGTCTGAAATTGCAATGCCTATATCGAAGTTAAAATCGCCGCCAATTAAGCATGTCTTATTTTCTTCAGATACCTTATCAAGAAACACATCCAAGTAATTAAAAAATATTGATGATTGGTAAGAGGGGGACCTGTATAGATCACTGATAACAAAGCTAAAGGGAAATATGTTTTTACTTCAAGGAAGACCGACTGTTGTTGGGAAGTATTTGACTCCAGGTCACCTCTCCTGCTATAACGCAACTTTTTGTGGATGTATATACCAGCCAGTTTTATAAAGCCTTTATATTCTTTAGGAGATGCAATTTCAAATGAGTTTCCTGCTAAGTCATAGGAGCCAGCAAGTTCAGGGAGAAGCCATACCTCGGTCAGCAGGATTATCAAGGGTTTGTGCTGAAGTTCTGAAATCAACGCTGAAAGAGAGTCGAAATTATGCGGTAGGGAGCGAATATTGACGTGTATTATGGAATTGCCATTGGTTGAAGAAGAATTATTAAAGTCAGAAATGGTGGTGTAGTTACAATTTTGAAGCAAGTTTTCAGTGTTGGGGGAATCATTATCATCATCCTGATCAGATACTGAGAAGTCTGGAAGAAATCTGGTGTCTGTTTTGTACTTCAATTGGTGCCGATTGGATGAAATGGTTATTCAAGATAGGTAAGCAACGATTGAAAAAAAGAAGAAAAAAACTGGTTGATGCAGTACTAGCTGACAAGGCCAATGATCTAGCTGCTCAGGTAGACTTTTAAAGCAAAGGGCTAGCAAGTAAAGTTAACTAATGCAGAAGGCAATATCCGACCAGTTTACACACCCGGACCAGCCACTACAGCCTGTTTATATTTAAGCGAATGTTCAGCATAATAAAGCAGATACATTTAATTGTTTTACACAAAGGGGTGGGGGAAGGGTTAGCACAATATTACATTAATGGTACAAATTGGTTCAAGTTCAAAGTACGCCAATACAATGTTGTAAGCATCAATTTAATTGCAAGCCAGTTCCGCCTCCTGGCAGGAATTTGTCGCTGGGGCGGGGCACCAAAGTTCTATTCTGTTGCTCCTTATTGCTTTGAGTTATTTGTGTCTTCTTTTCCTGTTCTCTTCCTTTGCTTCTGTCCCCTTTTTGCTTGCAAAAAATGAAATAAAAAGATGAGGATGATGCAGCAGGGGCTTTTGATGGGGTAATTACAGTGTCATTGGTGTTATACCTGTCGTTTAAAATGCTTATGGTTTTATATTGATGTTGATATTGAATGTAAAATAAAAAGTTCATTTTAAAGACTGTTTTGAGGTAATAAAAGATGCAAATATTTATCAAAAATATTCATAATTGTACATGTCCCAAAATGTTGTTTTGATTATTTAGTGATTTGTCACAAAAAGCTATTTGTGATATTATTATGATGAGGTAAAAAGGATGATTCTTTTTGAAACTCCTCATAATTTGATATCTTAATTGATCCAATTCAATAAACCTATTCAGATGGGTTTTTCCGAAATCAAATTGGAGACATGGTTATTCTTGCAAGTTTTTTTCACTGTCATCTGTTATAAAAGGCCACTTGCCATCAATGGGCATATCAATCACAGAGGCATGATTAACAGTTGATGTCTCAAAACTTGCTAAGTTGACAGCTGAGTTGACATTGAGTTGAAGCCATTCACATTTTATCAACACACACAATGATAAAATAAAAGATTTGAAGCTGATAGCAGGTTCAAAGCAGTTTGAAAGTGATATCACACTTGAGTTGTGAAGAAAAACGCATTAGTAGAAAGCATAGCTATTTTAGAGGGCAGGGGAAGAATTAAATGCCTATACATTCTGGTACCACACAGCAGTGACGGATCTAGCCGGATGGTTTGGGAGTGGCAAACCAAAGTCGAAAAAAACGTCGCGCAGTGCAAAATTGTGTTACAATATGCCTTTTCGGTAGGATTTTGGGAACTGGAGACGAAAAGCAAAAAAAAACGCCACGGGGAGAAAAATATGAACACAAGATACTTTTTTCCTATCCAAGCCCCAATATTTACACTGAACTTCACTACAATTCTGTTTGAAGTTGAGAGTTGAAGCACCAAAATCTTGCTTACAAGCTAAAAAGGAGTCGGGGAAAAAGGAGGTCGATCGCTTTGGGGGGGGCAAAAACATAGTTTTGCCCCGAGCTTTTCCGTTTGGGGGGCAATTGCCTTTTTGCCCCCCCTGGATCCGCCACTGCCACACAGTTGACTTAGCAGTTTTTTTTTACTCAAGTCCAGGGGATCCCTGCTAAGATATGTGTTGTCCATTTGCTATATGCTGTTCATTTGTTTGTTTTTTTGTTCAAGTCACTCTTTGTGCATGCTAATATGCATTATTATGGAGACATATGTCTTGCAGTCTCATGCCATATGACTTCTCCATTTAGTGGGCTGCCAATGTGATGGTTGACTTTATGAAGAAATGAGTAAATCCTTTGGCAGCGTCAGGTGTCTACACAGTGTCAATGCATAAAATGAAGTGTTTTATAACAATCATGTTCAGAAACGGGAAGTGGGGGCACTCAGACGCGTGACCTGTGTTTAAAGCCTGTCCAATTCCTGCAGCAGCGTTTTCGGCCATGGCGAGCGCGGAGGGCGACGCCGGTGCGCCTGGCGGCGGCACACGCCACATCAGGGTGGTGTTCGTGTCTCTGCTGGCCGACCTCCTCTCCTTCACGATGATCCTGCCGCTGTTGCCGTCGCTGCTGGACTACTACGAAGAGAATGACCCCAGCGGCGCCTATCCGGCTGTGGCTTCGCGTGTCCGCGCCTTCCAGGTAGGTCCTCGTCTTGTCCGCTGGGTGGAGGTGACTGCAAGCAAACGTGAACATAATTGGCAGGGTGATATGTGGGAATGATCGTTCTGCATATGCATTTCATGTTCGTAAGCGGAGAACGTCTGGAAGTGTTCGCTCTCTGCCGGTCATGTATGTTTTTCTGCAGCATTTCGTTGTGTATGGCATTCTTACATGTTGGCTAATGTACGAAGACTTGTCTGTTGAAGGATTTCAAGATTCCCGAAATCGTATCATGTTGTCAATTCTGTGGCCTACTGACTGTTTTTCCCCGTTTAGTATTTGGCCCGAATGTGTCGTTGATGTCTGCCGAATATAAACGTGCGCCGCGTGATCGGAGCGGCCTGCCTCAGTGCCGGCCGGTCCGTGAGGTCCAGCCGCCTCGCTCTGACGCGCGCCTCCCGGCCAGGCCGCCATCGGCGTACCGGACCGGTTCACGCCGGTGCTGCTGGGCGGCCTGCTGGGCTCGCTGTTCTCGCTGCTGCAGTTTCTGACGGCGCCCGTCTCCGGCCGGCTGTCGGACGTCTACGGCCGGCGGCCGGTGCTGCTGCTGTGTCTGACCGGCATCGCCGTCTCCTACCTGCTCTGGCTGCAGGCTGCCAGCTTCACCGTGTTCGTGCTGGCCAGGGTGGTGGGGGGACTCAGCAAGGGCAACGTCAACCTGTCGTCGGCGATCGTGACGGACGTGACGGGTCTGGAGTCGCGGGGACGCGGCATGGCCTGGCTCGGCGTCGCATTCTCGCTGGGATTTATCATCGGCCCGATGATGGGCGCGGTGTTCGCGGCAGTGTTCGGGCGCGATGGAGGCGCGGCGCTGTATCAGGCGCCGGCAGCGGTGGCCACGGCTCTCAGCTCGCTCAACATACTGTTCGTCTACCTGGCACTGCCGGAGAGTCTGCCGGAGACCAGGCGGAAGGAGCTGACGGCCGATTCCGGGGACAGTGTTCTCGACTACATCAACCCGTCGGCGCTGCTGCAATTCCGGCTGGTCAGGTGCGCGCGCGCGGCGCAGCAAGCAGCGCTGAAACGCATCGGACTTGTCTACTTCCTCTACCTGCTGGTGTTCTCGGGTGTCGAGTTCACCATCACGTTCCATTGTCACACGCGCTTTCAGTACACCTCAATGCAGCAGGGATACATGTTCTTGTACATGGGCGTCATCATGATGCTGGTGCAGGGAGGGTACGTTCGCAGGATCTCTGAGAACAAAATGGAGAAGGTGGCTGTTGTCGGGGTGGCGCTCTTGCTGCCATCGTTCCTGCTGTTTGCCTTTTCCTACTCACAGACGGGCCTGTACGCCGGGTTTACCCTGTACGCCCTGAGTACAGCCGTGTGTGTGCCGTGCATGTCCACAGTAGCGGCCCGGTATGGCGGCGCACACCAGAAGGGTGCTGTGACGGGGGTGTTTCGGTCACTGGGCGCTCTGGCGCGGGCGGTGGGTCCGGTCATGTTCAGCACTCTGTTCTGGCTCACAGACGCTACCGTCTGCTATGTTGTTGCCATGCTGGCTATGCTAGTGCCGCTGTACCTTGTCTCCAGCTTCCGCCCGCCTAAAACGGAGCAGCAGACTGATTGAATACAACTGCACTCGCGAGATGCTGCGGGTCTAGGGGAAGTATTGGCGATATCAGTGCGCCGTAAGGAATTTGCGTGCAGTATTAATAGTGGCATATGGGCTACTTTAACTCGTTAGCAACTGTACTTGTTAATGGCCGGGCTTTGATCAATGTTGCGCCTTTGAAACAAATGGGCCCTACGCTTGACTTAGGACAATATTAAGTTCGTTGATGGTCTCATTTTTATTGTGCCTGAAGTTGAACTAGCCAAATAGAATAACACATTTTTTCATATATCTGGTTTATATTGCGCATGCCTTTACGCTACTTACTGGCTAGAATGTACTTGTGTAAGTTCAAACAGAGCCCCCCTGCTCCAGTTCCAGTAGTGATGTCAGGTAAGGGCTGTTCTCAAGAGTTCGCCGTGTGCTTATGTCCGTCCTGGTGGGTTTGCGCTGGCGCTGGCGTCGTTTTGACCATTCCGTTGAATTTGGGACTGGAGGCTGATGTAGTATTCGTGTGTGAAGTGAGTATGCGCAAACTCTCGAAATAGGCGCTAGTTTTGGTTTTGGCCTTCTGTGGTTGTTCTCGGGATTTCCCCAGTGTAATTGTTCCGGTGTGCTGATCCGCTCCGACCACGGCTCACAGTAACGCTCACTTTTTGTACCGTTTTTCGGCATGCACTGAAGTCGTAGAATAATTGTTCTCAGCGAATAAGTTGCGACATTCACGTACCCAATATGCAAGCAAATGTTCAGTGCAAACTTTAGGTAAAAACTTTATATTTCGGTGGCATGCTCTTCTTGCTTTTGGTTTCATACAGCGGGTAATCTTGCGAGGACGAAGTGTGTGTGAATTGAAATGGGCGTTCGAGCAAAGTATTTTCCTAAGATATCCTGTTCTAAAACGTTGAGTTTAATACAAGAATTTATAGTATGCTAGTGCGCTTACTAATGGCATCGAGTGCGAACTCGAAATGCCAGCTGGACGAAGAGTGATCTACGGCTATAAATGAAGGTTGCCTAGTTTTCTGCGCCTGTATAAATAGCTAAGAGTTCTTTCATTGTTCATGAATACTATGTCGAAGCATTTATACCACTCAGTTATGAGGAATTGAACTGAATTTTGATTGAATCAAAATCGAAGGGAAAAGGTCACATCATCGTCGCTGACCATCGACTACGAATGAATACCGCAGTCGTGTCGAATGGGAATATCGGCATGGTACACTCAAGACCCCCTAGACAAATCTCCCGACCAATACACCGACGACAAGCCACTCCGAGCGGTCCGCAGCTGTAGCAGCGCTGCCGGATCGTCACATCAGAGTGGCAGTTCTCGGCGTGCGCCACCTGTTACCATCGGTGATGACGTGAACATTGTGACATCGAAGTATGACCCGGACATTATCCGGGGCGGGGAGACAGCCATAAGCGATCAAGGACACAGCTGAAGTTTGAGCTTACCTGGTCATGTTCTGTAGTGTCGCAGAAACGATCAGCAGAAGCTTCACCAAGATTATAAACAACGACGCCCTTTGGACCTTCTTCAAGCGGACTGGAGTCAACTTTGCCATGTTTAAGCGAATGCTGAGAAGCGGAACGCCTGGTGCGGATTATGGTAGCCCCAAATCGACAAGTGTTTACCTACCAGTCAGTATGGAACCGGGTGAATATGCCACTCAGAACCTTGGCGAAGGCGCCCGCCCACGCTCTGCGTGAAAAGTTGCGAAGAGAGCCCGGTGCAAGACCAGCTCCTCCCCGAGTAGGTCGCCAGCTCTTCCCGAAACAGTACGACAATGATACATGCTCCTCCCACGTCCAAGAAAATTAATCCAAGGATGGAGCCACTTTGTCGTTGTAGCTGACCCTTGCAGGACGTTACCACGGGGACCACGGAGAGCGTGCATTGACGCTGCGAACTCGTCTTCAGGTATGGAACCCTTTGAAATGTATCGGTGATTATAGGCGGATTTAGGAAGAAAAGTGAGCGCACGTGCCGCCGCCCCCCCCCTCATCGACCCTCTGCGCCCCCTGAAACGGTCACGGCGCTTTCCGAACACCTCAATACCTTAACCTGAATCATGTAGAAGGAGGCGATATACATAGCATTATCTAACGTTAACAAAAGGTGCCCGTAGCAGCGCAGGAAAATCTCGGCCGATTGTTATCATATTATCTTGGGTGTGGTTAGTAAACCGTGGGAACGCAGTATATCTCCAACCCTTATACTATCATCAGAAAAAGGCGACCTCGTGTGAAACGCCCTGCGGTTCCGGTCGGTACATATAGCATAAACTGCCAAATTTATCGCCGAAAGCATGTGCCGAGGACGTGTGGCACCCCTGCGACTGCTGACATGCTTCTCAGCAGACAACGGCACGGGGGCGACTATTGCTTAGGCTATTCCTGTGTGTTTTGTTACACTATTCAGTGTGATATTAAAAGGTCGCAACATCAGGGAGTATTCAATACAACATATGTACTTTGATAGTGAAAGCTGCCAGCCAGATTCACTGCCATGACTGCAAAAGGCTATTTTGCACGCCTCGCGGGAAGATCGAGACACTGGTACTGGTGGGAGCATTACGAGCGAGCTGTTGCTATGCGACGGGTTATTTCCATCTAGAAAATGCTTCTGGTGGTCACATGACTCAGCTTACAGCTAGCTTCGAAAGTAGATCCGATTGCATGCTAATAGGTGCCCAACAAGGGGCGCGGTTTGCTGGTGCAACATTGACGTGACACCCCTTTCAACGAACATTGTTGCGGCAATAATAGTTGCACGCAGGAGATCCGTTTCCCGGGCGAGGGCGTGTAACTGTAACGGTAAGGCCTTCCTGGGAAGCTGTTTCGGTGGATCGTTTGAAGCGTGGGTGGAGATCCCGGGGGTTGGGGGTCAGGACCCCCCCTGATTTGAAAATCGAGAGAACCTGGGGGGTCAGCCCGGGTCCTACAGCTTCTGTTCTCACAAAATATTTTCCGGCCAATAAGCAATAATGGTTCAATTCACGGCATTCGTGGGATCGGCTGAGTCATAATTTGACCTATATATCCCTTTCCACTTCTTTGTAGAGGAGCCGAGGACCAGGGGCGGCACTACGGCTTTCCGTCACGGCTGTGCGTCTGGAAGAGTACGGGCCCCTGAGCTGGTCTAAGGTCCCTCGGCTGAACAAAGCAGCACCCTAAGTTGGTTTTTCATAGAGGGTACGAGATTTGGTTTGGGCCATGTGCTCTTACCTTAACATGCGCAGCGGAGAGGGGTCTGGCGTCAACGTGCAGTGGAGGGTCCTGAAGTGCCCACCCCCTAGATTTTGGAAACCAAGAGGGTTAGAAATTGCCCGATGGGAGGTGCGTGAGGGCGATGGCTATCTAAGTTATGGCTAAGTTTCACTGAAGTAGCTCAGTATCTTTAAGGCCAAATGAGGTTGTAAAGGTCACATATGAGCCGTGCTGAAAACCTATTGGGAAATGCCGTGATAATGCAGAAAAAGCGGCAATACCCTGCAAATGAACTAAGGTAATAGAGGGAAGGTCCCACTCAATGTCGTCTGAAAGTTTGAGGTCAAGGTCATTCAAGGTTAATGACCTATTATTGACAAAACATATTCCAACAAACGTACAATATAACCGGCACTGTAGCAGTCTTTGAGCCGGAAATGAGGGTTTGGCCTTGAAAAAGTTTCTGACATTGACCCATGACATCGACCTTACCAGTGAGTAATATTGATTATGAAGTCATAACTGAGCAATGCGATCTGTCCGGAACACGGGGTTAAATGGCATGTGACCTTGGTCTTTATTTGGGGTGAATAACGTATATCCGGATTATATGACGTTGTTATTTTATTATTTATGGTTCCTTGATAGGCGTTCTGAGCTTAGCTCATTTTTCCGCGTCTTAGTCATCGTGGGAGAATTTAAATTCGAAACAATTTTAGGGAAAAGGTAAAATGTAATGTAGAGCCTGGTCACCCTTAATCTAGTGGTGTAATTTTACCTATTTGTTAGCAGCATTATTTGACGTTATTACGTCACCCCTCGGTCTACAGTGCAGGCGAACTGGTGCGACTGCGCGATTGCGACGGTCTCAAAATATGTCTGAATTTGAAAGCCTATAATTAAAAAAATAACCAATTTTGAAATTCGTTCACCAATGGACGCAATAATGCATTCTCTCAAATGTGACCGAGTAGCGTATTCTGGCGGCGAACAGTTCTCTGGGCACCTTGGAAAATAGGTGGGGGCACTTTAAAGGGAGATACGCGAAAAAAGTATTATTGTGGTTTCTTGCTATTTGAAAAATCCCGATTACGAAACTATAAATTATTTTTGTATCTTCGGCAAAATTTTGGGAGGCCACTCACTTTTTATCGAAATAGGTCAATAGTTCCGAAACCTTCACCCAACACTTACTTTTCGAAAACTATTTAAAGTTTAAAAGCAATGTTTTTCTGTAATACAAATGTCTGTTCTCCTGTATTTGTACTTGAATTAATTTTAAAAAGCTTTTAGAAAATACAAAATGAATTAGTTTGCCGTAGAAACAAAAAAAACATAATTACTCAAGTCTTCAGCGGTTTCGTGCCTCGGGTCTTGAGTCATTTTCTGTTTCAGCCCCAGGATGACAAAACTTTTGCGTCAGATAGGTCACCTGACCCCGGTTTGAGAATTCCTAGGCTTCTGATTGGTTAATTGTGATTTCTTTTAAGCCCTATATTTCGATTTCAAAAGAGTTTTGGAATGTTATTTTTCTAAAATACTTTTTCTGTAGTAGTCTTAAGTTCTACATCACTGTTTAGGATAGATATGACCTAATTCTTAGAGAAATTGATAGCCTTAGCCGTGTGTACGTCATATACACCGATATGAGGTGTACCGGTAAAGTCGTTTAGAAATGCTGACTTTGAGAGCAATTTTAAGGCATTTGTAGGCCGAATTCGCAAAAATGAGAATAGGACTCCTGAAAAAACTTTTTGTGACCTTTTGATCTAGCCAATACAAATTTTTTTCGCGTATCTCTCTTTGACCCCTGAACTTCGCGTGTTAAGGTCTCCGAGCGGTGTTAGAACCCCTGAGCTGGTATCGGCCCCCTGAGTTGATTTGGTGCTCCTTGAGGGGATTCAGGGCCTCTTAGCCTGACGGCCTCTAAATTGGCGTGGAGACCCCGCGTTGGTGTTACCCCCCCCCTGAGCAGTTTTGGGATCCCGTGAAGTTAAGCTGGTCTGCGGTCCCTAAAGTAGACTAAGACCTCCAACTCGTTTGGGCCCTTGAGCTGGTCTGGGCTTTTTACATGGTCGGGTCCCCTGCAGTGATCTTGAGAACCCTGGGCTAAACTTGACCCCGAAGAGTTGGGACACGAGCCCCTGAGCTCATAGTGGGCCCCTTATCTGGTCCGTGGCCCCTGAACTTCATTGCACTGAACTTTACGCCTTACTGGCAGCACTGAAACTTCTCCGCACCGAAAAGGATTTTATTTTATTTTGTTGTATTAGGGCCACTGCCAACAGGCACACTTGCCCAATTACAGGGATTATTGGCGTGGGTGCTCAAGGATCCTCTCCACCGGGTCAGATCGAACACGGAAGGCGATTTCCCGCCGTGGGGATTGAACCCACGTAAATCCATGCTATCAGATCCGAAGACGGACAACGAAGCGACCAGGCCAAAAATTGATTCACTCGTCAAAGCTAAAATATAAAAATATGCAAATTGTGAAAAAACAATGATCATATACAAGTCTATATTTTTGGATTCCGCCCGTTATCGGCATTCGAACGTTGCATATTTTGTCCGTTGAGGCGACAGCTGTTGCGGCGAATCGTGAGCGATACAAAGTCGCGTATCTATTTAGCTATGAGATCAAAAATGTATGTTAAAACGATTGAAAAATGTTGTCATATGTTGCTCGGCGCCGGTTAAAGCCTCGGGCTGCCGGCGCTGTAGTTCCCCGGTGTTGCGCTCCGCAGCCAGCCGTTATCAGCTATCACCACGTGACGGCCGGGCCGGAACGGCCACCTGTGGCTGTGGATCGCAATATCAGCCTTCTAACGAACAGAACGCTGCAAAGTATAACATATATGTTTGAATTATGACGATAATGTTTTTATATATGCATCAGAGAAGGGAGCTAGCGGGGCCGACCTCTCACATTTCACGCGGGGCGGCCTGTTTCCCTCGGTTGAAGATCGACTGGTCGCACTGGCGGATCCAGGACAACATGGGGGGGGCTGGAGAGCTCGAGCCCCTGCCATTGTCTTGGAACAGCCTCCGGCCATGCATTAACTATAGACGTTCAGATATTTTGGGGCGGCCTGAGCCCCTAGCCCCTACCCCTTGGTTCCGCCACTAACCGGTACCATCACTTTTTGTCGGAAGTGACACTTACGTAAGGGGGAAGGTAAACAGGGATCAGCTCTCCAGTTATCGAGAGGGAGTGGTTTTTATCGGGTTGATGATAGACTGTTCACTTCTTTCTCGGTGATGGCGCTTGTGAATATATCGTGTTGTTCCAACAGAAGGGTATACCCATGGGTGGTAAATGTTTTTCTCCCTATACAGATCGGAAGATACATGCCAGTGGTAGGATCCAAAGGGGGCTAGGGGCTCAAGCCCCCCTGAAATGTTGGAATGTCTATAATAAATGCGTAGCGGGAGGTTCGGGGCCCCCAGCCCGCGCAAATAAAGTCCTGGATTCGCCACTAACACATGCCTACTCGGTAGGTCAAACTGTAATCACTGTCTTCTTTAGGTATATTAGCGTTGCACATCTGGTCTCTAATTTGCATCACCTATTTTCCATGATTTTTCGCACGTTATCGTGGCGTGATAGCAAAATCTCACCACCAATGCATATTTACTCTTCTCTTGTCAGACCTCCAGGATTTCTGAAAACGGATTGATGCGGGATTTCCCTGTGTTGACTCTCTGTTTGTTTTGTTTTTTTTTTTTTAGAAAGGATGGAGTAGTACCTGAGATTACACGTCTTGACACGTTCGGAAATGGTTTGAATCGAGATACTGGTTCTCATTACTGTAGCATAATCCAAATCTTGTGTTTTCTAAAGTCAAATAGGGAAGCAGCATGTCGAAATGCAGACAATATCAATAATTCTAAAAAATAACCGACTTCCATTCATTATATGTGTATTGCAGAAGACGGGTCAAAAACATAAACAGTATTTCGAAATCGATTGTGCCAAGTGAAGAGAAATATGAAAGTAGGCAATATTTTCATATTTCACTTTGATTTTTTACACCATAAAGCAATCACGCGGACATTCTGGACGACAACCTCAAAACAATAGAAAATGCAGACACGCGAGATTTCACAAAGATGTCTGATGTACACCCACGGGTGTTCCGATTTTCCCAAAAAGCCAGCATTGTAAATTTAACGCTTCAGAGGCTCGACATTTTACACGCCCATCTACGATGCTTCTCGAGCCTGGTCAGATTCTCGAGCTGGTGCAATACAAATGTGGGTGAAAGAGCGGAGGAGGGAACTCTACTCTGCTGAAGCAGGCCGCGTCAGACGCGCCACTGGGGCGACGCTGGGTCTCAGTGGTCAGCTGTCCATTTACCCGCGGTGGGTACAAACATTTCTAACCAACCAGGTGAAAGGTGGCGCCCCGACTCCTCTCTCGTAAGACACACCGGACGGCAAGTTCGACCGAGATTTGAATGCTCCTCATGATTTCCTGGTTTAGTATTTTAAATGACTTGAACTGGAAATACCAGCGGAAAGCAAATGTGTCCTGCCCAACCTACTGACATTTTTTCTACTTTGAAGGATAGAGCGATCTAAAATCCTAGCGCCGGTCAAATAACTTAGCGGTCAGGCGGGATAGCCAGTGACGCGGGGTTTTTCTCTCGGCTGACTATGTACAATTCGCTCTCTGATCTGCCGCAAAGAAACGGAGTTGACCGTGCTGCTCTCTAGTTTCACAGCCCCAGTGTCTGTGTTGTCACTGGTGTTGAAGGGCTGCAATTCCTTTGTTACTTTTCCAAGTAATATCCAAAGTATGTAGGTAATTTTGATGCACGAAGCACATAAAAGGCTTATTATATAGGCGAAACACTCCAAAACAGAAAATGATGATAATAAAATGTGATCTGGGCTTAGTGAAATGATGAATTCTGAGACTAGTGCCGTCCAGGATAGTGAGGCGGCCGGGACGGTAGGATAGTGACGCACAGCCGGGACGTGAACGGTCCGGCGGTGACCGGCCGTTGCGCCGCCTGCAGTCTGTCCTCACCCCTGCCGCGCAGCCGGGGTCGCGGCGCGCCGGAAATGGTGTCGTCATGCCGCGTCAGCGAGAGTCGACCTCAACAAAGCACCTGCTGCACAGGTGTGCAGCACGAACCAGCTTACCGCAAACCCGGCGCTGGCACCAAAAACACCGACTTTCGCCTGCACTACCGAATAGTGAAATATGGCGAGGGTAGGAACGGGTGGGCCAAGGGCATGCAATATTCATGGCTCTTAACCATTAACCCTATGGCGTTGATGGAAAGAAATGACTTCAAAATGCCGCTGGCCCCCAATATTTGGACGTTCCTACGCCTAGAAATATGGTATCCCACGTTTATTCATCACTTCAGCTCATCCGATACGTACCCACAGGTTTTCGCTTCCGGGCAGTCAGTTTGTGGAACAATAGAATAGGAGCAGGCTGACTCGCACTGAGGGACGATGGTAGGAATTTGTTGTTTTTTTAGCGCCTTTAGCTGTCTTACGTGATTTTAGATGTCTTGTTCGTTTGACTTTTTACTATGTTCTGGTCTTTTATTTTTACCGAGGACGCGAGGAAAACCAGTGAAACCTTTAGTGAACCAGTGAAAACACCAGTGAAAACCCTTCACTGGTGACTTCAATCAATCTATATATATATATATATATATATATATATATATATATATATATATATAATTCAGCTCCAACCTTTTCCCGCTGTATTTCGAACCCTGTAACTTATCGCGGGGGCGATGGCGATCGGTTTTTGAAGTGCACTTGAATTTTAGGGTGTTCCAGCACCATCAGACATACCCCCACGGCGCCCCACGGGAAGTGTATACCTCAGCTCAGACATACAGGTAGGTACAGCCTGAGACAGTACAAAACCGCTCAGTTTTCTGATGTCGTTAGCTCTCCAATCTGAAACCAATTCATGTATTGCGCTCGGTCGACGACCGCAGCGTCATAGCGAGCTTCCCAGACTCTTAACCCCGATTACATCAGAATCACACGGATGTTGCACCATGGGAACGAGCCGGGCAAGGCTGCTGCCCGACACAGCTCCGAGCGCACAGAGAGTCTGGCGCCGGCGACGGGCCGAGGGCTGCGGTTGTTGACGATAAGGCACACCATATGCATACATGTGATGTTGGTGGTAGTCCGAGGGTCGATAATCTTTTCCGTAAATTTAGGCTGCATGCGGTTGGAATTGTGTTTGTTGTGTGCTTGTTTGCTGTTGCTATGCATAATTAAGCCATTTGTGCAGGAAGTCCTCCAAAACCAGCAACAACGCCAAAACCGGAAGCATGCGGTTATGATAGCCGCTGGAGGATAAGTTCGCCGGGCTAATTGCATATAATATACATGCATGTTCTCCAGCACAACGAGCAATATTAAAATCAACAAGTAAAGTACGAGCGTTCTAGTAAACTAGACCTGTGAAGAATTCACGTATCCATCAACACCATTCCCCACATTTCTACAGACAGCACATGGCTCCTGCTGTCCTTCCTTAACATTACTATCGGGGCCGGCTGGAGGGTCAAGCACACCCGCATTCAACTCCGCCACAGTGTCTGGAAGACGCCGCCCGGCAGTTTCAGGCAGTAACAACGACAAAAAAGCTGCCACAAGACACCAGCCTCCAAAAATGACAGACGGAAAAACTTCGTCAACCTCACGTAGCGAATCTACCAGAAACGGAGATACCGTGGCGCCCACCTGACAGCAAAAGCTGGCAAAGCCGAAGCCTGTGGTGCGAACCGAAGTCGGCATGTACTCAGGGGTGTAAGTGAACACTATACTGAACGCTGTGGCAACGAAGAATTTTGCCGAATAATCCCAGCACAAGCCACGCCGTTGGATCGCGTTTCGCCGTGAAAAGCAGCATGGCATTTCCAGCGAACGCAAATACGATTACCACCATCGGACGTCGGCCGAAACGGTTGAGCAAAGGTGCAGAGAAGTACGCTGGAACCTCGGCGACGCCGAGCAGCGCGCAGGCGAGGTAAGGGCTCTCACTTAGCTGTGTCACGTCATACTGAATACCATAATAGCCCGCCCCGATGGCGGCCCAGCACAGCCCGGTCACTGTAGTCCATCGCCGCAGCTTCGCCGATCTCCAGAACGCCCGCAGCCCCTCAGTTTCTCCAGCCCGCCTGGCGTCGCTCTCCACCAGTTCACAGCGACGCACGTCACTGAAGAGCGCCCGCAGCTGCTCCTCCCGCGGCAGCTGCTTTCCGTTCCCTCGAGCGGCCGACTTCAGCACGGCAATCGCTTCGTCGTCCCGCCTGTGGAGGATGAGCCAGCGCGGCGACTCGGGAATCACCCATATGTTGACGACGTACAGAAGGAACGGCGCGGCCAAGGCCAGTTGCAGATGCCACCAGACACGAATATAGTAGGCCAGGAGGGCCAGCAGCACCTGCCCCAGCGTCTTCGGCAGCATCAGCAGCTGGCCAGCAGTCGCGTACCACTTCTTTGTACTCAGTTCTACCACCAGCACAAACCCTATATTGACAGCACCTACCCAGCTCAGACCGAAGAGAAACCTCGTCACAAAGAACGCCTCGTAAGACCCGACAACGGCTGAGGCCAAGGGTGCCGCCACGTAGAGAAAGCACATGGCAAGATAAACCAGTCGTCTTCCGAACCGATCGCCAAGCTGGCCGGTCACCAGTGCGCCGACCAAGCCGCCAGCGAGTCCCGCCGACTGCAGGGCCGAGAACATCGGCCGTCTGTCACACACCAGGTTCCACTGGGAGACCACCGTTGCGGCGTCGTCGGCTCCGTCGCCGTCAGTGTCGAGGTCGTACCGCCAACCGCTGGCAGGACTCTCCGGAGGCACGGCGGCACTGTGAAGCCGACTCTGGTATGTCTCGAAACGTGGCGTTCTCCGGGTAGTCTTCAGCACAGCGGAAGTCGGGTGTTGCACCGATAAACATGAGGCTCATGTAGACGAAGGAGGTGTTGAAGAAAATGATGGACATCCATAAGAACAAGAACACGTGCCATTTTCCTGTGCCACCCGCCAGCTCCAGCACATCATCGGAATTGGCTTGAACAGCAGCATCAGCTTCCACATTGTCAGAATGCCTCGTTTCCATCTCGACACCGAAGGTCAGATCTACGGGGTTATCGGGCACCCTGCTGACCTTGCTTTGAGCTCAGTGGCTCTTTTAGCCACAAGCCAGATCCCGTTGTTTGCTGGTGTGCATCAACTATATTCCAGCAAACGTCCAAACAGCCATCTGCAGCGATTGCACTTGTAATTCCGATCTGTATAACAACTGTCTTTGGCGGTGGACTTAGATATCAAGGCCTTACGGTAGGCCTAGAAATCAGTCCGTACATGGGGAACATCCTGTGGGGACAAAGCATGTGTATCTATGGTAAGGGCGCTGGCGAAAACGGAGCACAGTTGACTCTTGCTATTTTCCCAGTGATGTTACTCCCGTTCTCGTGAAGAATTGTTCCAGTGGATGATATCATTCGGGACTCAGCGCTGGCGTCGTTATAACACCACCACTATTCACTGGTATTTCCGTGGCTGCTGGGTTAAGCCCCTTCGCACACCACCGTCCTCTTTTGCAATCTCGAAGAAAGTCTGTTCAGTAAGAACTATAATCATTCACTCTCCGGAGACGATTCGTCGGGGTGGCTCTCTGCTGGACTCCAGCTGTGCGTTTGCGCTCTCGGCTGGACTCCAGCTGTGCGTTTGCGCCCTCGGCTGGACTCCAGCTGTGCGTTTGCGCTCTCGGCTGGACTCCAGCTGTGCGTTTGGGCTCTCGGCTGGACTCCAGCTGTGCGTTTGGGCTCTCGGCTGGACTCCAGCTGTGCGTTTGCGCTCTCGGCTGGACTCCAGCTGTGCGTTTGCGCTCTACCCTGCGGCCGTCGGGGGGCGGCAGCGTCCGACTGCTCGGCTGCAGCGTAACGCACCACCACCCCTCCACTAAAACTGCACCGCTATCCACCTTTTTTGCCCTGAATAGAGCAAAAAGAGTGAGCGACTGTCCAGGTCTATTGCTTCTACGCATCATGTTCGCACCCTGCCTCGTAGTGTGGCCCTCTAACGAGGGGAGGGGATGTGATTCAGCAAGGACGCTGATTTGCACATGCTGCAGAAGTATGAGCGAATCCGATGGGCACTGCTGATGCAACCGCCTCCCGCTAGTGCCCTTTTGGGCCCCTGCGGACCTCTCGAGCTTTGAGTACCCATTGTAAGCATTGCTAGAAACTGTACCGCTTCTGGCTAGGGCAAGCTTTAGTTTGACAGAGTTAGTTAGTTAGTTTGACCCACTAAGCGAGTCACCGGAGCAAAAGTGACGTTTGTTTTTTTAGTGTGGCTAACTAAACTGAGCCCAGGCGAACAAATAGTCTGAGACGGGTTAAAAAAAACTGGATAAAATACCCCAGGAGTCTATGGCAATGGTTTGTTTCACCAACATGCAGGGCCGCGGGAGAGTTCAGCCGGGCAGGTACGGCTCTCGGCCCTGAGTCGGTCGATGTGTTTCTGGATTGACCTGTGAAAGTTCTTGAAGGGGCCACTGAGGTTTTTCAACTGACGGCGCCGAGTCCCGTGCTCGGCCAAAATCTCCTCCAACTGAAACCCAAGCTCTCTGCCACCAGTACCATCACCTCTCGGTGTCGAAAAATGTTATCGTTCGTTACAGAACCAGGCGGTGGCACCGTTCACGGGATTGCTGCTAGGGTGACCGTGGGACCGGCTGTGTCGGCTGCGACGGACCATGACAGGCGACAATTTGCACGATTCTTTTCACCTTATGATACTGTCCTAGCATCGGTGTCCCTGGGCATTGTTTCTCACAGCACATAGAAACAACGCAAAACACCACGAGTGAAATGTATTACATTACGTAACACAACAGTACGCACCTCGATAGTACGCATGCCGGTGTATAGTGTCTTATTTCGGTCTCAACGCCGCCCCACAGGACGCAAATCACAGCTATTCACAACTTCATATAGGAACACATGCATTGCGACGGAAGGACGCATGTATTAACAATTCAAGAACGCATGCTTACATTCTGAAACGTTTCCCATATATGTTATTTCGCACGGAACTACCCATCCCGGATAGCATGACAGCGCGAAACTTCACCCAGCGGGCCGCTAAACCACGAACATATTTCTGTAAATAACGTCCGCAAATGGGTATACTTCCCGTGAGAGCAAATCCCATCCCCCGTAAAAATGGGCGTACCCGTCATAAATAGCCCAAAAGGCCCCGTTCCAAATCCCACGGTATTGGGTGGAGAGTGACACCCACGCAAGGCATATTTTCCACTCACTTAGTGGTATTTATACTATATTTTTCCATTCACTTTTCATGAGGAGCTTTTAAGCACAATTAAAAAATATTGGTCTATATGTTATCATCAAAATTATGGTAGTAAGGACATTGTTTATGAAAAGTCCTTCATGAGCTTTGCATTATGACTCAAATACGTGTTTTAATTGACTGCTACAGTATTGTAAATTTTGAATTTTCCACTTACTGGCTACATTTTAAAGAGAATGTGGCACCTTTATAACGTGATTTTAACTGAGATAGCCAAGTTATAAAGCATGCCGGAAAACCCGGTACTCCATATATCGTTTGTCTTGAAACTCAAAATTTCCGCAGAGAAAACCTAAAAACTACCTGAAATGTAACCCTCATGTACCTCAAGCAGCAGGCCACAGTTGTCAAGCTGTTGGTGTGACGACATATGCTGACGTCACGGTGAGTATCAGCCAATCGAAGCCCTTGAAGCCTATTGAATATGGTAGTGGTTACCAGCTCATGACATCATCCACTGGCAGAGCATTATTATTTTCTTAGAGGAGTATTTTAAAAATCAATATTGAGCTTGTTGTACATTTTTCAGAGAAATAATGAACGATTCCATGATTTTCGGCTAAAAGTGCCCGTAATTACACTAAATTCCAGGATTCGACCAAGGTGCCACATTCCCTTTGAGTTTGAGTTTTACACTCAGCACTCTGGCTCAAAACCAGGTTTGGAACACTGCATGGCCACGAAGATACTTCAACGTCCAGGGCCTGAATGCCTTACATCCGCTGTAAAGCCGACCGATGGGCATTGATATTTCGTGACAAAAAAAGACAACGTTGGATCACGTTTCACCTTCTAAAGAATCTGTCCGGTGAGCAATAAAATGAAGACATGGTTTAATGGTTTGAAGTTAATTTCCAGCACTCTGACCCCCGTTCGGGATATTCATTTTCGATAGCTCGATTACTCGCTGACTCGCCCCCGTCCCTCTCCCTCCTACAGGGCATGAAATCCGCATTACCTGAAAGTTGGGGATTCGCGCTCGCTTCACTTTGGTCCTACCCAATAAAAAACTGTCTCTGCAGTGTTCTTATATCTACCGATCCCACCCCAAAACAAGCGTTTGTTTCACTAAAATCGCAAAATATCACACCCAAACCACAACTTCAAACTTCTGAATTCTTATGTCTCAAAAATTCCCAAACCAGCACGACAAACACGGTTGCTCCCAGAACATCACAGAGCAATGCGAGAGACAACGGAAACTCACACCACCAGCAACAGGCCACAACAGGTGCAGCAATAACCCACTATCTTGCATCACAGGTATCGAGGGTAAAGGTTATCTACAGGACGTCTTTTTTCGGCAAAGTGCTGGTTACACAAAATACCACTGCCAGAAAATGACACTGAACTCGACAATACTCATAATCAATGATCTTGGCTAGACCTATTGCGGCAACCTTTGCCCTCAGCTAATGCACTCCGTGACAGCGTCCACTAATGGGACTCAATAACGCACGCTACACACTTGAAAAGCCGGCTGATAGAGGTAACGGGATAAGGCACCATTGGGTTTGGAGGTGTAAATGCCTCGACTCGTAAGGCTGTTCATCCATGATTGGCACCTGAAATAATTGGCAGGAGTTAGTACAGATCTACAATAATGCAGGTTTCAGAAAACAACACAACTGTGGTTATGATTATTTGTGGGCGTGTTTGAATTTAAGAAACTAAGTTTATTAAACAAATCGGGTGGGTGGCATGGAAACACCAGCGCCCTCATATAATACTCATCAAATTGAACAACACACATTTACAAAGAAAATTTTCGACAAAGTACTTGGGGGTCCTTATTGATGAGGATCTGAGGTGGAGTTCTCATATAAAAATGTCGAAAACACTATCTCTAGAAACATTGGCCTCATCCAACGCTGTAGACATATTCTTGACTCTGGCCACCTCCTCCTGCTGTACAATGCTCTAATACTACCATTTCTTTCATACTGCCTGCAAATTTGGGGAAGTACATTTAAATACAGATTGATAAAATTAATAACTCTCCAGAAAAAAATAGTCCGAATAATCGAGGGAGCTGACCGACTAGCCCACACCAGTCCCTTGTTCAAAAAACATAAAATTATAAAACTCACAGATCTTGTTCAGTCTTTGCAAATTCTGACAATACATAACCATATTATTGGCGCTCTCCCCTCCCCAATGACATTGCATTTCAATCAAGTTGAGAAAATTATTTACAGAGGCAGACCAGAGTAAATAAGCACTTCCTTGTGCCTTATGCGCCGACTATGTACCGCAAATTTTCTTTTTCATTTCTGCCCCACGCACATGGAATTTGGTAATTGCACCTAAAATTAGGAATTTATCTGATATTCCCAGGAACAAAACATTTTTCAAACTAGTTCTAAAAAAATTTATCTTGATACCTACTGAAGCTGATTCGAATCGTGTGTTACACAACAATATATAATATCAAATTCTAACAGTCATAGGACGTATTCTCATCCCTTCTCACGTCGCGCGTGGAAAACCATCCGGTAGCCCCTGGGTGTCTTACAGGCCCGCCTCCGACTCCTTGCTGCCTATCTTCCCTCACTTAGTTTTTCCTACTGCGTGTCTCTTGAATATTCAGTTGCCCTATATGTCTGTTGTTGCTTGAATACCATAAACAATACAAGAATTAACTTAGTATGTATTGAAACGCATTCATGATAATCTCTATGTATATATATATATATTTTTTCTGTTATGCGTAGTTAACAATCACGAAGCGACGCACCCTGGCGCATGGTAACGCGGAGCTCTTGCTGGTGCCCGGGGGCCTGTGCTCCGCCGACACCCCTCTCCCAAATCCAGTGTGTGTTCTTTTCTTTTACTTTTTTGCACCCAGTGACTATCCAATTACCAAAAAATTGTGGATGGACTTAACCACCTACTGAATCCCTGTCCTCTCATTTCTAACAAACGTTTGTATTTTTCAGCCTTGATGGCGGGGTGCTGTCCCGGGCGCCCCGCTGTCATGTGGTCCGGCGGGGCGCGGGCTCCCCTCGGCCCCCGCCGCCTCTGCCTGTCTCAGCCGGCGCCGCCCGTCCACGTCAGCCATGTGGCGGGCGCTCTGTTCGGCGACGCTTGCGGTGGCGTGCGGCGTCCGGTGCGCTAGTGGTGTCGCGCGGTTGCGTGGTCCTGGCGGCCTCAGTGTTTTTCTGCTGTGCGGAGCGGCCGCCGTTCGTGGTTGTTCGTTTGCGCCGCCGCTCTCTGATCGGATGGTGTGTTGTGCTTGTGTGCCTGTCCTGCCATGTTTTTATACTTATCGACTCTTAGATGCTCATTTTAAACCGCCCCCGGCGTAGCGTAGGGGCCCCGCGCCGGGGTGCACATGTAATTTCATCTAGCACTAGGCATGTATTCATTGTGTCACATGTATGTTTTTATTGCCAATATATGTGTATGGATCCAATAGGCGTCCGGTGAAAAACGGACAGGAGAAGAGCACGGCCCATGATGTCCCGTCCAGTTTGCTGTGCCGCGTTGACGGGTTCTGGCCGATGCGAATGTACCAGACACCATTATACCAGTGAATTTCTAGAGGCAAGTTGTCACGTATTATAACAAACCCACATGATGCAATCAGCAGGTCACGGGGTGATTCAGGCTCGGGACACACGGATCTAGTATAGTTTCCCTCGCACCTTTTCCCCCACGTAATTTATAGGACGTCTGATAGCTTGGGGAGGGCGAGAGCTCACAGCTCCGTCGGCGAATAACGGCGCTCATACTTAGCTGTTCACAAAGTTAAACCATTTGACATCGCTTCAGACCACCCGCAAACGGCCTGGGTCCTGCTCGCCTGACGCAAAACCCTTTAGATAACACAACAATTCAAGCGTATAACATTATATTAATATAATAACTTCAAACATTGTAGCTGATTACGTAACAATCACCCACAAAAACTAGACTTCCCACGACACACATTACAGGCAGACCCGTCTCAGAAACAAACACGCGACGGGATCGTCGAACAGGGAGTACGTTTGACAGACAGCGGACGTGAGTGCGCCGGCGCAGCCTACCTTGTCGCCCGGGGTCAGCGTGCAGCGCGGCCGGTTTCGCGCCGCGGTGACGGCCAGCATGCAGAAGGCCATGACGACCAGAAACACACTGGTGACGCTCAGGTGGGTGTAAATACGCTGCTGGTCCTCCTGCACTGGACGGAGAGGGGTCTGAAGCGGCGGACACGGGCGCCGATCGGAAAAACACGATGGAGAGGTCGCTGATAGCTGCCTCAGCTAGTGAGCGCTGCCGTGCAAAGGTGAAACCGCGCATGTTCCGCACATTCGGCATGGAACATAAGTGCTTTCACCTTTGCACGGTAGAATAAATGTTTAGTTTATTAAAAATATCACCAACGGGCCATCATTGTAACCCACTTATGTGTGAAGTTCATGGGATAAAAATGTTTATCAAGAGTGTCTTTTTACGAGTGGGTGTTTACTTTCATAGCTGCTGGGTGTAGCAAAGCGTGGAACACGAGAATGAAAGGAGAAAAGCGAACGGGAAAGAAAAGGGATGTCTGGAAATTCCTTCCAGAAGTTTAAAGCCTCCAATATGGTTGCAATCGATGTTAATCACTGAACGAGCTGTCTACATACGACATCGGCAGTGTTTTTTTACATATGTATGCGTGTTTTAACCCTCGCCCCACCGGGGGGCATCGATGCCCCCTAAGGTTTTTCCGGGATAGCAGAAAAACGACGAGGCGCAGCACCGCAGTTGAGGGCTCTACCTCTCACTGCATCATTTTCCCATCATCCCTGAAATTTTTTACCCTGGGTCACCCAGGGTCAGGTCACCAGACGAGGTCAACCAAGGTCACCTCACTTCACTTTAGAGCTCTGTAAGAGCTACATTTCAAAGTCGATCGATTTGAAACTTCCTACACTTCATAACCCTCCAGGGTCTACAAGGTGTATATCCGGGATTTTTCGATTTCGTGCCCTGAGGTCAGGTCGCGAGGCGACCTCTCCCATTGGAAAAGCATAGGAAAAGTTGTTTCATGATATAAAAGCCACAAAAATGATTGCAAATACTCAGACTGCTCAGAACAACGTTTTTGGACACCCTTTCACGGATCCCAGAGGTCATATTTGCCCTTTGACTTTTCCAAGGTCATCCAAGGTCACCAGAGGTCAAAAACAGTATTTTGGCAATAACTTTTGACCTAATTAAGCTAGAGCGGTGAAACAAACACCATCGTGTTTGTCTTGTTACTGGCTTTCATTTGATATACAACAAGGTCACTTTCTGACCTTTCGTGACCTCAGGTCATATTAGGTCACGAGGTGACCTCTGGAGGTCAAACCACTGGCGGGAGGTCTTTACGTTCCACATAGCGGAAAAAGTACTGGCAATTTGCTATCAAATGTACTTTACCAGGCCTCAATAGCTCTAATGACATAAGAGTTATGCCCAGTTTGCTCAATCATTGCATATTTGAGTGAGAATAGCCGATCTTGACCTAATTTGACCTCTGGAGGTCAAACCATTGACCTGAGCACTAAAACATGCGAAGTGAGTTCTTACTGAATTCACGCAAGCTTTCTATTGCACTTTGCAGATTTGCGCTAACGCCCATATTTTCGGAGTTAGAGGGGGCCATCGATGGCCCCCGGTGGGGCGAAGGTGGCGCCGGACCCCCGGTGGGGCGCGGGTTAAGCGGCAGTAGCACAGTCCGTTGATGTCGCTATTCTCCCGGCACACCGTTTGCAGGGGAGAACGCGCGTTCACCGCAGAATCCAGCCCCACTTTGCACCCCTTTCTACGTCTAACTGACGCAGTCCAATGGAGGGGGAAGAGGGGCTCAGTGGGAAGAGGCTGGTTCCCGCCCAGGAAACGCTTATTTCACGGCAAACGATGGGCTTTGAGACGAGGATGGAGACGAGGACGAGGAGTGGGGACAAGGATTTTCCGCTGGCTTGAATGTCGTTTTAGTCTCTCTCTCCCATAGGGGTGCTGAATTCCCTTGACGCCCCGGTAGCTCAGTTGGTAGAGCGTTGGGCTCCGGCCCGCTGCTCAGAAACATGCCGTGGCAGTGCATGTCCAGGCTTGAGATCGGTTCCCCTGAGACGCTCCGGTGCTCAATAGTTTACCCGACGTACAGGTCGGCTGGCAACTGACTGGTGAGAGGGTGAACTGAGCGGGGCGGCCGTCCCTGTGCTTTGTGGGACCTTAAACTTTGGCTTCTAAATCAACCCTTCATTGTGGGAGTTGTCGTTCGGGTGGTGGGGTCAGGGTCTCCGTGACTAGTCCCTTGATGACTTTAGTGAGACTCTGACTCCAGCAGTCAAACTGAGAACAACTTGGACAAAATGTCTATAAAAAACACGTGACTGGAAAGAGAGCTCGGTGGTGGTTGCATGACTCCTGGGAGCCACCCTTCAGGCTCTTCAGACTAGTCACAGTGAACTGCCAGGCTGGACGGAAAGCTTCGAACCGTGGTGTCTGTTGATATAATTCTATCTTAAATCAAACAGTTCGTTTAAGCGAACCAGTGAATATATTGATGTGACTGCCACCTATGCGAGCAAACACATTATATTTCCCGACAGAGTTGCATTTCACAACCGACCAAAAGCAGAATTTTCGATGGTTTTTAATGACTAAAATTAAGCAAGGAAACGGCTGAGAATAAAACATCACCCCTGCTGGGTTTTGTATTTATGGGCCGAGTCATTCCGACTCCCCCAGCTTCTGGAGGTCACCACCAGGTGGCCATCCACGGTGGGTGGTCTGAGCTTTGTGTCTGGGTCGGAAACGGAGCGGTACGTTGGAGTGTGAGCGCATGAACACATCAAGTGTACTTGCAGCGGTCACATAAAAATACCGAACCAAACAACCACCACCGACTCGCACTCGGCGAAACATTGGGCTTTATGACTGCACTTCCGATTTGCCTGTAGTTCAGGCTGTCCCAGTATAACTACGGCAGCGGCAGCAACACTCGACAAAGATCACGCGAGAAACGAAAAATAAACCGTAAAAATATTTGATTCAAACGTGAAGCTTTGTAGAACCATGCTAATCAGCGGGTCAGCGAAAGAAAAAGGAGAAGCCGGCAAACGCCGGTTACGACACGTCAGCCTAAAACCCAGTCCTTCCTACCACCAATTTAAACCCCTGGGCCATAATGTCCGATGAACCCCTCGCCGAGACCAGCTTCACCGGACTGCCTGCACCAGTATCGGTAGGAGAGTCCGCACCGCTCAACAACGACTTCCAGGAGCCTGTGCCGGCCGAGAACAACTACGACGACGGGGCGCTGCACCCGCAGCAGGTGGCAGCACTGCAGCAGCATCTGGCAGCACTGAGGCGAGGCAACGAGGCCTACCTGGCGCACCACTCCGAGCTGAAGCAGCTGGTGAGCGGGTTTATAGCGGCCATCGTCGATGAACAGCCCGACAACCCCAAGGACTTTGCTGCTGAGTTCTTTGCGGAAGCTAACAAGAAGAGAAAACGGGAAGCACAGAAGTAGTAAACACTTTCGTGGTTAGCAAGTTAGAACCTCCTTGACACGGAACCAGACAGAGACCATGTTAGAAGACTGAAACAAATCAGGCACAATGTCTCTTAGGTGCTGCTGTTGTAAATAAATTCAGCAACAAATTACGACCAACGTGTCGCAATACAAGAAACGATGCAGTGGAGCGGGCTGAATGAGGAACCAGTGACGCCCAATTTCAAACGATATGACGTAAAATTGTAAGGAAAAAACGCTGGCGTACCGCGGTCAGCATATCTTGGCTTATATCGAATGCAGATTCAAAATATACTGAAGTTGAAGCTTGACATGTGAAGGTAAATTTCCCCAAGCCAAAAGAACAGCTATATTCTGAAATTCGGCAAAAATGTATGCTCAGTTCATGTCCACGCAGCAGGTAAGGTCTTCATTCCTCCAGGCCGGGGTTTCTTCGCATAACCGAATTCTGTTCCAGTGGTGTGTACCCGGATTTTGTACCGTTGTTGCAAATCATTGACTAAAAGGAACAATATCATCCCAGTCTTTACACATGAGCGCGTATAGCCCAGTTGCTGAAAGCGCCCTAAAACACCAATACACACACACACACACACAGTCTTTACACAAACCAACCGCAAAGTCCGGGCGGTTGCTGCGAACGTGTGTCTCTCAGGCAGTATAGGATGACTGCCGATTATCTGGCGTCAGGCGTGGCTTGATTGGCACTGCAGGCGTACGGCCGGTACCAGACAGTAAAGGGAAATGGCGGCGTCCACCTCGACCCGGGACTGACAGGCGGTGGTGCAAAATATAAACAAAGGACGGGCGAATTCATCTAGCAGCCAGCTTGTTCAGGTCTCTTCAGACTTCTGGGTACGGTCCAGTGCCAATTTTACCAGAATACAGGCATTTCGCGCCTTTGGCGTCCTGAATCCAGGGGCGGATGCTTCCATATAAGCCTTTAAATGGAATGTGGCACCTTTATAACGTGATTTTAACTGAGATAGCCAAGTTGTAAAGCATGCCGGAAAACCCGGTACTCTATATATTATTTGTCTTGGAACTCGATATTTCCGTAGAAAAAAATAAAACCTACCCGAAATGTACCTCTCATGTACCTACCTCTTGCCAGGCGGCAATTGTTGTGAGCTGCTGGTGTGACGACATATGCTGACGTCACGATGAGCATCAGCCAATCGAAGCCCTTGAAGCGTTTCGAGTATAGTAGTGGTTGCTAGATCATGACATCATCCACAGGCAGGTATTTATTTCTTTTCCTAGAGGAGTATTCTAAAAATCAAAATATTGAGCTTATTGTTCATTTTTCCAGTGATATCATGAGTGGTTTCATTATTTTCGGCTAAAAGTACGCATAATTACACTAAATTCCAGGAGTCGACCAAGGTGCCACATTCCCTTTAAGGCGCAGTTGTTTTGTGAAAAAAACACAGAAGAGTTCGGAAATAAATTGGGTGAAGTTAAGCACCATAGGCGCTTGTTTTCTAGTTTGGATCATGCAATCTTTTCGCCTACTCCAACCAACCTGGTGAGGACGAGTTTCATGGAAGAACCTTTGAACTCGTGCTATTAATGCAAAGTCATTAAGCACGTTGATAATATTCAACACACATGGATTTAGCACTAGTTCGCAAAAAGGCGAGAACAACGTAGGCATGAAATGAAAGGCATCCAGACGAAAGCGAATGACTAGAAAAATGGCGCCGCTTCTCAGTGTAGGTGGCCTGCATTTCATAACGATACAGTTGTATAAAATGTTCCTCATGCCCTCCAGGCTTCACTCATTGCGCTGAGCAAGTTGGGAACTATCTCTGCTTACGCCAACCATACTGGGAAACAACGCATCTCTGAATGCTTAATACTGAACGTTTGAAAATCGACGACGGACACATACAAAACTTTCGATCTCCCTCGAATGCTATTTTTCGCTCACGTGTTCTGAAATGCTCCCCGAACTTAAGCATGCATGCAGCATACCCAGACGGGGTGAGCAGAGACCTACACCGACGTTCAGGACCTGGTGCTGGGGACAGTGGCGTCCTCTATAGACGCCGGGACTGGCCGGAAGCATCGCTGAAAGTGTCTAATTTTAGGACTGCAATGCCCTATCTGCCAGTTCCGTGAGACTGCGCTGGGACTGCAATGCCCTATCTGCCAGTTCCGTGAGACTGCGCTGGGACTGCAATGCACTATCTGCCAGTTCCGTGAGACTGCGCTGGGACTGCAATGCACTATCTGCCAGTTCCGTGAGACTGCGCTAGGACTGCAATGCACTATCTGCCAGTTCCGTGAGACTGCGCCGGCGTTTTGTACCGACGAGAAATGTTTTGCACTTCCCTATCCAACCGGCCCAACATAGGGACAGATGACCATAATTTCTCATTACTGCCCCTTCCCCCGCCCCCGCCCGAAAATGGGTGGCAAAGCACTTTCCTCTGAATACATATCCTTCGGGGCACTTGTTTTAGAAATCCACGTTTTTAACACCTAAGAACGTAATCTAACCCTTTTGCCAGTTTCATAGCAATATACTTTTACCTAATGCTCCAATGTTACCAGTATGCGACGCTCTGACATGACTTAATCTCCACGTCCGACTGATTCGGTACCCAGCGACCTCTGAAGGCAAAAATGGGCCGCACGTGGGGCGCCGTTTGGTAAACTGCCTTGAGGGCAGTTGTGTTTCCTCGGTTTCAGGTGGACTTGTTGGTTATTGTCAGCAGCAGAAATGATTATTTCACGGTAGTTCGTCGCCATTTCGAGGGAAACACGATTGGATGATTTTCTAACTGAACTCGGATTTTCGCTTGTGATCACAATGCCGGGGTATTATGCTGCCGCCGTCGCAATGGCAGCCGTGTGGCGGTATTTTATTCATGGTGGTGGTGGAGAATCGACAACAGAGACATAGGCGGATCCAGGATTGCCGATCGGAGGGGGCACCTTCCCGGGGAAGGGCACCTACTGAGGAAAACCCTAGTGACCTGGCTTCGCGAGGAGGTGCGGTCGTTGACCTGATGGACAATGACCTGTGGTGGCACGGGCCACGTTTTCTTGCGACCCCCACCGACCTTCCTCTTGATGACACCAGCACGGAGCAGCCACTTTACCCAAACGATCCCGAGGTGAAAGCTGTGTCTTCATTTCGAACACAGGCCTCGGAACCGGTAACTGATGGCATGGCTTCACTGACTGAACGATAGACGTACTTCTCATCGTGGTATTCGGCGAAAAGAGCAGTGGCAAACTGTCTGCGTTTCAAGCGTAAGTTACAAGCAAAGTGCGGAAAGGCCAGAAGTGAGACAGACACAGAAGGAAGGGACCACCAAGACGACCGGTTAACAGTGCAGGACCTCCAAGAAGCGGAGGCAATCATCATAATTTCACTGCAAAGAGAAGCGTTCAAGGCCGAGTTCGACTTTCTGCCGCAGGGAACTGACGTATCCGACAAGGAAACTCGACCCGGAAACATTAAAGACAGCACAGCAAGGAAAGAAGTGAAGCTCATTAAGACAACTCGACCCGATGATAGGGCGCGATGGAATCATCCGAGTCGGAGGTCGTATCAGACGGGCAAATTTTCCGCGAAATGTAGCCAACCCAGTAATCTTACCTAAATCTGGCCACGTTACAAAACTCATCCTCCGTCAGTGTCATATCAGAACAGCTCATGCAGGGCGGGAAACCACCCTGGGAGCGATAAGGAGCCATGGGTACTGGATCCTTCACGGACGCCCAGTCGTGTCTACACATACGAAAATGCGTTGCGTGCAAGCGGTTGCGCGGAGCAGCATCTGTACAAAAAATGTCCGACCCACCTGAGGAACGTCTAGAGCCATCTGCGCCTTTTACTTTCTGTGGCGTGGACTGATTGGGCCCATTCTACGTTCGAGAACGCCGGAGTGAGTTGAAGAGGTGGGGAATCATTTTCACGTGCCTCGCTTTGGGGGCGGTACACCTCGAGACTGTAAACTCCATGTCCACAGACGCCTTCCTCAACGCGTACCGCCGATTTATCTGCAGAAGAGGCCCTGTACGACGTCTTTACTGTGACAATTGGACAAACTTCGTCGGTGGACAAGGGGCCCTGAAGCTTGCAATGAAGGAGATGGACGAGAACAGGATCAAGACTGACCTGCTGAAGGATAACTGTGATTAGATCGATTTTGAATTCAACGTCCCTCAGGCGAGCCATATGGGAGGCATCTGGGAGCGCATGATATGGTGCGCAAGATCAGCATTGACGGGGCTGCTTGTCGCCAACGGGCAGCAGCTTGATGACGAGCTGCTCAGAATTCTAATGTGTGAAGCGGAAGAGATTGTCAACAGTCGTCCTATCTCTGTATGTGATATGACTCATACTGGCCTTCTGGAGCCACTTACTCCCAATCTGCTGTTTACGCAGAAATGTAGAGTAGTACTGCCCTTTCCTGGTAGGTTCGCCCGTCAAGACTTGTACGGTCGGCGACGCTGGAGAAGAACGCAGTACCTGTCCAACATGTTCTGGACGCGATGGCAGAAAGAGATTGTTTCGGCCCTGCAGGAGCGCCGGAAGTGGACGAAGGAAGAGCCAAACTTCAAAGTTCAGGATATCGTCCTGGTGACAGCGGATGATCGCCCTAGATCTCAGTGGCCGCTTGGACGCGTCGTTAGGGTGTATCCGAGTGGTGACAAACTCATCCGTAAGGTGCGCGTGAAAGTAGGTGCGTCAGAATACGACAGACCCATACACCGTCTTATCATGTTATTGCGTGCATCCGAGGATTCCCCGTCAGGGAGCCGTTGACGCTTTCGCGCATGGTGATACAGAGGGCTGCACTTTGCTGCCTCTATGGTCTGAATAGCCATGATTACAGAACTATCACGAGAAGTTTTCCGTGAATGGAACCTATTGCACAGCAGCACATCTTGATTAATAGCGAGTCAGGTTGAAGGACAAGGTTGGCCGTTCACTTTCAGAGACACGTTCCTATTCTCCTTAGCATATTGTGTCTGTAGAGTGAGAACGCGAGAAGCGTTAGAGAAGACATCGGCGCCCAGAGAGGTTGAGTCCTTAAGCGAATTTGCTGGCGGTATTATGTAAAATTCCTCGAATTTTTGGGAGCCATGTTCCCGCAAATGCGCTTGCATGAATGTGTCTTTATCTAGCTTTCAGAAATGTTGGCTTATGCTTCTTTTGTTTACTCCTTCGTCAGTTACTTACTGATGTTCTCCTTGTTTCAGACCCGTTTCAGGCAGTCTAAATGTAAATCATCCATATGAGCTTATTGAGGGTAAAGCTGAGGCTGATTGTTATTGGTCACCGAGCTCCTTGAGCACTCTATTGACGGTGGCAGACCGATTGCATGCCCAGCACTGAGCCCTGGACGAAGTAGGTGGTCTGAAATATTGTTTTTTCTGTATTTATTCCGTTCATAACGCATATATAGCCATTGTCTCGTTTTCTCGATCAAGGTATTTTCGTATCATTATTACGTTACAACTATTGCACATGTTAATGTGTTAAATGTGCAATTTGTGTTTCACGTCGTTTTGGCTTGTCGTTTGATTGCTGGTCACTGACAAGCTCGTGTGTTCTTGTCGCAGTTTTCACGTACACTCACTGGGCGAACAATAGATATCCAAATCATAGGCGGATCCAGGGGGCAAGAGAGGGGGGCACGTGCCCCCCGATCGACCCTCGGCGCCCCCTGAAAGGTCGATGGCGCCCCCCTGAAATGTCGCTTCCCACCCCCCAAGGATACGAAAGTTGGCGCCCACCGATAGGATTTGGCGCCCACCTGGTAGGTTTTGCTGGTTATAAGTGGCGCCCCTGGTCCGGATGGCGCCCCCGGGAAGGTGCCCCCTCCGATCGGCAATCCTGGATCCGCCTATGATCCAAATCCTCATTTATTCTGTTGTTTGCTGGAACATTCATACCATCCAATACTCAGAGCGTCCACGCCTCCTAACCTAACCTAACCTAACCTGACCTAACCTAACCTAACTAAACCTAACCCTAACCTAACCTAACCTCTCCGACTGGTAGCTATAGGGAACTAGGGCTTAGATTATTTGATCCTTGGACGCTTTGACTTTGGA
Source organism: Lepas anatifera (assembly GCA_034440635.1). NCBI lineage: Eukaryota > Metazoa > Arthropoda > Thecostraca > Lepadidae > Lepas > Lepas anatifera. Next base: position 1,678,680 of record JAOTON010000667.1, on the reverse strand, counting down.
CGATTTCATTATTGGACGTTTCGTTTTTTGGACAATATTAAAATTGGACGATAGAGTAATCCAGAGCTCTCACATTACCTGCATCCTAACTTGTTTCACATGTTTACTTACCTTTTGCCTGTCTTTCAGATGGTGTGATCATTGGCATTCATCAATACATCTACGCCAAATGACTGCAGGTCTATTTATGATCACACCATTCACATCCAAGACTTAACAATGTCCTTACAAGAGCCAATCGCAATCAGCTGCCCTTACCCTACTTGTCAATGGAGCCTCCAACATCAGACTTTGAGATTTCAAAGTCTCGGGAGGGGATAGAGTAATCCAGAGCTCTCACATTACCTGCATCCTAATTTGTTTCACATGTTTACTTACCTTTTGCCTGTCTTTTAGATGGTGTGATCATTGGCATTCATCAATACATCTACGCCAAATGACTGCAGGTCTATTTAGACGATTTGACGTTGGACGATTTCAAACCTTCCCATGGTGCCAAAATTAGACGTTCTGAGAATGGGACGGTACGGTCTTGGACAATTTCACCCTTGGACGCTTTAACTTTGGACGGTTTGATCGTTGGACGTTTTGTTCCTTGGCTAATATGATCGTTGGACGTTTTTTACATTGAATGATCTGATAGCCCCCCGCTTGGCCTACATATTTGGAAATCCATGCATGGGCATTACAATTAGCCCTATTGTTTGTGTGTGTTGTTGGAAAGGAGGGAAGTGGGAAGGTGGGGGCTAAATTGTTTTTGGAGAACGTACCACATAGGTATGTATAACATTAATTGTCAGCTCCTTCATCCAGCGTATCGACTTGCATAATTCTTCCTAAAGAGCATGCCAACTGCAAAAGTGATAAGTCAAATTGCTCTTGTGGCACTTAGGTATTTGTGTCCTTACCTTCCCTGATAAAACTTAGGTATACTTATTGATTGAATGGTTATGGATGGACAGAAGGGAGGTGTGATACTGCTTGAGTTTGGATTGACGTATAGTTTCTTACCTGTTAAGGGTTTGACATGCAAATGTTCCCTCAGAGAGCATTGTCAGATAATTATGGCAATTTTTCATTATAGTAGGTCAGGATTTCCTGTACTGTACTGTACTGATGATATGAATTTGCTTAATATTTTTGGAGCTTAATCCACAAGAAAGGAGTATGTTTGAAAGCCAATAAGTGGGAAAAAGGCTGCTGGGACCAGGCCGGGACCCCTTCCTTCCATCCTTCCTTGCCGGGACTAGGCTGGGACCAAGAAATATTGGTCGGAACCAGGACACGGACCAGCTTTTTCCAAAAAGTCCCACCTCTAGTACACATGCACCAGAAACATACATTCTCAAACAACTACTCATACAGAAACATTCAGAAATCATGCACACAAGTGCACACGTGTGTATACTTAAACATAACCATGCAGAGGTACTCTCACATGTGTTAACATGTAGAGAGGCTGGAAAGTTAACCCGCGCCCCACCGGGAGTCCGGGCGCCACCTTCGCCCCACGGGCCAGTCTGCAGAACGTGGCAGATTTCGACGAGATCTCGTTGGGGCAGCCTCGGGGCAGACCTACCGATTTGGGGCAGCTTTTGGTCGATCTTGGGGCAGAGGGGAGCTCTTGGGGCAGGAACTAGTACTTGGGGCAGCAGTCGGTCCGGGTAATCGCCGAGGGAAGAATAAAAAAATAACGAAAAGAAACAACAATCAGTAGTTAAAATTGCGCCGTAAAAGCTGAATTGTCTCAAAAGCGTCATATTTGTCATCAAGAGGCATATGGTTAAAAAGATACCAAATCAGGAAATTTTTTAATAGACGTAAAGTCAAAGTTCCTGGAAATTAATAAAAAATCGGGCAACGTGTGCCTTTCTAAAGCTAAATTTAATTTTTTGTAAATTTTTAATCTAAACTAAGTTTTAGTTACAAAAAACAATCTAAGAACTCTAAATAAAATTTCCCTGTATGTAGTTTTTGCATTTCCTCTGCTATGTTTTGATCACCAAAGGCCGGCAAATCAGGTGTATGTCAAAAGGTCCACTGTTCAAAGGGTCCACCGTTCATAAGAAAATCATGCCAGCCCCTTCCCCCCAAGAACAAATGCCGGTCAGTGATGTGACGTCACAAGGGCGTACAGGAATCTTTCTTTGCTTGAGTCTTGTGAAAATATTCCAAATTTTGTTATGCTTTCATGAAAATTTGGGAAAATGGGGGAAATGCTTTAGCTTTAGAAAAATTATTATTTTTCAAATTTAGTTATCAATTGAAAAATTTTGTAAAGTTTAGATTATACGGCCTGAAAGCAGAGGCAAATGACGTCTGTAGGGGAAAAGACTTCGCTTGTAAATATACCTTTGAATAAAAGTATTCTTGAAGTCGTGCATCATGAATGCAAGATAGCTGCTGCTGTGCGTGGGGGGGTGGTGAGTGCGTTGTCGTCGTGGAGTTGGATGCACAGTTTTATTTCATTTCTGGGTGTTTCGTTTAAAATGGAGTAGATAAAAATGTATCAGTAAAAATACCCTCCTATTGGAGGAGTCTGCCCCAGCATCCAAATTTCTGCCCCAATTGGGGCAGGCTTTGAGCTGCCCCAAGCGCCTCGTCGAGTCGCCTGCCACGTTCTGCAGACTGGCCCACGGGGGCCATCGATGGCCCCCCTCTAACTCCGAAAATATTGGCGTTAGCGCAAATCTGCAAAGTGCAATAGAAAGCTCGCGTGAATGCAATAAGAAATTACTTCACATGTTTTAGTGCTCAGGTCAATGGTTTGACCTCCAGAGGTCAAATTAGGTCAAGATTGGCTATTTTCACTCAAATATGCAATGATTAAGCAAACTGGGCATAACTCTTATGTCATTAAAGCTATTGAGGCCTGGTAAAGTACATTTGATAGCAAATTGCCAGTACTTTTTCCGCTATGTGGAACGTAAAGACCTCCCGCCAGTGGTTTGACCTTCAAAGGTCACCTCGTGACCTAATATGACCTGAGGTCACGAAAGGTAAAAAAGTGACCTTGCCATATATCAAATAAAAGCCAGTGACAAGACAAACACGATGGTGTTTGTTTCACTGCTCTAGCTCAATTAGGTCAAAAGTTATTGTCAAAATACTGTTTTTGACCTCTCGTGACCTTGGATGACCTTGGAAAAGTCAAAGGGCAAATATGACCCCTGGGACCCGTGAAAGGGTGTCCAAAAACGCTGTTCTAAGCAGTCTGAGTATTTGCAATCATTTTTGTGGCTTTTATATCATGAAACAGCTTTTCCCCATGCTTTTCCAATGGGAGAGGTCCCTCGTAACCTGACCTCAGGGCACGAAATCGAAAAATCCCGGATATACGTCTTGTAGACCCTGGAGGGGTCACGAAGTGTAGGAAGTTTAAAATTGATCGACTTTGAAATGTAGCTCTTACAGAGCTCTAAAGTTGAAGTGAGGTGACCTTGGTTGACCTCGTCTGGTGACCTGACCTTGGGTGACCCGGGGTAAAAAATTTCAGGGATGATGGGAAAATGATGCAGTGAGAGGTAGAGCTCTCAACCGCGGTGCTGCGCCTCGTCGTTTTTCTGCTATCCCGGAAAAACCTTAGGGGGCCATCGATGGGCCGCCCCCGGTGGGGCGAGGGTTAAGGAGTCGAAAACTTACATCCAACATCATCTCAGCAAGCTATATGAGGTGTCCCGTGGAAAGTTTTACATAGGACTCAACTGAACTCTCAGTACTTAGATCTTATACATCCCTCAGTATGTTTTTAAAGGTTGATTGGCATTAATAGTTACTAAGAAAAAGTTTTCTCAAAATAATTTAAACCCAGGCTTAGATTTTGGAATGTCTGATATGTTTGAAATTTTAGTTGCTATAATTTTGTTCCATGTTTTAGGGCAGTTGATAGAAAATACAAAGGGTCTCATTAGTAAGTACAAATGTTTTGAGGCAGTTCTGTGCATCTGATGAAAAAACACTAAATAGAACATGGAAAGAGCAGAGAATAGGCTTTCCAACTGTGTTATTATATTTTTTCCAACGGCCATAGGATGATAACAGCAGCTGTCAAAAATGACCAATTTAACATGTAAGCTCTATGGAGCAGTCACATTTGTGCACCATGGCAGTAGATTGCTACAAACTAACTTTGGAGGGCCCTGGTTCGTAGTGGCAACATCATTTTATTTGATTTTCACCAAATAGCTTGGTCATTGTGAAAATTATCATTATTTTTTGGGCTAATGTAAAACATTTTTTGCAGCTCAATATAGAAGTTCTGTAAGAATATAAAACACTATTACATTTCGGGACCCCACCCTTGGTGAAAAAGATCCTGGCTTTTGATGCAACAAAAATGTTCTCTATATTTTAGAGGAATATGGCACCTTTGCAAGATTTAAATTAATGTGTCAGTCTTGTAGTATATACAAAAAATCTGGATTTAACTCACCAGCATCATGGAAACGAGCATTTTGACAGTGAAAATCAGCCTGTCCTCAGACTGCCTTCTGAGCTACTGCCTGCCTTGCATTGGTTGCTTGCTCTTGATGCGCTGTGGGGTGCATGGGGCTCAATAATAAGATCTGGAAATGTGTTTTCATTCAGAAACCTTTCTTTCCTGAGTGCTTTTCATGTTCAATAGGTATTTGTGATAATGGGATTGTTAAGTCTGCCCATGCACTGAACTCAAACGCTTTATATCACAGTAAGGTGTGCAAACTTTTTCAGCTTCTCGAAACCATTTAAAGCAATTAGCATGAAGTTCAGGTCCAGTCATTTAAGCAGCTGCGTTTTTTGTCGCATTGTGGACGGCAAGGAACGAAACCCCATACTGCACAAGGTGAGCCAAGCTGTGAAGACCGAAGCCCATTGCCACTAGCTATTTCGCAAATATTGGATCGCTCGGTAACTGGTCGGTGGATCACTCGATAACTCGATGGTTGCTTTTGGGGAGGTTTGTTGCTTCTCTGGCCTGAATCTGGAATCTGTGGCAGCGCTGTTTCTATTCTGAGAGAATGAACTTACACTAGACTGGTATAATGTGGTTTGCAGTTCAAACTAAAAAAGAGGTAGTGATGAATCCATTTTCACTGTGTCACAAGGCCAGAGCTGATGTTAGTTTTTCGTTGATTGGAGGTGTGCCTTTGTCTCGTGGGCAGGACGAGAGTTATACCGTGTTCAGCGACATCCGCCCGGCCTCGAAACACCACCTGCTGGTCGTCACAAATGAACATATCCGGGATGTTACTTGCCTGGAAGGCACCAGTCACGTCGGTGCGTACTGTCGTCACTGTTTTGCGACTCCTGGTCAGGATGGCGTGCTCTCGTTTGCTATTGTATCGGCCTAGTTTTGCATTTGTTTGTCTCAACTGTATATTTGACATCAGGCTATGTGGTAATTGTTAGCTTTTGGCCAGAGGGTGTCCCATGGAGGGAATTTGGTCTCAAGGCATGGAAGCGAAGTGGTACGCTTAAAGCGAATTAACAGTTTGACTGCTATGCAGCCTTTCCCCAAACACCCAGTTATCTGATGTTCCATTCGTAGATAATCCCAAATTGTATGTTAACTGTGGGCATAAGTGTATGTATGTGTATGTTCACATGTATAGCCTTTTTGGGGAATCCTACTCAATATCATAAATGGCTATGCTTCAAGTCATGTGGGCAACTTTTCAATCAAACACTCTCCTTTTCCTGGCACCTATTTTCTAACCAGCTTGAGACAGTCCCCTATTCCTGATTATTCCTTGCTACACATTTGTATTCTAAAAATTACATTCAGGTTGGTAGATATATTTCGTTTGGCTGACAGAACGACTGAATGCACGGGAAACTGCCGTCTTTATGAATCAGGCATGCCTAGTAGCAGTAAGCGACCCGCACGAAACCTCAAGCAGACTCTTACTTACACATTTCCGAGTACTTGTATTACTCGCGAGCCCGAAGCAAGTACTGAATGTTTTATGGCTACTATCGTTTTGCGAGGAATGTTCGGTCAGCGTGTAATCCGGATGTAATCCGCAGTGGACGAGATGGTGGCGGTAGCGAAAAACCTGCTGGCGAAAGACAATGTGGACATGGACGATGTAAGGTGAGGCCAAGCTTCAGAACTGCTTTATTCACAAGTTGAATGTGACGAAAGAGCAACTATTAGGCTGCTGATCTAAAAAATCGTGCGCGAATGCTTATCTTTGGACCTGTGAGTTAACGTATGAGCTCGAGTACTTGCCACGGGCAAGGTCGTCTGGGTTCATATGCTGTTGGTCTCCAGAATGGTAGGGAGAAGAGGAGGCCTGTTCCCGCGGGCCTGTGCGATATTCGCGGGCGAGACATTATCGGAAGAGCGCAGGAAAACGTGAAAAGGCTAACTTGACATTAACCTCATAATGACAGAAAACCCACCCATCGGTAATAATTTGTATCAGCAGCTTCTGCTCTATGTGTCGTTGCCGTTTGTCTTGTGTGGAAATGGTGGAGGGGGTGTAATACTCTCCCGCCGCACCGCCTAGGGTTCTTGTATAGCCGGATAATAGTGGTGTGTGATGCTGCAGTTCGGTCCATCTTTTTCGAGATCTTGTTTCTCTGTTTATTCCAAACTTGAAGTTGAAGTAATCTCAGGCCACGTCACTGTTATTGGTTAACCTTTCCTTAGAAATTGAAGTTCCCACTGTTTCTTCAAATTTCACCCGACTGAGCTCAAATGAGGGCACCAAAGGCAGAATTGTACACCCCATAATTGTAGTTATCTTTGATCGAAGTTCAGCTATGCCTCATGACCTCCCAATTGTAAGTCCATAGATAAATTAGTGGATACTCTTCCAGCAAATACAAGTCAGATTTATTTTGAAAACTTTACACTATCATAAGTTTGTGGCTCATTCTCAAAGATTGAATTAATTTTGTTTTATATATCTAAACAGCTTATGTCCCCCGCCCGAGGCGAAGGCTAATGCTTCGACTGAAGCAAGTCTGCCAAGTATTTAACATAAATTAAAAGTGTTACCCTACTGTAAATCAGTCCCACTTGATGCCGTGCCGGATCGGTGTAGGCGCTGAGGCGCCAGCCTGACGGTGGCTGCGGCGGCAGGTGGGGCTTTCACTGGCCACCCTTCCACCTGGTGTCGCACCTCCACCTGCACGCCATCGCGCCCGCCTCGCAGATGTCGCTGCTGTCGCGGCTGGTGTTCCGCCACGGCGTCTGGTTCGCCTCCGTGAGTAGGCTGACGGCTGCCCGCTGATCCGCGCAGGGTCGGATTCCATGTGCCTCCTCTGGTCTCGGTGTATCACATCCATCTGCACGTCATATGGCCCTGGAGCGCAGTGCGGAGTATGCTCAAATGGAAGTACAAACGGAAGTCGGCCTGGTTCTGGACGGTGAGGCCGGTCGTGTGCCCGTGCATGTTTAGAGGAGGCGGCTGCTGTTTCTGATTAGTCCTGGAAAACAGTTCTAAGATTGTTTTAGGTAACTGAACTTGAAGGTATCTTCAGATATGATTAAACCAAGATTCTTATATAACGTAGACAGTAGTTTGATGTGATGGCGCTTTTTGGATGTTTTTTCCCGTTTCTGTATACGGTGGATTATTAATGGAAAACACCCTTCAAGAGATAGAAGACATTTATTTACTTTAGAAAGCTTGGTGTTCATAGCCTTGGTCTTTCAATTTTGCATACATTTTCCTCGAATAAGATGTTTGCACATGCCCCCGTGCACCCTGGATCCTCCTGTGATACCCTTCAGAAATGCCGGCCGTCCTCTGCCGACCTGCATCGGGAAAATAACTGCCCTGTCGCGTGCAAACTCTGCCACGCGTGAGCCTAGCATGCTCGGGCATGCAACGTTTGCACGAGTCACGTGTCTTCCCATGTCTTTGAAGGGAGAGGTAGGAAATGGCACAGCCCAGGTGTTGGAGGGCATCCTGATGAACCTCTGCTGTGCCGTGAAACCACCTGAACCTCGCTTGGTTACCTCCAAGATTATTGACAATGTCCCTCGGCTGTTCCAAAGTAGTATTGAGTAGTTAAGGTCAAAGTCAGAAGACTGAAAGAGGACCAAGGCCGACTGAATCATCCTTTTGTCTCAAATGATGTATCTGAAGCCCCCTTTCTCGCCCTTGTGCTGCTCACGCGAAGCGGTGTGATTCGCCAGCCGCTCGTGGCGAAGCAGTGGCTACAGGAGCGCGAGGCGAAGAACCAGAGCGCCGGCGCCAGTGCTGCCGCGAAGCGTCCCAGCCAGCCGAAGGTGTCGCAGCGCGCCGACAGCGAGGACGACGTGGATGAGGTCACCGGCGGCCTGGGCCGGATGTCTACCAAAGACTAGTGATGATGTTGGGTGTCGGTGTCGTGTGGGTCACTCGCACCTTGTGAAGAGGTTTGTTTTCGGGGGAGAGTTCTGCTTTCGCTTGATTATTGATAGGAAGCAATAGGTTGTGCCCGATTTGATTGAGTTCAAGTGGTTTCTGATCAGACGGTTACGACAGCGTTGGTGTTATGCTATTTGATGACAATGAATACCTGGAATAACAGGACCGGAAGTGTATATTTTCACACATCCATAGTTATCGTATTTTTTGGTCGAGATTGCATGTTTTAGGTTTCCCAAGCAAGCGAAACCTCATCTTTTGGGCCATTTTACATGTGTTTCTGTAATATTTTGTGTGGAATGAGTGCAATTCAAATCAAATGGACATTTGTCACGGACCAATTTGTTGTTCTATCACTAGATTCAATCGTCGGGTCAGATCTAATTAAAGTTGAAGCTGTCGTTAAGCTAAGAAATAGAAATGGAGCAGCAGCGTGGCCAGAAATGTGCCAACTTGTCCAATGTTAGCGGCGGAAGATCCTACACCTGTGGGTGGGATAGGTGTGCTAAAGAGCGATCCGGCTGCTGGTTACGGCTTTGAAAGTGAGTGGCGATAATGCACATAATTTGGATAGCTGCGAAAGGTTGAAATGGGTGAGCCCTAGGTACTGGCTGAGCAGTGTCTGTCCGGCCTTCAGCTATTGCCGAGCCACTGGATCACAGTGAGGCATGGATGACACGAAACAAGGTTGTCAGGCATAGCTATATGGTAAATATATCTAAACTTTTCGTTAGCTAAGTAAAGAAGGGAATATAGAAAAATGTCTGTTACCTGGCTGTTGTCACGTTTTGGGTGTTATTTTTTACATAAAATGCCTTGAGATAGCTCGAAATGCCGCATTTCCGGTCTTCTGGGTGATTATGACTTATGTATTTGAGATTAGTACGTGTATCGGGGGCCTTAAGTATTTTCTAGTTGCGAGACAATGAAACGAAAAACGAGCCGTTTTCACTGTTTTTTTATACAAATGTTCGTGCGAAGCACCGTTGCCCCCTGTTCTGATGCCGTGAGAGCGCTGTGGAAGGGCTATAATCTATAGAATGTATATGGGAGGCTGCGTGATCCGTAATGGCGCGTTGTTGTGGTGCCTCGGCCGTTTTGTGGTACCTCGGCCGTTTTGTGCCTGCTCGGTACTTGTGTTGTGTGTGAAACTGCGCTCCACTGCGATGCAGTTTCTAGTCATTTATATAGTAATCATGATTGTGCCGGTACATAGTGTGGTTTTCGTCTCGTTAAAAGTATGAAAATAGTTGTGTTATCAATGTGGTGAATTATTTTCCGTTGTGATGTATGATTAGGCAATATATCGTCCGTTGTGATGTACGATTAAGTAATATTTCGTCGATGAAGAATGGTTTGTCGTCGAGCCACGTCCTGGCTACGTTATCTTGTCCGCTGTTTTTGAAGCAATCGCCGTGTGATTAGCGCCACGTGCGCGGATGTGAATTACATAAGTTGGCAAAAGTTTACCTCAGGTCTCTGAGCTACCTCCCCCTTACACTTCTCGCCTGACGAAGCTCAAGGACCGAAACGTTGCGTTTACCTCTTCCCATGCTTTTTATCTTTACCTTGTCTTATTTTTTTTACTTTTAGCTGCCTTCATATTATGATTTTGGCTTTTTTGGCCTTTTTTGCAGACGGATGGGTTTTAAGCCGTGGCCCTTTTACTGTCTTCTATTTTATCATCGATTTATCTTCTATTTTGATCTTTGGGTCCTAGGTCATTCCCACAACACAAGTTGAGTAGCAATAAAAGGTAAGCATTCAGTCAGTGGTTTGCGGAGTCATGAAGATGGGCGTATAAGCAGATTATCGTACGTGGAGTTTTGACTATTTGGTGAGTGATTCATTCGAAAGTCATGGAGCACGTTCTGGGGGGCAAGATCACATAGTAGCAGATTAAGAGAGCGTCTGGAGGGGACGGAAAGTGGGGGGGGGGCGGAAAGTGGTTTTGTCGAGGGTGCTCGGTATGATGCCAAGTGAGCAAAGCGAGTCAGTGAGGCAAGCACGCACCCAAAATGCTCCACTGCCTGAGCGTTTTCTTACGTCAAGATCCTGTTATGGTTTCGTTGCACTTTCCAAGAATTACGTCACAAAGTGCTCTCCGGAGCCAAGCGGGCTGGCCGAGAACTTCGGTCTCACTCTGCCGGTAGTATGGCTTGCGTACTTCCCCCTCACTCTCCGCAGGCTCCGGTGCGGCGCCAGGAGACGAAACAAAACCGACGCGATCTCCTACATGCGGAATCTGAATACTTGTAACATTTGCCTCCTTACTACCAGCATGCCACGAAATTCCGAATGATACCAGTCTTGTCACATTGACATTAGGACTGAAAAATATCCTCATCCTGGACCCCAGTAAAAAATACAAAACTTAGTGCCGAACAATGTATTCATTCCGATACAGCACTTCAACAAAAGTTACAATGTACAGTTCACCAAGTACTTCAACAAAGCATATGTACAATTGCTCTACAGTATCACTGGAATTAACAATCAACAGTCCAGAGATCACTTATCCACAGCGTATGATTCGGTGGCACATTTAAGTCACTTGGAATGAGGCCTTCAGCAAGCCCAAAGGCCCAATAATGTTTCATTAGTCAGAAATTCATTATCAGGAGCTGGGATTTATGACTAGTGTTTAACCGTTTCAAGAGCGTGACACGTTTTTAATGGAATTTCAGGAGTTGGTGGTATTCAGCCCATCACCCCGTCACGCAGGCAGCGGAGGTAACGGTCCAAGGTATTTCCAATCCAAATATTCATTCGAAATATAACTGGCAAAAAACGACCAAACGTTTCGCGTAAAATACACCGGCAGGTAGTTTGACCCTACTTCAGTTTAAGCCACATCAACACTCCCAACATTAACCCGGCCCGTTGAGCAGCAGGTTCTGCGTCCTGCGCTACGTCAGCAGCTGCGGCACCGGCAGCCGGGGCAGGCAGTCGGCCTGCAGGGGCGCCACGTGGGCGCCCATCATCTCGGCCCGCAGCAGCAGCAGGTAGCGGCCGGCGGTTACCAGCAGGTGGGGCGGCGAGCCCGGCGTCGGGTACACCAGCGTCACCGACTCGGCCTGCTTCAGCGTCAACCGCTGTACCTCCACGAAACCAGACTCGCCTGCCGGCAGGGCGGCGTGCTGTCAGGAGGGCTCGTGGAGGGCGGCGTGCTGTCAGGGCTCGTGGAGGGCGGGGCGCCGTCAGGGATGGTTCGTGGAGGGCGGCGTGCTGTCTGGAGGGCTCGTGGAGGGCGGGACGCCGTCAGGAGAGAGACGGTTCGTGGAGGGCGGGGTACTGTCAAAGGGAGACGGTTCGTGGAGATCGGCGCTCTTGTCTGCAGCGCCGCAAACTGCCGGGGCTGATGCAGCGTTAAGTTATCAACACTCAATAGGAATGATCAGTGGCAGGCAGGGGAATATCCTGGGCTCTCCAACAGAAAATAGAGCCGACACACTGTAGTATCTACATATGTAGCCATACGTTTGTCAGCGGTGACCAGCACTAACTGACGGCTGAAGTGCTTTTATGCTTGCATAACCCGACTACGGCTCAAGTTCGATTGGGGAAATGCGTTACAAGTTATATGCTTCTACATGAATGGAATGCTTTGAACGTGCCACCTCACCCTTGTCGATGAAGAGCCGGAGGCCGCAGCCCCGCTCGACCACGGCCATGAAGAGGTCGGGGAGGCTGCCGGCGGTGAAGTGTACCACGGAGGAGGGGCTGACCGCGTCCAGGTGCTGGGCCGGTACACACCGGTGGGTACCGTCGCCCAGGTACTCGAAGATCTGCCGCCGAACAGAGGTCAGAGGAACGGCGGTACTGTGCCCGTGCGAGGCCTGCCAGAGTCTCCAGAGACAAGGCAGAGCCGTAGTCTCCAGTCACGAGTCCAGATCGGCGCAGAAACACCGACAGGTGGCGGGTGTGGGCGGACATAAGTGGGCAGCCAAGGGCTTGAAATAGGGGAAATGACAATATTTTGGCTTCGGGCTGACGCTGAGAAACTCCCCCGAGGTGTTATTTTAGTTCGGATCCGCGCTTCTATGTACGGCAGGGGCAGCTGCTCCCCCGCGCCTCCAGAGGTCCGCTGAGGTGCCCTCAGATGCTAAATGACCTCCCCCCAGGTGCCCCTCTTGAGACCTCGCCGCCTCTCCCTTAATGATATCCTGGGCCAGTCACTGGCAGGGCGGAACAAATTTTCCACCTGTGCAACCTCAGGCGGATCTCTATCTTTGTAATGCAGGGCTGAAAGTTTCCAAGAGACTGGCGCGGTATTGGGGTGGCGTGGACGGCTGCGCTATTTCTGATGGGGGAGCGCGGGTAAGGGCGTTTCAAAGCGTCGCGGGAACGCCGATGCTCGCATCCCGGGAGAGTGGCATCACGGGGATTCCGGTGGACGTGCTTCGGCCACATGGATCCGTTCTGGAGGGTAGGAGGCGAAGCCAAGCTTCAGAGCCAGTGGAAAACAACGTGGTGATTCTGTGACACTACCTCGGTACCTTCATGTGAGCACCCAGCAATTAGAAGCAGAAACAAAGCCTTGTCAAAATGTTTCCTCCCCAGGACCGCACAGCCATTACGTACGACTGGAAGGGAAGTCCTCTGTAAATCCTGCAATGTGGGACAGGGGCTGGTCTCGTCCTCTTGTTCCCCTGGCCGCCCTCTGCCATGTCATTCCTAAAAAACACGCCGGCGACCAGAGGCAAGCATAATGGGAGCCAACCTCTCCCCCAATGTCATAGTGCCTAGCCGGCGACTTTCGAGGCAATGGCGGAAAGGTTCGATCCCTCTAGCCCCCCCCTAAAAGGAAGTGCTGATTCCGTTACTGTCAGCGACTGGCCTTTCACACGCAGAACGACACTGTCCCGCAGTACACAGCCTTGGGTGTTCACTGAATCGCCACGCAAGGGCTCAATCGAATACTCCGCTGCATACGACCCTGCAGTTTCACACCGTCCCGTAAAGCACTTATTGAATATAGACTGTGCCGTGAAACACACCTGGCGGGTAGACTGCGCCGCAACACAAACCTTACACGTGTACTGCACCGCAGTACGCGATCCGACGTGCCGGCTACCCCGGGAGAAGCAGCCTTAGTAATAGACTGGCCCGCAATACAGCTCGGTTAGGGATAGGTGAGTAGACTGCGCCGCATAACAAACCTTACACGTATACTGCACCGCAGTACACGATCCGACGTGCCAGCTACCCCGGGAGAAGCAGCCTTAGTAATAGACTGCCCCGCAATACAGCCCGCATACTCCTCACTAGGGGGCCCTTTCGGCAACTTTTTCTTTAATGTTTCGGGACCAGTGGGTTTCTAATGTTCTCGGACCCGCTGATTTCGAATTTGACTTTGAAATTTTGAATTTCGAATTTTTTTCAGCCCGCCCCTGCGCCTTCAAGTTTTCGAAAAACAGAGAAAATGCAGGTTTTTGCATCCCCTGGTTCATTTTGGCGATGCTGGGTGACGACGACCAGAACTTCAGAGCTGCAGCTGTCTGTAAGATCGTCTCGTCCCGGAGCGCGAGGTTAACACAAGCGCAGATGAAGCCGGTCCCTATCCAGCGCGTACACTCAACGCCTCCTGCAGTGAGCAGCGCGTCGCTTTTGAGAGCGGGCAGTGCTCTCCCAGCACCTCCCAGCAGCCGACGGACAGGCCCAACGTTGAATGGCCGAGCGCATGGTGCCTGTGTCCGGCGCTACCAGGTGCTGCCGGGGCAGCTTAACCCTCGCCCCACCGGGGGGCCATCGATGGCCCCCCTAAGGTTTTTCCGGGATAGCAGAAAAACGACGAGGCGCAGCACCGCGGTTGAGGGCTCTACCTCTCACTGCATCATTTTCCCATCATCCCTGAAATTTTTTACCCCGGGTCACCCAAGGTCAGGTCACCAGACGAGGTCAACCAAGGTCACCTCACTTCACCTTTAGAGCTCTGTAAGAGCTACATTTCAAAGTCGATCGATTTGAAACTTCCTGCACTTCATGACCCCTCCAGGGTCTACAAGGTCTATATCCGGGATTTTTCGATTTCGTGCCCTGAGGTCAGGTCACGAGGCGACCTCTCCCATTGGAAAAGCATGGGGAAAAGCTATTTCATGATATAAAAGCCACAAAAATGATTGCAAATACTCAGACTGCTCAGAACAACGTTTTTGGACACACTTTCACGGATCCCAGGGGTCATATTTGCCCTTTGACTTTTCCAAGGTCATCCAAGGTCACCAGAGGTCAAAAACAGTATTTTGACAATAACTTTTGACCTAATTGAGCTAGAGCGGTGAAACAAACACCATCGTGTTTGTCTTGTCACTGGCTTTCATTTGATATACGGCAAGGTCACTTTGTGACCTTTCGTGACCTCAGGTCATATTAGGTCACGAGGTGACCTCTGGCGGTCAAACCACTGACGGGAGGTCTTTACGTTCCACATAGCGGAAAAAGTACTGACAATTTGCTATCAAATGTACTTTACCAGGCCTCAATAGCTCTAATGACATAAGGGTTATGCCCAGTTTGCTTAATCATTGCATATTTGAGTGAAAATAGCCGATCTTGACCTAATTTGACCTCTGGAGGTCAAACCATTGACCTGAGCACTAAAACATGCGAAGTAATTTCTTACTGAATTCACGCGAGCTTTCTATTGCACTTTGCAGATTTGCGCTAACGCTCATATTTTCGGAGTTAGAGGGGGGGCCATCGATGGCCCCCCCGGTGGGGCGAAGGTGGCGCCGGACCCCCGGTGGGGCGCGGGTTAATCGGTGTGCGACCAGCTACATGGAGCTGCACAGCAGCGTAAAAAGGGTCTGCCATGCACCCAATGTGGAGCCACCCTTCCTGAACGGCTTTACGCAGACCCAACTCAGGACTTAAGTCGGGTCATCTCTCCGGACAGGCATTCCGTGCCACACTCAGTCAATAGAGGGCCTTAAAACTGACAAGCGAGTCAGTTATCAGCGTGTGCGGCGCTGACTGCCAAGATGGAAAGGCGCTTAACAAGATACGTTTCGCTGCCGTCAGGGAAAATAGACGCGAGTGGTGCCCGGAGTCGATTCTACCTTCGGTTCAGTCCTTGTCCCTGTAGCTCATGACGGTGGAAGGCTGTCGTCTTTCTTCATCGAGTAATAAAGGTACTCTGACAATGTTTTGTTTTTATGCCTCTTAATTACAGTTCTTGTCATAATGCCTAATTTTCTGATATCGTAGTATCCCCTAATCAAGAGTGGCACCACCTACCGAAACCGGTCGGTCGCCAAAGTTTGCCGATTTGCCTCATTTTCTTTCTAAATAAAGGATTTTTCACTATTTTCGCAAATTTTCTCCCGAAAAATAATTGCTTACATCCGCCCCTGTCACCTTTTAAAATAGAAAACCATGTAAACTGGCATTCCTCATTGAATCCCTGCGAAAAATAAGTAAAAGTACCACATTTTAAGTCAGCATGCTTCCTGGACTGCCCGGAGAGCAGCGCGCCGTAAGGTGCCGTGCGGCACAGTATACCACCGTTAGGCAAAAAATCGCAATATTTGAGGCGCAATAAATAAGGCCTAAGAAACCCCAAGAACATGCAGTTTGCACAGATCTGTAGGTAAGACACTGTTCTAACTAATGAATTAAATTTTATTTTGCTATTCTCAGTGATTGCTGTTTGGGGATGCAAAAACCTGCATTTTCTGTTTTTCGAAAACTTGACGGCGCAGGGGCGGGCTGAAAAAATTCGAAATTCAAAAATTCAAGGTCAAATTCGAAATCAGCGGGTCCGAGAACATCAGAAACCCACTGGTCCTGAAACATTAAAGAAAAAGTTGCCAAAAGGGCCCCCCTACTCCTCACTACCGCAAGTGCCCGAATTTCCAATGCCGATAGCGACCCAATACAACGAACCACCAACTCGGCCTTTCACTGAGGGCGCCCACCCCTGGTCAAAACGTTTAAAACCCTGCAAAACCGACTGAGAACATTGGCCAAAATCGGTCAAACGCTTTAAGAGCCAGCTGGATCCGCCCTGGTACCACGTGCTACGATTGCGTGAGGTGTAAAGCAGACCTGAGGAACACAACATGTGCACCCAATTATACGCATATCGGTTCGCAGGTACTAGTTGCAGCTGTTTTAGCAAAATCCATAGTGATAACGCGTACGAACATTTCTGCCGCAGTGGTGCGCTTATGACTAGATGCCTTGATCGATGTGTGCGAATATTTAATCAGGTCCAAAATTCGACCATTATACGGAAAGAGCAGAAATTTTCCCGAAGAAGCGCTCAGCGAGGAAATAACTGCACACTAAGTTTATTGTGATATGAAAAGTCGAAGAATCTTTAATTCGGAGCGATTTCCCTGAACTACGAGTAAATTTCCTTGGTATCATTACTCGGGAAATACGTAAAACTTTATCACTGAAATTTCGGGCTTATTTTCAATTATTCGTCACATCACTCATATTTTTTTTTCATGCAATTCTATTGCTAGAAAAGGTCCGCCACCCATTTAATCGGGTAGCCAGGCGTGCCCCCTCCGCGATCCCAACGACAACAGTACCCTTACGTTAACACCACCAGAACATAAAATATTACAAGTCGCGGCACGCCCTGCTAGGAAAAAGAAAGTAACTTAGAGAAAGCATAATAAATATCAATACTATTAGTAAAAACTGCCAGTAGTAGCTCCCTGTAAATATACAGGGAGCAGGAATACAGGTCTATTTAGGTTAAATGCACAATAATTTAGCTCATTACCGGTTAGATTGTTAGTCTTTTTCCAAACGGGACTACCCAAAACTGGAGATTCGTGTTAGCCCCTCCGAGATTCTGGCGAAAAGATAGAGGCCTAGTAACATTCGCCAGAGAACTCGGAAGACAGTAAGCAAATTAAGGCAGACATGCAGGCATAGGCAAGCAAGCAAGCAGGCAAACTAGCAAGCAAGCGCAGCAGGGAGTCAGACACACACACACACACACACACACACACACACACACACACACACACACACACACACACACACACACACACACACACACACACACACACACACACACACACACACACACACACACACACACACACACACACACACACACACACACACACACACACACACACACACACACACACACACACACACACACACACACACACACACACACACACACACACACACACACACACACACACACACACACACACACACACACACACACACACACACACACACACACACACACACACACACACACACACACACACACACACACACACACACACACACACACACACACACACACACACACACACACACACACACACACACACACACACACACACACACACACACACACACACACACACACACACACACACACACACACACACACACACACA
The DNA here is from genome assembly GCA_034440635.1 of Lepas anatifera. Taxonomy (NCBI): domain Eukaryota; kingdom Metazoa; phylum Arthropoda; class Thecostraca; family Lepadidae; genus Lepas; species Lepas anatifera. The sequence continues at coordinate 1,660,952 of JAOTON010000667.1, read as the reverse complement.
CACACACACACACACACACACACACACACACACACACACACACACACACACACACACACACACACACACACACACACACACACACACACACACACACACACACACACACACACACACACACACACACACACACACACACACACACACACACACACACACACACACACACACACACACACACACACACACACACACACACACACACACACACACACACACACACACACACACACACACACACACACACACACACACACACACACACACACACACACACACACACACACACACACACACACACACACACACACACACACACACACACACACACACACACACACACACACACACACACACACACACACACACACACACACACACACACACACACACACACACACACACACACACACACACACACACACACACACACACACACACACACACACACACACACACACACACACACACACACACACACACACACACACACACACACACACACACACACACACACACACACACACACACAACGTCCATGCAACATGCACAACGCCCATGCAACATGCACAACCTCCATGCAACATGCACAACGCCCATGCAACACGCACAAACCTACACATATACACTAGGAAGCATTTATTGGGACACAATTACAGTCTTCAATGTGCAGCCCCATTACCAAGGTTCACATGTCTTCCCCCACTATAAATTTCACGGCCATGGTCACGTTGGTTACTAATTATTTGTTCTTTATTTGGCAAGGAAGATATATTTTAGCTGTATAAATCCATGTGATCTTCACACGACAGATATACGCTACCGCGTTCCAAACAAAATTCCAGTACCACACTTCACCTCAGACTGGTCAGAGACAATAACTTGGCGGTAAATTCCAACGCATTCCTTTGCTCATCTCCATACAACTGCATACCGCGTCCCAGGCACCCTCCGGCTCGCGGCTCAGTCAGCTCACCTTCACGCCCTGCGGGCTGTTGACCAGCGAGCTCCAGCCGCCGTCGCCCACAGCCACCATCACCCGGCCCCGCACCGTGTAGGTGTGCAGGGAGACGGCCGTCATCTGACCCAGCATCGACTGAGCCTGTACACCGTACTCGGCCGTCTGCACACTGACAGAGACCGTACTGTCGGCCGAAGTCACCACCAGCAGAGAGCCGTCCGGCAGCGCTCTGGTCGCCATCAGCTCTGCGGACGGGAATACGCCAGGTGTGTGTATCTGGTAGATGTAGGCTGGTATGGGTGTATTTAGTTCATGCCAGGCATGGTTGAAATAGTCTTATACTCTCCACTTAGTTTGACAAGGTTCGAAAGTCATTGCTATAGAAACATTAGCAGGTAAAGTAGCTGATAAATAAACGATGCGGTTTTTCATCAACTAAGGGAAGATAACTGAAAATGCCACAAACCAGCGATCGGTACTTGGCCAGGGCAATTTCCGGATTTCCAAGTGCCCTTGATTTATATCTACTTAAGTTAAACAAGTGGCAACGTGTATCCAGTTTTTCCCGGCATTAACAACAGATTGAGAAAACAATAGGGCTCTGAACTGAGCATTTAACGCCTGGAGAGCCACCACGACTCACATCCATGCTACGATCATTACTGACCTGCCTGCGAGGGCTCGGGCCCGCCGACGAAGGTGGCGCTGTCGGCGTTGTAGGTGTACCGCCAGAGGGCGTCCCCGGCGGGGTCCAGCAGCAGCAGGGTTGCCAGGCCGTGCGGAGCCTCCGTGTAGGAGACCTGGGCGGCAGCCACCTTCAGATCCTGCACCAGCTGAAGCAGAGGGATCTCGTTTACCAGCGAGAACAGGTCAGCCTAAAACTGCTTTGCACCTCAGCACGGCACGGCAGCACTAGAGCACCAACAGCACGGCTACGTATACATTCCCGTGTTTTACACATACACACACACCCTAGACCGACCGCCGTTGACACGCTTGATGTTTTTCTCTTCAACAGAGGCACACCTCCGACGAACTCGGAACCTCACCTGGAGGGCGCCGTTCTGCCAGCGCCAGACGGCAGACAGGGGTCCGGAACAGCCGTCAGCCTGCGGACCCGCCGCCGACACCAGCAGCTGGGCTCCGGCCACAGACAGGTGGCGCCACTGCAGCACGGCGCCGACGCCGGTGATGGGGGCGCCACTGCGCCGCAGATCGCCGGCGCTGGTCCACTGCAGCAGCTGAGACTCGGCGCACCCGCCCGACTGGCGCGTGTAGGTGACCAGCACCAGAGAGGCCCCCGAGGCGCTCTGTGAAGCAGCAGCCGCGGAGTGACGTCAGATCTAGTAACGTATTATGAATAATGGGATCTGCAATCCTACCTGAGCTCAGGTTACCGAATCTGAAAATCCCGCATATACATTTTATAGATTCTGGAGGGGTCATCAAGTGTAAAAAGTTTTAAATCTATCAGCCTAGAAATGTAGCTATGGTAGGGCCATAAAACAATGGAAATGAGGTAACCTTGTTTGACCTCGCCTAGTGACCTGACCTGATGTAACCCGGGCAAACAAATTCAGGGATGGTGGGAAAATGATAGGGTGAAAGGTGGACATCTCAACCGCGGTGCTGCACCTCATCGTTTTTCTATTATTCTGAGAAAAACCTTATGGCGCATCAATGCCCCCTGTGGGGCGAGGGTTAAAAGGCTGGTACGATTGCTCAACAGTATTCCCATTCGCTCCAGCCATACAGTATACTGGCACACAATAGCAGTCATATGACCCACCTGCAGCGGAATGACAGCAGTCACGTGACTCAGGTCAGGCCAGGTGAGCTCCTGGATCACATCCAGGTACCGCAGGGCGTAGTAAGTGTCGCGCTGACTGTCGTACAGCTGACTCACGGCCGCGCACCGCTCCCCGAAGAACGCCTGGGAGCGAACACCAATCACAGCTGACTCACGGCCGCACACCGCTCCCCGAAGTAGGCCTGGGAGAGAACACCAATCACAGCTGACTCATGGCCGCGCACCGCTCCCCGAAGTAGGCCTGGGAGAGAACACCAATCACAGCTGACTCATGGCCGCGCACCGCTCCCCGAAGAACGCCTGGGAGCGAACACCAATCACAGCTGACTCATGGCCGCGCACCGCTCCCCGAAGAAGGCCTGGGAGCGAACACCAATCACAGCTGACTCACGGCCGCGCATCGCTACCCGAAGAACGCCTGGGAGCGAACACCAATCACAGCTGACTCATGGCCGCGCACCGCTACCCGAAGAACGCCTGGGAATGAACACCAATCACAGCTGACTCACGGCCGCACACCGCTCCCCGAAGAAGGCCTGGGAGCGAACACCAATCACAGCTGACTCACGGCCGCGCATCGCTACCCGAAGAACGCCTGGGAGCGAACACCAATCACAGCTGACTCATGGCCGCGCACCGCTCCCCGAAGAAGGCCTGGGAGCGAACACCAATCACAGCTGACTCATGGCCGCACACCGCTACCCGAAGAACGCCTGGGAGCGAACACCAATCACAGCTGACTCATGGCCGCGCACCGCTACCCGAAGAACGCCTGGGAATGAACACCAATCACAGCTGACTCACGGCCGCACACCGCTCCCCGAAGAAGGCCTGGGAGCGAACACCAATCACAGCTGACTCATGGCCGCACACCGCTACCCGAAGAACGCCTGGGAGCGAACACCAATCACAGCTGACTCATGGCCGCGCACCGCTCCCCGAAGAACGCCTGGGAATGAACACCAATCACAGCTGACTCACGGCCGCACACCGCTCCCCGAAGAACGCCTGGGAGCGAACACCAATCACAGCTGACTCATGGCCGCGCACCGCTCCCCGAAGAACGCCTGGGAGCGAACACCAATCACAGCTGACTCATGGCCGCGCACCGCTCCCCGAAGAAGGCCTGGGAGCGAACACCAATCACAGCTGACTCATGGCCGCGCACCGCTCCCCGAAGAACGCCTGGGAACAAACACCAATCACAGCTGACTCACGGCCGCGCACCGCTACCCGAAGAAGGCCTGGGAGCGAACACCAATCACAGCTGACTCATGGCCGCACACCGCTACCCGAAGAACGCCTGGGAGCGAACACCAATCACAGCTGACTCATGGCCGCGCACCGCTACCCGAAGAAGGCCTGGGAGCGAACACCAATCACAGCTGACTCATGGCCGCGCACCGCTCCCCGAAGAACGCCTGGGAGCGAACACCAATCACAGCTGACTCATGGCCGCGCACCGCTACCCGAAGAAGGCCTGGGAGCGAACACCAATCACAGCTGACTCATGGCCGCGCACCGCTACCCGAAGAAGGCCTGGGAGCGAACACCAATCACAGCTGACTCATGGCCGCACACCGCTCCCCGAAGAAGGCCTGGGAGCGAACACCAATCACAGCTGACTCATGGCCGCGCATCGCTACCTCGAAGAAGGCCTGGGAGCGAACACCAATCACAGCTGACTCATGGCCGCGCACCGCTACCCGAAGAAGGCCTGGGAACGAACACCAATCACAGCTGACTCATGGCCGCGCACCGCTCCCCGAAGAACGCCTGGGAACAAACACCAATCACAGCTGACTCATGGCCGCGCACCGCTCCCCGAAGAACGCCTGGGAGCGAACACCAATCACAGCTGACTCATGGCCGCACACCGCTCCCCGAAGAACGCCTGGGAACAAACACCAATCACAGCTGACTCACGGCCGCGCACCGCTCCCCGAAGAAGGCCTGGGAGAGAACACCAATCACAGCTGACTCACGGCCGCGCATCGCTACCCGAAGAACGCCTGGGAGAGAACACCAATCACAGCTGACTCACGGCCGCGCACCGCTCCCCGAAGAAGGCCTGGGAGAGAACACCAATCACAGCTGACTCATGGCCGCGCACCGCTCCCCGAAGAACGCCTGGGAACGAACACCAATCACAGCTGACTCACGGCCGCGCACCGCTACCCGAAGAAGGCCTGGGAGCGAACACCAATCACAGCTGACTCATGGCCGCACACCGCTACCCGAAGAAGGCCTGGGAGCGAACACCAATCACAGCTGACTCACGGCCGCACACCGCTCCCCGAAGAACGCCTGGGAACAAACACCAATCACAGCTGACTCACGGCCGCACACCGCTCCCCGAAGAAGGCCTGGGAGCGAACACCAATCACAGCTGACTCATGGCCGCGCATCGCTACCCGAAGAAGGCCTGGGAGCGAACACCAATCACAGCTGCCTCATGGCCGCGCACCGCTCCCCCGAAGAACGCCTGGGAGCGAACACCAATCACAGCTGACTCATGGCCGCGCACCGCTACCCGAAGAAGGCCTGGGAGCGAACACCAATCACAGCTGACTCATGGCCGCGCATCGCTACCCGAAGAAGGCCTGGGAGCGAACACCAATCACAGCTGACTCATGGCCGCGCATCGCTACCCGAAGAACGCCTGGGAACAAACACCAATCACAGCTGACTCACGGCCGCGCACCGCTACCCGAAGAAGGCCTGGAAACGAGGGCACCAACCACTTATGAAAAGTCAATTGCACATGCCTAAATGCCACAGTTTTCGTTGATTTTAATCGCTGCAGCATGCTGAGCAATATGTCCCTGTGCATAATGTATCACGTTTTCAACCAAAGACACAAAAACCAGCACACCACTGAAATACAAAAACCGCATGGCAGGTGGGCAACGTGACACGTCGCACTTACATTGAAATTCAGGAACTGCTGGACGCATCCGAACAGCAGCGAGACAACGGTGTCGGTAGTGTTCATCAAGCTGGCAGGAGTCATCTGCGTGCCGGAGTTGTTGACAACGCTCACCTGCGGACGACAGGCGCGACAGTAGAGCCACCGATGTCACAGGCGCTCATACCTGCTCTGAAGTCTATTGCACTGGGGCGTAATCAACATCGGACCAGCAAAATCACTAAGTCACCTTCCATGGTGACATACTCGGTAGAAGATTGCAGTTATCTCTGAACAATTCCTTGGGGTTTAACACGCGCATTGACGGGGGGCGGGTACCCGCCCCCCTCGGGTTTTTCGGAGACAGCAGAAAAACGGCGTAATACGCGGCTCTATAGGCAAAAAACGTAATTGGTATACCTTTTCCCTTATCATTTTTGCAGCTTCTGTGAAAATTTTAAGGATAGGTCATCTCAGGTCAGGTCACCAGTACAGGTCAAGTCACCCGACCTCAAAAAAAGTTTAAGATAGCATAAGTCAGAGCAGGGTGAACTTATTCAATTGAAACTCATATCACATAATGGGCTCACCGAGTTCTCTAAAATATGTTCCGGTATTTTTATATCGATGACCTAAGGTCAGGTACGAAGCATGACCTCTCCATTGGTAATACATGGGACATATGGTTTTTACTGAATAACTCAGTAACAGATGGTGATAGAGCGTTTATTTTAGCTTCATTAGACTCGCCTTGGCTTTGCAGTTCTAATGATATGCATTTTATATAATTTTACCCTGACCTGACCTCAGGTCAGGTCAAATCTTTGATTTGACCTAGCAAAGTCAAATCACATCATTCGATTCGGCTTGCTGCGAGGATTCATAGAGTTCAAGTCGTTTTGCTCTATCTTTACTTGTTCAGATGTAATGGCCGAAAAACTTAATTTACATGTTATCCCTATGACGGCATGTGACGGCATGTTTTTGACCTCTGGTGACCTTAAATGTGACCTGACAAAAAATGGTTCAAATATTTTCGATGGAGAAGCGGATGGGCTACCCAACGCCGTTTAACGTTTTTACGTAGTGGTATCATGGTATCATCATGGTATCATTAGTGATGAAATAATTTTGGAGGAGTATTTGAGGCTATGCTGAAGCAGTCTGCATTGCTATTACGCGGCTCTATAGTCTCATCAATTCTCGTATCGCTGCCCATTCCCCAAATAAACGTGCGAGCCGTCCCGTTGTGGTGGACGAGTCCATTGTGGCCAATAATCACTCGGGACTCGGGACCAATAATAACCACAACGGGATGGCTCGCACGTTTATTAGGGGAATGGGCAGCGATACGAGAATTGATGAGACTATAGAGCCGCGTAATAGCAATGCAGACTGTTTCAGCATAGCCTCAAATACTCCTCCAAAATAAGTTCATCACTAATGATACCATGATAGCACCACGACACCACTATGACATGATGCTCCTGATACTACACCAGTCCGGACCAGTGCCGAGGCGACCCGCCCGAGCGGTCAGTACCCAGGTGAAGTTGTATTGTCCCTGCAGGGTGACGGCAGTGTCCGGGTAGACGGCGCCGGCGGCAGCTCCGTGATGTTGGTGCCGCCCACCAGGCCCGTGATGATGACGTGATCCGCCGACACCGAGCCGGAGAACACGTAGCTGCCTGCGACGCCGGGCAGGGTCAGAGACGGGGGACAGGTAACTGCCTGCTATATCGAACATGGGCAGAGACGGAGGACGGGTAACCGTCTGCTATATCGGGCCGGGTCAGGGACGGGGGACAGGTAACTGTCTGCTATATCGAACAGGGGCAGAGACGGGGGACAGGTAACTGTCTGCTATATCGAACATGGGCAGAGACGGAGGACGGGTAACCGTCTGCTATATCGGGCCGGGTCAGGGACGGGGGACAGGTAACTGCTATATCGAACAGGGGCAGGGACGGGGGACAGGTAACTGGCTGCTATATCGGGCACGGGCAGAGACGGGGGACAGGTAACTGTCTGCTATATCGAACAGGGGCAGAGACGGGGGACAGTTAACTGCCTGTTATATCAGGCAGGGTTAGGGAAGGGGAACAGGTGCCTGTTATATCGAACACGGGCAGAGACAGGGGGCAGTTAACTGCCTGTTATATCAGGCAGGGTTAGGGAAGGGGAACAGGTGCCTGTTATATCGAACACGGGCAGAGACGGGGGGCAGTTAACTGCCTGTTATATCAGGCAGGGTTAGGGAAGGGGAACAGGTGCCTGTTATATCGAACACGGGCAGAAATGGGGGGCAGTTAACTGCCTGTTATATCGAACACGGCAGAGACAATCCTCGGTGCCGGGGATGGTTGGATACGGAATAGGGACCTCGTCCGTGGCGCACGAGGCAAGGTCAATCAAAACTGCCAAATCCCACGGAAGTTGCAAAATCTCTGACTGATCCACACTTAATCAAAAGGAAACAGTAACGCTAAACAGGAGTCGAGCTATCATTTTTGAAGACGTTCGGTCTATGCATGAATATTACAATAATTAGTCTTCCCTAACCACGAACTTACCAAGCAGCGTAGTGTCCTGTCCCAGCACTACCAGATCCGACACGTTGATCCCGTTCACCAGTCCTCCGACCTCCAGGTCTCCTCTGAACACCACCACTCCTGTGATGTTCAGCGGAGCGGGCACGAACGCACCGGGACCGTGCAAACGAACCAGGGCCGAGCTCTCCAGGGCCAGATTGAGCCCGTTCAGAGACGTCGCCTGCGTCGAGTTGACGATGTTGGGGACGTAGACGTTTCCGGTGACGGTGAGACTGGTGTGGATATCCGTTGAATCGAGGCGGAGGATGTTGATGGGCAGCTGGTCGTTCCAGGAGAGGACGGTGAAGTCGCCGTCCACGGTGAGGGCTGGGAGGGACCACAGCCCAGTAAAGGTGTAGTCTTCTGTGAGTAGTATCAGGTTCTGAAACAGAAGCATCAATGATTTTGTTTATCGTCTGGATACATTATTCTAAGAACGTTACAACTTGGAGACAGTTACCTATTTGAGGAATGTGATCCCTAAACTTATTGATGAGTCTAAGAAGGCGATGTGCAGCAAGCATTTTCACTCGCGGCAGCGCATAGGCTTTCCATGCTCTGTACAGTGTTAAACATCTTCGCATATATACTCTACAAATCCTATCCCAGTGGTTAGTGACCAGACCGAGTATCCTGACCTGCAACAGGCCGGTAACGTTGATGCCGTTCAGGAGGCCGCTGACGTGGAGGTTCTGTACGGACCCGCCTGCCAGCACCAGCTGTGTTGCCTGCACCGGTCCGGTCAGCACCTGGTCTTCAGTCAGCAGCCGGACAGAGGCCAGGTACCGGACCAGGTCCCGACCCGACACTATCCCGTCCAGTACCCGCAGCGTAGTTGTGGACACCGGAGCGGTGAAGACGAGCTGGCCGGTCAGAGCGACTGGAGAGGAGGAGAGGTGGACGGCGTTGGCGATGATGGACGAGATTGGAAGTCCCCCCAGAAGTCCGGCGACAGACAGCGATCCGAGTGAAGTGGCGCCCTGTCAAAAAAGGATACTGAAATAAAGCAGCTGTGATGTTTGACTTAGAGCTAAAATGTCGAACAGAGGCCTCAAGTAATAGAAGACAGTAAACCGTTTCCTTACTATTCTAAAAAAGTGCAATATTCCTGCACAGTTTGAGCAGTAAGAACGTCATATACTAAAAAAGCTTGTCAGCGTCCAGCTAAGGGACATCTCACCCAAAAAACGAGGTCTCCATTGATTGTGACGTCACTGGTATTATTGACGAACAAAGTCTCCAGCTGTGCGACGTCGTACACCCCATTGACGTCACTGTGCGAGACGAGGTCGTTATGAATGGTGACGTCAGAGTGGAAGAAGGCTGAAGCAGTGATCAGCTGGTCGGAGTTCACCACCAGAACATTCTCCAGAGGCAGAGAAGGAGAGAACAGGCCACCGGCCACGTGCACCCCGCCGGCGAAAGTCTTCGATCCTGCCGAACAACACATCCGCGATATTGAAGATATCAGCTGCGTCTGCACAGACGCATTAGAAAAATATACGCCTGAAGGTGATAAACAAGAAGTAAAATACTCATCCGTGAAGTGTTCAAACTTTAGAAAGAGTAAGGAGTAACATGCCTATAATGATGACATGCAAATAGATTGCGATTGGTTCCATATACACCCGATGCCCCACCCACCGTTGATGACCACGATGTCTCCTTGTCTTGCAAGTCCTGCCAGCACCTCCTCCCAGTTAACTCCACCCAGCTGCAGTAAACCAGTGACGTCACCCGACGTCACCAGCAGCCGCTCAAACGTCACCGGCGCCGTCAGAGCCGCCGGCGAGTGCAGCGTCACAGCGCGACGACTGACGTCGGCCAGGTGGTACCCTCCCGCGCCGAAGGCCGACGTCACCGCCCCGTTCACGCAGAGCTCGGCGAAGTGCCAGTTGCCGGTGACGCGGCCGCCGCGAGCTGGGAGCAGAGAGTCGACCAGCTCGCGGATGGGACGTCCGTTCAGCCGGGTGACGGCGGCGTCGCCGTCGGTGATGAACAACTGGTCAAACACCAGCGTCTGGGTGTGCGTGGTGTTGCGCACGATGTCGTAGGAGATTTTGGCCAGCTCCGAGAAGTCGTGCCCGCCGACGGTGGCGTTCTCCGGGACGATGAAGTCGCTGTGGAAGGCGTGCAGTAGACCAGCGCGCACCGGGCCCAGGTAGGTGTGAATGCTGGTGATGTGCTGCGCTCCCGACTCCCACAGCACGCGGCCGGCGATGATGTCGTTTATGGTGCCACCGACGGTGAGCGACGTCATGGTGACGTCATTGAGCCACACTTTCTGCCCGGTGATGGTCTGCTGCTGTTCAGAGTTGACCACTATAGCGTCCCGCCACAAACGATCGAAGTCGACGCCGTCAATCAGTCCGAGTACCGTCAGCCTGTCGAAATAGCTGGTGTTGGCCAGAGTGAGAGGCCCTGTGATCAGCTGGTCGGTGGACAGGGTCATCCAGTTGGCCGGGTTCGCTCCATTTACCAGACCGGCGACATTCACACTCCCCACTGTGACGTCACCCAGGAACTGTTTGGTGCCGGTGACGGTGATGCCAGCTGATGTGGGCACAATCAGCTGCCCGAGAATGCTCTCCAGCTGTCCGCCGTTGATGTCAGTCGCCGTCAGCTGAGTTAGTGATGTCACATCACTCGTGAACACCACATCAGAGGTCAGCGTCTGAGAGCCGTTCTGGACGACGTGGTCCAGCCAGTCGGGGGTGATGGTAACGCCATCTACGGTACCGCCCACGGCCAGTCCGCCCATGAGCACGGCCGAGTTCACATGCAGCTCACTAATCACCTGGTCCGTATTCAAAGTTACCAGCTCGGACAGAAGCACCCCGTCCACCCGTGAGGCGGTGACGGTGTCGGCGGTCAGCTGGGAGAACACCTTGCTGCCGGTGAAGGTGTAGGAGCCGCCGCGGGTGACGTAGTTGCCGGGGAACGGCCGGCCCAGTACGGTCTGAGCCGTCAGCGAGCCGTTGACGACGGCGTCCTGCAGCCATAAAGCGTCGATGGTGTGAGCAGAGTCTGTGTAGAGGACTGATGAGAGGAGCGACGCGGCGTCCTCTCCGTTCAGCGTGCCTGGAACAACAGGTACAAGCTGGTGATGTAAAAACACAAGCGGAGCCGCTGTCGTACTGGCACGGCGCTGCCAGAAGGAACATAGCGCTCCTCAATCGTTACGTCCTGAGAGTACTAGCAATATGTTCAGTGGTTTTTCGGTACCAACCAAACTATCAAAGTGTGAAAGATAACGTTTAAATAGTTTTCAATTCTCCCAAAGCTAAAAAATAGGTCCCTTTACGATTTCATCACAATGCAGAATAGCACAAGCATCCGCGGAAAACTATCCCGGAACAATAAATTCAGCACTGCGCACCGGTTATGGTGGCATCGCCGACGGTGACGTCAGAGAAGGTGATGGACTGAGTGAAGTTGCCGCCATCGCTAGTCAGCACGTTGGAGAAGAGGTCCTCTGGGGTCTGGCCGTTCAGTTGGAGCACGCTGAGGTCGGACGCAGTCAGGGACCCAACACTGACCGACACTGAAACACAACGGAAAATCGGTCAGCAGGGCTTTCGGTTGAATTCATGTAATGTCTTTCACTTGAAACCATGTAGTGACAATGCCCGGTGAAAGCTTGGATCGGCTCCACGGACAGCCTCCGCTGCTCAGTATTTATCCGGCTCTTAACCGACTCACCGCGCGACTTTCCCGTTCGGATGGTAGGTTCTGAGTCTACGTGACAAGTTTTCTGATCACTGTAAGGATCCTTGGATCCCAAAAGCCAAAACTGCAATAACTTGAACCAAATTCATATACATTTTCTTATTTTAAAAGGTCTAGGGAACAATTTTCAATTTTCTGGTATTCCTCCGATGCGCAGGATAAGGAAATGTTCCCGAAAGAGCGGATATAATTTCCACTTCAAAACAGAATTAGGCACTTCAAAGTCCTAACACTGAGGAGGCAGCACCTGGCTGTTCAGCCTATAGCGACGTATTACCTAACACGCAGAAAACACGTATCAGAAAATACAAGAAAAGGAACATGAATCCAAAACAAGGGTTGGTAATTACAAAAGCATTCCCCTGAATGGAGTTTCAGCACTAACAACGTTCCAAGACGTTCCGAGGTTTGCCAGCAGAATTACCTGGCAGAGTTCCGTATCCGTGCCAGGTGGCGAGATTCTGCGGCTTCACACCTGCGATCAGTCCCGACACTGACAGCGAATCCACGCTCAGCGACCCATCCTGGTACGTGATACTCGCACTCAGCTCTTGTATAGTGTCCATGGTAACAATGTCAGAGACTGGACGACCGTTCAGCTGACCTACGGTCAACTCATCCACAACGGTCAGCGTGGAGCGGACAGTCTTCGTGCCGTTGATAAGCTTGTCGGTGTCCACCCTGCCAACAACGTGGTATTTTGATTAGCTGGTAAGATCTGCCGTGCCAAGGAAAACAGGCATCCCCAATGTATTAGCAATGAGAGGTACCCTTTCAGTTTTGCCTTGCATCGCAGAGCTAAGGGGGAGGGGCGGTTTGCAGTGCAGTTTTTTTCTTGATGTGCACTAGCTGGTGCCTGGGCCCGCGTTCGGCCGATGGCACTAAAACTCCCCAGATAACCCAGCTGCACTACCGTTAAATCCATACAGCTATGCAAACGTCACTAGGCTGTTTCATTCAGCGCTTTTGTGGCTGACTGATCGAGCCCCGCGGAACTTTGTCGTTCACCCGAAGTCAGGCCTGCAATTAAAAACTAAGTTTCGTGCGAACGCCGAGCAAATGCTTTATCATAACCTCAAGTAATCCCTTCATTTGCTTCTCTAAAAATTGGATTCGTTCCCCGGAGTAAATACTCCTATGCTACCAAAATGTATAAATAAAGAAGCATCAGACATCTTTGGCGAACGCGGAAGGAGCGGGGCCCCGCGCTGGACCGCTTGGCTCTCCACGCACAGAGACTTGGCCGCGAGATATCACTCAGGGGATTCCAGCTATGCCCACCCATGCAGGAACCTTGGCTCAAGATTTCGTGAACACACCATATCTACCTTTAAGGACCGTGTTAACGGGTGATTCTGTTTTTAACCAACGCGAACATCCATTCCTGCAGTTAATTAATGGTGAGAGACCACGATCGTTCCATGACTCACGTCACGATGTCCTGCAGGGCGCTGGGCAGGTAGCGGCCTCCCACCGACTCGATGCCGAAGGTGCCGTTTCCGGAGAGGGAGGTAATCGTGACGTCACCGACGAACGTCTTATCGCCCGTGATTACGAGGCTGGTGTCGTCCGACGATACAACATCTGGGGGAAAAGGCACAGACTCTGGTGGCATGCAACGTATCAAGAACGGGTTTCACAGTTTTGACATCGGAAGAGGTTAGGACACTTCAGCGTCCATGGCCTTTAAAAAAAAAAACTGCATGGGCGACGGAAAATTTGGATGTTACGTTAAATTCAGGCCAATGCCAGCTGTAATACCCAGATCACAGAATATGCATATTGCGGTACAAGCTGCAGTACAATAAAGCCAAAATGTAAACGAGCTGGTCAAACAGTACCACGAACTCAGCTGTGGCATTGACACTATTCACACAATCCCCAAAGGGGAGGACAAAGACCTCTTCCACCATTTGACAGATGTCTTACATATCTCCGACCTCTCCTTTATGACCAGCTGTGGCTACCACGCCCCTTTCGGCGACAGCGGGACCGCGCCGTCGGACCCACCCTGCAGCCGACGGCCCATGTCGGCGACGGCTGCCTCCAGGGCGGCCACCTTCCTGATCAGCTCGTCCAGCGGCGCCACCATCTGGTTGATGTCGCCAGAGAACCCGGCCAGAGTCACGTGGTCGAACGCCGCGTCCGGCGCGTAAATGGTGTCCGCTGCGGAGCCAGCGAGTCAGAGTCAGTCAATCAAGAGGTCAGCTAGAGTCACGTGGTTAAACGCTGACTCCGACGCATAAATGGTCCCCGCTGCGGAGCCAGTAAGTCAGAGCCAGTTAGCTGTCAGCGGGCCGCCTCCTGTTCTGCACACGGTAAATCAGCGCAACATGTTCAAGGAACAGTCGCACCAACTATATTTTTGTACTTCATTTGCTACAACATTGGGGCTTGAACAGCCACTGGAATGTACCCCAAGGACGGTGAACAGCTGCTCCTATCCCCACGTCAAGCCACCAATTAGCGTAGGGTACTGCAACCGCCACGATGCACAAAAAGTGCAGGAGCCCACCCCGTGCCCGGCAGCTGCCAAGATTCGAACACGAGACCCATTGCTCAGGAGACCGATGTTCCTCCGAGCTGCACTGGGCGCTATATCTCATTCAAAATGTAATTAAGAGAGCTGGTGAGCGCGGTCCCTAACCGTTAACATGGCCGTCGAAGTTGTAGTCGCCGTGGATGTGCTGGTCCGAGCCCGGCACCACGGCAGAGTCCAGCACTGCCTGCACGCGGCGCATCTTGTCGAGGATGCCCTCGTACTGACTCTGGCACGACGGAGCCACGCGTCAGAGTCCCAATCAAACAGCCTTCGATCATGAATAGAAACGTATCTGCCAAGAAACAGCCCGTGAGAAAAAACTTACAGTAACAGGCAGCGTAACTTTAACTCACTTAAGTACTTAACAATAGCCACTTCGCATCACCTGAAAAGGTACCTTCAGTCATTGCGCGACAGTCCATTTCCAATCGCTAATTTCAATCAGTCCCAGGTGCATATCCGGTCTAGTACAATGCCCTTCGACGACCAGTGAGTCGCCCGTCCGACCAGAGTCAACTCGTACCTGCAGCGACAGCTTGCGACGCTGAAGGTCGCGGTTCTCCAGCCAGACGGGGTCCTTGGCCATGCCGACTGTGGCGTTGACGGTAACCAGGACCATCTGGCGGAGCTGAACAGAGCGGATTAGAGTCACGGACGTGTTGATAATAACTCAATTTGTTTCTAACTCAACGCTAAATCAACGCCTACTGGCCGACTGATTTCGACAGGCTCGTCGCGTTGTGCAAACTCATCTAAAAACACAAACAAGTATCGACCCACCTTGGACGGCACCAGCACGTATGTGGTGTCCTCTGTGTGGATGCTGACCAGGTGTTTGAGACTGAGCTCGTCTCCCAGCTGTCGGAAGCAGTCCAGTCCGAACCCCTCGCCGCTGTCCGAGACGCAGGGCACGTCCTCCACCTGCGCCGGAGCAGAGTCACAGGCATCCACACTGGACCAGACCGTCCCTCCGCCAGCGTACCACACCGAACCCATCGGCACCGACACTGGACACCGTCCCTGTCCGCTTCAGCGCCACATACGGGGGTGTCAGCAGCGGACATTGGAAATAGTCTATCGCCTGACTCCACCTGTGCCAGAATTGAACCAGTCACTGTACACGGTTCCCTTCCTGTCGTCAGAGCGGCCTTCACCAGCTCAAAACGGGGGCTGCCGTCGACACCATTGATACAATTACAGAACAGTCAGCAGGAATGCACAGGACCCAGAGATATAAGCGTTTTCCGATGGTGGAAATTGTGGCCCGCAGAGCATGTCCACCAGTTCGGCTCAGTGCCAAATAGCTGGAGCAAACAGCAGCCAGACAACAAACTCACTTTCAGCTGAATTAGGTCTTAGTTCGAAACTAAACACTTCATGTAATCTGAAATATTTTACCACATAAATTATGACAATGGTATATCTGACTCACGCAACTACACTCCGAAGGCGTGCGCCACTAACCAGGTCGAAGTCTCCGGTGCGGACGTTGTGGATGTAGAACTGCACCTGGTGGCGGCTGGTGCTGTCCCCCAGCGTCTCGCGGTACACCTTGGCCAGCACCACCTCGTGCCTGGGAGTTCACACACTGTTACCGCCATCGAAACAAGTGGCCTTCTGTTAGTACAGCAATGGCTTGAACGTAATTCCCGAAAAGTTCAAGCGTTTCATAATAAGCCGTCTGCATGGGACAGGAAACTAAATGGAGACCGGGAAACGGGATGAAAATTTGTCGGGACGAGAAGGGAACCGTTTCTGAAAATGCGAAGGAAAATATAATGGGACGGGGCAGAATCAGCATTGCCCATACATATGTCAATCTATATAACATCTATCGATTATCTATCCAATACTTAGCTAGACAATCAAGACTGAAAGACACGGAATCGAATAGACAAAACTGAACGAAGGCTAAATACCGACGGCTACTCGCAATGTAAGATCAGTCCAGAGCCCAAACGGTGCCTCTGAGGCTGCGGCGTTTCACTAGCCTGCAGGACGGCACTGGGATGACCGTCCACTTGTAGGTGAGGGGGAGGGCTCGTCCTGGAGCAGCTGGAACCCCGTCCCGTGCCACTTGTACAGCGACACGCGCACCATCTGCGACAACACACGTCACCACCATCACCATCCTGTCCTCCATAGCAGGAGGTACAAATTCCGGCAACACTGGGCAAACATTGGAGCAAATTAAACAAAAAACAAAAATATAACAATTTCCTCACAGGGTGGTTAACACACTTAAGACAAGCTCCACCCACAACGTTGCGCAAACATGGCCATAGACAGCCAGTGGCTGTTAGTTTCCAGACGCTTTACAGTACGGCATGGCGGGCCAATGATTCGAAAAAAGATCTGCTGGTTTAATTGTGGAAATGACACGGAAAAATATTTTTAAAAACCTGGCGTCTAGAAAAAACAAAGGCTGCCCCTGATTACAGAACCAAGAAAATTCAGGCCTACAAAATGTTCTTCCAATAATAAAAACTTAATTTTTTACAACAAAAGTTGACTTTGGTCCAACTCCTTCAGAGACGGTTGCAGAACCTTTAACTGCGGACAGCACAGAGTTGAATGGGACAGAAAGCGTGACTGTCAGTTCTTCTGACAGTGCGCATCAACAAACTGAGCTTTCTGACCTAGTTAGGCAAAAAATCGTACATCCAGGCCTGGAAATGTAAAAATATAAAACCAAAAACTCTCGGGCCCATGTTTCTGCGATGTATTATTACGATGATCAAATGTAGACCCGCTTTATTCCACCTGTTGTGAAATTTAGTTTTGATATAACATTGTCATCAGCTCAAAATATTTTAGCTGATTGATATCTGAGCTGATTTTAAACTGAAAGAAACCATCAAAATGAATATAAAACAAAGCAATATCACATCCGGACATTTTGTTATTTACTGCAAATAGCAGACTGGCCCGTTGAAACCTTCGGCGCGTTTTACGAGTACCTGTCCAAGGGCCAGGTAGTGTTGGAAGCCGATGCCGAAGACCTCGATGTCGATCACGTTGTTGGAGACGGCCAGCGATTGGATCAGGGTGAAGCTGCCACTGTCGTACCTGCAGCAGCGACGAGGAAGGCGACATTCATACCGGCCAGCATGGTGGATACGACCTTACGGCAAACGCTCAGAAGTCAAACTGCAAAGGGCGTGATAAATTTTAATGCGACTTGGATAGTGTGTGTATTGGGACCCTAAAACCTAGAACCACAAATTGGGGCTTTGGGGTGTATTGGGCGCCCTAAAACCCCAAAATACACACGACTTGGATAGAAAAATTACAACCGTAAACCATGCCCGACCTCCCCCTCCCCAGTAATTATTTCGTTCGCACAAAACTAATCATTTGAGGCGAAATAAACATCTCATAAGCTACTGCATTGCCTCCCGTATCTCCTCTCCTTTCATTATTTGGCGCGCCTTGCAGTGCCAGAGGGTACTCTGGTGGGGCGGAGTAGTGCGTAATAAATTCACTCAATGCACTTATTTCTCGACAGACGCTGAGTTCCCGGGCAAACATAACATTCTACCATGGTTTTGTATACTCTACAAGAATGCTAACTCAGTTCAAATCTTGTTACAATGATTTCACGTTCCCTTTGAGATAACGATCGCTGGGGCGCTGTGAGGATGGAATACCAAGTCACCCAGAGGAAATATTCGGTGAGATCTGACTGCGGAGACAGTCAGCTCCGCTTCCAACTTGATGTTTATTGGGATCATCCCTAATACTGGCATCATAAGGATCAGCATTCGACTAGAATCGCATTCACTTCAGTTATATTCATCTTGCTACTAGTATTTATTTCAAAACTCCTCGGATTTAAGCTCCCAGTTCGCTTCAGCTTACGCTTCCGCAACAAGTTTTAAGTTCTGTCAGAAATAGGCTGAGGTAGAACATTTTCAGTCGAACACTACGGGGGAGAGGCGTGGTCTCCTACCCCCGGGGCAGTCTTCACGCTCACCGGAACACCTGTATCATCTCGGTGAGGGGGCCTTGTCCGTAGACGACGACCGCGTAACTCCTGCCAGAGACGGTGAAGACCCGCACCCTCCAGATGGAGCCCTTCGTGTTGGTGGTGGTGTACAGCCTGCAGAAACGGACAGCCGGGCGGAAAATCACTCCAACGCAGCAGGGAAGAGAATGTAGTACCCTCACCGGCCAAACGTCACATATGTATATGCTCAACATCCCTTACAATACTCCTTGTACTGTCACAATTGTACCAAAAATTCACGATGTTCACCACGTCAATGTTAAAGAAAATCCAACACAGAAAACTGGAAGAAAATTGCGTATTTACTTATACACATTCCAAAATGTTGGAACATCAAAACATCTCACAGTGATCATGGCTACAAGTCATTGAGAATAGAAGAGCAAGTGTGCATATCTGTACAATTTCCGCGCACCATTTCTGCAACTATCTCTGCAACCATCTCTGCAACCATCTCGGCAACCATCTCTGCAACCATCTCTGCAACCATCTCTGCAACCATCTCTCAACCATCTCTGCAACCATCTCTGCAACCATCTCTGCAACCATCTCTGCAACCATCTCTGCAACCATCTCTGCAACCACTCTGCAACCATATTCGGCAACACTCGCTGAACACTCTCTGAACATATTCTGAACACTCCCTGAACACTCTGAACATATTCTGAACACTCGCCGAACACTCTCTGAACATATTCTGAACACTACCTGAACAGTCAGGTCACCGTGCCAGTGCACCGTCTCACCCGAGTGAGAAGTGCTGCGAGTAGGCGATCGGCTGGAGCCGGTAACTGGTGAGCACGCGCGACTCCTGCACGGGAAACAGTGCCACCGTCTCGGCGCCGTGGTGGTCGGTCAGCGTGGTAACCAGCAGCTCCAGGGTAGGATACCCCCTCGGAAGCGTGATCGGTGTGCAGGCCTCCGTCTGGAACGGCGACAGCAGCGACGGTGACCGGGGGTGAGAGCGCCTAAAAACCACACCCAACAAGTCCTGAACGGCCACAGCAGCGACGGTGACCAGAGGTCAGAGCCGCCGCTGTGCCGTAAGCTCCCAGTAAACACCCCATAACATTACATAACATGATAATAATAATGAAAGGAACCAACTCCCTATCAAACCTGAAAACCAGCACTGGATTTGAAAAGTCCTGTTTCTAGTCTAGTTTAGTCTCTCCGCTACAGCCGTGCCGGCCCCCTGGCCACCACTGACCGTCTGCAGAGTCTGCTGGTCGACGAGGAAGCAGAAGACCTGCTCAGCCATGTGGCTGCCCGTCTCGTACAGCGAGGAGGCGGGCACGTTCTGCTTCACGAACAGAAACAGCTGCACGCTGTGGGTGGCGTGGATGTAGTGCAGGAACGGCGTGACGCTCAGGTCTCCCGCCGAGAAGTTCGCTGTCGGAGGCGATGCGTGTGTTGGGGCTGCTACTGAGGGTTACTTTCCACAATTAACCATCCAGGTTAAACCATAATTATCCGCGAGTGGAGAAACTATCCGGAACGGGAAGAGTGAATAATTCGTCTCACTGAACTTTGACAGTTTCCCGACTATGACTGATTGTGTTCTGGACAGTGCAATGCCCTCTCCCCCTACCCCCTTCCCGCCACTGAAGGTTTCGGGAGGAGGAGAAAATAATTATACAGGTTTCAGATTATTTGAGGCGCGTTGTGTATTGGTTAGTCGGGTATATCACATCCTGAACAACTTCCCCCTCCAATTCATCATCAGAGTCAGACGGCTTCGTATCGAACGGACCCGATAAACCCGCAGTCAACTGAGGTACTTTACCGGTGCGCTCCACAAACAGGCCGTGGAAGTCGGTTTTGATGATGTGAAGCTTGCTGGTACCGGCGAATGGATACAGACCGAACAGGTAGAACATCCCCTTGTGGTAGACCACCTGGAAGCGGACGATTACACATGTTTTCGTTTAATAGTTATACCCTGTAAAGACAGAAATTAACTCATGTTCATCTCAGTATATGTTCAAATACCCATTGTTGCACGCACGCGACGCAGGGTAATTCAACTATCTGACTGTAAAAAGGTAGGTCATATTTCCAAAACGAAAGCTGCGCCCATCCCAGCTGAATCCGGTGTGCATTTACGTACTCATCTAGTTTCATAGCATGGATTATATGCGGACTGATCAGTACTGGCACCGTGAGTGCCACAGGTCGGCAGTCTCGCTCCCCGGCCCCTGGCGTCTGGACTGGTCAGAACTGGTACCGTGAGTGCCACAGGTCGACAGTCTCGCCCCCGGCCCCCTGGTGTCCGGACTGGTCAGTACTGGTACCGTGAGTGCCACAGGTCGACAGTCTCGCTCCCCAGCCCCTGGCGTCTGGACTGGTCAGTACTGGTACCGGGTGCCACAGGTCGGCAGTCTCGCTCCCCGGTCCCCTGGCGTCTGGACTGGTCAGAACTGGTACCGTGAGTGCCACAGGTCGACAGTCTCGCTCCCCGGCCCCCTGGTGTCCGGACTGGTCAGTACTGGTACCGTGAGTGCCACAGGTCGACAGTCTCGCCCCCGGCCCCTGGCGTCTGGACTGGTCAGTACTGGTACCGTGAGTGCCACGTCGACGTCTCGCTCCCCGGCCCCCTGGTGTCCGGACTGGTCAGTACTGGTACCGTGGTGCCACAAGTCGACAGTCTCGCTCCCCGGCCCCCTGGTGTCCGGACTGGTCAGTACTGGTACCGGAGTGCCACAGGTCGACAGTCTCGCTCCCCGGCCCCCTGGTGTCTGGACTGGTCAGTACTGGTACGTGAGTGCCACAGGTCGACAGTCTCGCTCCCCGGCCCCCTGGCGTCTGGACTGGTCAGTACTGGCACCGTGAGCGCCACAGGTCGACAGTATCGCTCCCCGGCTCCCCGGCCCCCTGACGTCTGGACTGGTCAGTGCTGGTACCGTGAGTGCCACAGGTCGACAGTCTCGCTCCCTGGCCCCCTGGCGTCTGGACTGGTCAGTACTGGTACCGTGAGTGCCACAGGTCGACAGTCTCGCTCCCTGGCCCCCTGGTGTCTGGACTGGTCAGTACTGGCACCGTGAGCGCCACAGGTCGACAGTATCGCTCCCCGGCCCCCTGGTGTCCGGACTGGTCAGTACTGGTACCGTGAGTGCCACAGGTCGACTGTCTCGCTCCCCGGCCCCCTGGCGGCGGCGGCTCTGGGCTGCGAACTGACCTGCCACTCCGGCGGGGAGTCCAGGACCGGGCCGCTGACGTTCAGCTGGTACCCGCCGTGAAGTCCGTGCAGAGCCAACTCTGCCAAAGAACGCAAGGGAGAAGCGTCAGGGCTTCAAATCCGGAGCAGCACTGTGCTACAAAGAGCAGGGAAAAGTATCCGTGTTTTGGCTATTGCTCGAGAACGATTAGATATACACACGGCTTTTGTTTTTCTTGTCATCGTACTAACGTCTCTCTACGATGTTAACAAATATTCAATGTAAATAAAATAAACTTGTAAAACCTGTATTATATATCGTGAACCATCTCTGAAACAGACAGTTTGCTACAGCAGCAGCAGGTTAGCGCACCACTAAGGAGAACGTGACTCACCCTCCCGGTTTCCGACGCCGGTGTTGTAGGTGTAGGAGTGCCACAGCTCGTCCGGCAGGTCGAACTCGGGCGTCTGAGCCCGCGCTTCGGGGGAACCTGCCACCGACCACAGCCGCCAGGGTCAGCAACACGTCACCTGTCAGGTCCACACGCTACGGCCAGTCTGCGGGTCACTGGAAACTCGGCGCTGCTGGTGCGAACAGCTGAGATTCGAACTCACAATCCAAGACCACGAACTGATTCCAAAGAAGAACCGTAACGGTTCCATTTATGAAAGATAACACCGACGGGATGTTGCAATTCGGCCCATAAAAGGCAATGACAAATAGGAGGTGGGGGGGGGGTAGGGAGTGAGGCCGAAACAATATGCGGGCGAACCATTGGAAGCATGATTGCTCTTTAAATTTTAGTTTATATACGACGGATGAAGGCATCTTCCATCAGCATAAATACACCACGAAGAAAATGTGCCAATTGGCCTATCTCCTCGAATCCTGGATACACAATAAAGCAAATAGACAGTGATTAGATATATTCGAGCACAGCTCTTCTTCAGAATCTTAATGGAGGCAACTAATCAGATTTTTTGGTCGTGGTGTGAGCTGACACCTCTGAGCGCCATGCAAACGACATATAGTACTAATCTTGATAAATGAATCCAAATATAGGTCTGAAATATATTTCTTTCGATGATATACCAAATGCAACCATATCGGCTGCGGCTAATTTCAAATGACAAAACAAACTGAAACAATCGCTCTGAAAACAACCCCCAACAAATCGGAGCGCCGGCCTGATCAGGCCCTCGGCGTCCGCCCGGCGGCCCTACCGTGAGTCGTGCGGGGCAGGGCTGCCACGCTGTGGTGGCCCCGGTGAGGCGCAGGTCCCACACCTCTGCGCCACCTGCGGCTCTGCAGCGCACTCAGCGCCTCCTGCGACCAGCTGTCCACGTTCTCCGCAAACCGCGCCAGGCCCGCCGCCATGCTGCTCTTCAGCTGCGGAACAAGGCCTGGTGATGGAGCATTGTTCTGGAGTTGTGGCTGGTTTCGGGTGGTTTTATTACTCTCCGGAGGGACAAGAGCGACGCCAACGGACAAAACGTTGAGAGAAGACCGAGATGGTTCTGCACTCTCCCACTGATGAAAATGTATTGGTTTAAAACCATTCTCCGGGTTTTTATTAAATGTTTAAACTTCTTAAACTTAAAAATGTTTAACTTTATCAAATGTGAACCGTAAAAATTGGTATTTTTACAAGTAGCCAAGATGGATAGAGAAAATTCCCGAACTGTGGCCTGGAGACTTCCTGTCCCCACCTTCCCAAACCTGTCAAAACTAGTCAGCAATTGCTTTCTCAGCAATGAAAGCACATGAAGACGATCTCACGGGGAATAGGATGTTTCAGACATTTGGTGAAAACTCACCAGAACCTCTTAATTTCATGGTATGGTGTGTTATGGCGGCGGGAATGCTCAGCATTGCTACAATATCAACCGGGATGCTGACAGTCCATTTAGCTTTTAACCCGACTGCAGGGCTCTTTGGAAAGCCCTCCTGAGGCTTCGGGGCACCGACGCCCACCGCCAACCTAGCTCGTCTTACCCCTAGCACCCACCTTGGAGAGGGGTCTAGCACTAACGCGCAATGGAGGGGGCCTGGTAGGCCCCCTAAGATTTCGGAAACTAAGAGGCGTTGAAAACACCGGTTGAGAGGTGAGTGGGGACTTATAGTGATCTACATCATAGCCAATTTTGAACTTTGGTCAAAGGTCACAAGTCAAGGTTATATCAGCACCTTTCGAAGTCATTGACCTTTGAACTTGACATTTCCAATGAGTTACCCTAACTATAATGTCATGACATAATATACGTCAAACCGGGCAGCGCCATTTGACCTGAATCACTAGGGTCAATGACTTTGAAAGTGCTGATATGACCTTGACTTGTGACCTTTGACCTTCATGTGAGGTGCCCTTGACATATCCCGTTGATATGGCGGTATGACGTCACCACTAGTTTCCAATGAAAACTAACTGGTGCGACCGCGCGATTATGGCGATCTCAAGATGCAGGTATGACTTTGAAAGCCAGTCAAACAAATTTCGACCGATTTTAAAAGTTATTGCACTAATCGACGCGCCATTAACTTCTGTTAGATTTAACACAGCATCGTGGCATCTAACCACCTAGTTATCTACCAGCCATAGGAAAGGATGCCCAGTTGGCTACCCCATTGACACACGACCCGCTGTTTGTGCAATGTTTTCAGGGCCTTGATACACGCCCAGAGGGGCATTCCACGACAAATCGACAAATCGATGGGTTGAAATAACACCCTCATATCTCAGATTTTCATGAAAATTTGGGACTAGGGTTCTTAGTGGCACTGAAAACGACTGTGGTATTTTTAGTCTCGTCCGGATAATGGTTTCGGAGTTATAGCCTCGGGCAATCCAGCATCGGACGCGTGCATCGGACTTTTCGCTCGAGTTTTTAGCCATTTAAACCAAAGTTATTCCTTCAAGAGGTTACATGAAAATAATTACAAAAGTCTGGACAATACAAATATGTAAGTTTAATTATATTAATTGGCACGAATATGTATAAAATATAACACCAAACTTTTGCAAAGTTAAGCATACATATTTCCTATGTTTTTATTTACTTCAAAATAATTCATGTGAAAGAGCATTGCTTAAACTACATATAAAGCCAATAAAAAGAATGGAGACTACAGAGAAAAATCAGTAACGAGCACCGCAGACCAAGCCCAACACCGTCGCCGGCCACTCAGCCTGCAGTCGGCACGCCGCATAGACGCGTCCGGTGGGAAGTGGGGTAACGGGGAGGGGAAGAATTGAGCAAGACTGCGCTTCGGTGACATTGCGAATGAACTAGATGTGGTGTGGAGGCTACTATTGCTAACAGAACAATTTGAGCCGTTCCGAAAAAAACTGAACGTATGACCGGAACATTTGGAACAATTCCGTCACTCTGGTGCATTAATTGCTGGAAAATGTAGTGGGAGGATAATGCGTCAGAAGCAGATTCCTACTGTTGTCTTAGGTTTGTTTTAGATAGTTTTCTTTTTCTACCCATACAGGGCGGACGCAGACCCCGAGTTTTTTTTTGGGAGGGGGGGGCAAACCCATGTCTGCCTCTCCCCTGGAGGGAGCGAATATTTTTTGCTCCCCTTTTACTTTTTTGCTTTGGGGGCCAAAGATAGTTGGGCCCCCTCCAGCGCTTTGGGGGGGCATGGCCGGAGTGGCCCCCCTGCGTCTGCCAATGTACCCATACCCTAAAGTTTCATGCATCCCACATCAATTTATATTAGAAAGCACACATCATAAACACAAAGCCACATAGCGTGCACGCCGACAACTGCTTTTCGAACATATAAGATTAAGACATACTGCTTTATTTAAGATCTGACCCACGGATCGGAAGAACGGCTCCATCACATCGTGCCATTGAACTTCACAGATTCAATTTGAAACTCGAACCTTCTGCACCTCATCATTCGTGAGCTCATGGACAATAAAGGTCTTTGAATTAAGCGGTACCAACTTGTGAATCTTCAATGTTCCTTTTCTCGCGACCATGCCTTATCGAAGCCTTTTCTGAGCTCAGTAGCTAATTCGAGTACTTTTTGTTAAAGAATTTTCGGTAGAGATCAAGGCAAGCAATGGAACACTGCTTTCCGTGTTCCCTTCCAAGCATGGTCGCTGAGATCGTAAGAGGATGGGCTCCCCCAGCCAGTAAAGGTAGCCTGGGGCCTCATACCAGCGCGTGTTAAAAGCACACTGGAGGGGAGCCTCGGAGGCCCCCCAACTACTTTTTCTAGGCGGCCGGAGAACCCTTCGTGGCCAAAAAAACGCCATTTCGCTACTTTTGAGAATATTCGAATGGCACGTCGATTGGCCAAATAACCTTGAAAATTGGCCCCCATTTTGTAATTATAGGCTTTCAATGTTGAACCCTTTATTTTGAGATCGCTGCGAACGCGCGGTTGCACCAGTTCGCGTGCATCAAAGACCAACCGGCAACGTTATAGCGCCATATAAAACGGGATTATATGTCAAGTTTACCCCTCATGAAGGTCAAGGTCACAGTTCAAGGCCATATCAACATTCTCAAAGTTATTGGTCCGGTGCTTCCGGTCGCTTGGCGTTACCCAGCATGACGTATATTATGCTACGACGTCATAGTTAAGATAACTCAATGTAAAGGTCGAGGTCACAGGTCAAACTAAAATGTCATGGGTAACCTCATTTCCCGTCCAACGGTTTCTATGGTGCTAGTCATGGTGTAATTAAAGGGAATATGTCATTTGTGACGTCACAGGTCAATGACCTGGAATGACCTTAACCCTAAAAATTAAGTTAACATTTCTTGGGACGTTTTCACTATGACCTAGGTCTGTTTTTAGTCCATTCTGTACTTCTTTGCGCTTAATCCCGGCATTGACGGATGAATACCTAGCACGACAAATACTTGACCTTTATGACCTCGTTTGAACTCGACGATACTGACCTAGGTCAATTAAGATAAGCCATAATATAGACTTCAATAGTTGCCCACCCAGTCCCCAACCGGAGTTTTTCTAAGCCTCCTAGTTTCTGAGAGCTCAGGGGGCCTACCAGTCCCCCCTCCAGTGCGCGTAAGTGTCGGACGCCTCTCCAATGCGGGTGTTAAGGAATGGGACATTGATTACAATTTATTGTTTTAAATACATATTTACCATCATGTCCGACCAATTCCACCATTGACACCATTTTCGTGACCAGAGATGTTTGATAGTTGCAGCGACGGCGGGCCACGCTGGCGCACGAACCTCACAAAAATGGGGATCGGGACCTTTGGGAGCTCAGATCTCGCTTTCTGTTAACACGCGCATTGACGGGGGTCTGAGCCACCTTAGCATTGACGGAGGGGGCGGGTACCCGCCCCCTAAGATCTCGAGAACCACGGTAGGTAGCGCAAAACGGTAAACGGCGTTGGGCTGCTCATCCACTTTTCCATCGAAAACATTTGAACCATTTCTTTGTCAGGTCACATTTAAGGTCACGAGAGGTCAAAACATGCCGTCATAGGGATAACATGTAAATTCAGTTTTCGGCCATTTAATCTGAACAAGTAAAGATAGAGCAAAACGACTTGAATTATATGAATCCTCTCAGCAAGCCAAATCGAATGATATATAATTTGACCTTCCTAGGTCAAATCAAGGATTTGACCCGACCTCAGGTCAGGTCTGGGTCAAATTATATAAAATGCATATCATTAGAACCGCAAAGCCCAGGCGAGTCTAATGCAGCTAAAATAAATGCTCTATCACCATCCGTTACTGAGTTATTCCGTAAAAACCATTTTCCCATGTATTTCCAATGGAGAAGTCATGCCTCGTACCTGACCTTAGGTCATCGATATCAAAAATACCGGAACATATTTTAGAGAACTCGGTGGGGCCATTATGTGATATGAGTTTCAATCGGATAAGTTCACTCTGCTCCGACTTATGCTATCTTAAACTTTTTTTGAGGTTGGGTCACTTGACCTGTACTGGTGACCTGACCTGAGATGACCTAGCCTTAAAATTTTCACAGAAGTTGTAAACATGATGAAGGAAAAGGTATGCCAAGTACAGCGGCGCTACACGCCGCCATTTTTCTGCTATCTCCGAAAAACCCGATAGGGGGCGGGTACCCGCCCCCCTAATGCGCGTGTTGAAGTCTATTCTTTTTATTACTGAATCTT
The DNA here is from genome assembly GCA_034440635.1 of Lepas anatifera. Classification (NCBI taxonomy): domain Eukaryota; kingdom Metazoa; phylum Arthropoda; class Thecostraca; family Lepadidae; genus Lepas; species Lepas anatifera. Next base: position 1,633,095 of record JAOTON010000667.1, on the reverse strand, counting down.
AAAGAGAAAAGTATAAAGAGTAATATGAGCCTCAAAAAGTTTCAAATTAGTAATAGGAAAATAGTTTTTATAGATTTGAGAGATTGAAGAATGTATAACCTTTAAAATTCAAGTTTTTGAATTATATTTCTCATGAGCCAAAATGTGTAATTGGTCCTTAAAGGGAGATACGCGAAAAAATGATTACTGTGGTTTCTTGCTATTTGACAAATCCTGATTACGAAACTGTATATTTTTGTATCTTCGGCAAAATTTTGGGAGGCCACTCACTTATTATCGAAATAGGTTAACACTTCCGATAAAATGCTGAAACCTTCACCCATCACTTACTTTTCGAAAACTATTTAAAGTTGAAAATTATTGTTTTTGTAATGAAAATGTCTGTTCTCCTGTATTTGTATTTGAATCAATTTTACAAAACCATTAAAAATATAACATGAATTAGTTTGCCCTAGAAACGGAAAAAATAATTAGTTAAAGGTAATGTGGCACCTTCACAACGTGATTTTAACTGAGATAGCCAAGTTGTAAAGGAGGTCGGAAAACCCGGTACTCATATTTCACTTGTCTTGGAACTCGATATTTCCGTAGAAAAAGCTAAAGCCTACCTGACACCAGCCCCCCTCAGCCACCCGTCGCCGGCGGCCATTGTTGTGAGCTACTGGTGTGACGACTTATGCTGACGTCACGATGAGCATCAGCCAATCGAAGCCCTTGAAGCGTTTCAAGTATGGTAGTGGCTGGCAGATCGTGACATCATCCACAGTCTGATATTTATTTCTTTTTCTAGAGGAGAATTTTTAAAAACCAAATATTGAGCTTATTGTACATTTGCAGAGAAATCATGAGTGGTTTCATTATTTCTTACTAAAAGTACGCCTAATTACACTAAATTCCAGGATTCGACCAAGGTGCCACATTCCCTTTAAGTCTTCAGCCGTTTCATACCTCGGGTCTTGAGTCGTTTTCTGCTTCAGCCCCAGGATGACAAAACTTTTGCGTCAGAAAGGTCACGTGATCCCCCTATGAGGTGGCTGTACGTTCTGATTGGTCAATTGTGATTTCTTAAAAGTTCTTTATTTTTGTTTCAATATTATTTTTGGCCGTAACTTTTTAAAATAGCTTTTTATTTAATAGTTTCAAATTTTCAAGTCACTGCTTAGGAAAAATGGGACCGGTTTTTTTAGAGAGTTTGATAGCCTTAGCCGGGGGTACGTAATTTACATCGTTAAGAGGTGTACCGGTAAAGTCGTCTAGAAATATTGACTTTGAGAGAAATTTTAAGGCATTTGCAGACCGAATTCGCAAAAATTAGAATAGGACTTCTGAAACAACTTTTATGGCCTTTTGATCTAGCCAATACATTTTTTGGCGTATCTCCCTTTAAGATACCTAGATCAAGTTTTTATGGCATTTGTAGAATCATACAGATAAAATTCCGTCCTTAAAAAAGGCATGCAAGAGGGTATGGTCAAAATGCCTGAGGCTGAAATTTTCAAACCGTAAGCCAGGGATGAAAATTAATACAAAAATCGTAATCAGCTCCATCAATAGGCCTCCCTGACAAAAATACACCGAAATCTGCGACATGAGGGTGTTATCGACTTGTCGATTTGTCGTGGAATGCCCCAGAGCCGACTCGTCAGAAGCGGCTCACGGACCCATCGGTGACGTCCCACTGACCTGCTCGGGAGACAGCAGAGCTGAGTCACCGCGAGTCTGAAGGTGCAGGGGTCGCATCTCTGACACGGAGGCGCTGCACGCGGTGGTCAGCAGCAGCAGCAGCCCGCTCCAGACGAGAAGGTCGAACAGGCCTGAAATCAACCGGCGCTAATCAACGACTGGTCTCACCGGCTGTACATACCACAGAACAGAATTTCGGAGAAGGACAAAACAGGACACTGCCGGAAAACGGGACAGGGACAGAACGGGACACTGCCGGAGAACAGGACAGGGACAAAACGGGACACTGCCGGAGAACGGGACAGGGACGGAACGGGACACTTCCGAAGAACGGGACAGGGACGAGAACGGACACTGCCAAAGAACGGGGAAGGTACGAGAAACACTGCCGGAGAACAGGACAGGAATAAAACGGGACACTTCTGAAGAACGGGACAGGAACAGAACGGGACACTGCCGGAGAACGGGACAGGGACAAAACGGGACACTGCCGGAGAACGGGGAAGGGACGAGAAACACTGCCGGAGAACGGGACAGGGACAGAACGGGACACTGCCGGAAAACAGGGCAGGGACAAAACGGATACTGCCGGAGAACGGGACAGGGACGAGAAACACTGCCCACCAATACTATATACTGCAGTCTGCCCCAGCACCCGCACTGCAAGCCGATTCGTCACAGCGTCAGCAATAGGCTGCGACGACAGAGGCTTAGTTTCCATGGCAAAATTGCAACCCGAATCGCACCGACGATCAGTATACACCAAGGAGTCATCTAGTCCACCAAGTGGCATATCCCTTGTGCTATAGTGCTGACGCGATAGCACTTTGACTAGATGACTGCACGTTGACCGATATGCTCCATGGCGAAAATACGATCAGAATCTGACTGCGACCAGTCCATCAAGGGCTATATTCCCCAGCACTATCCTCTTGAGACCCGAGCCCAAAGTATTTGATGCTCAAGTACAAACCCTTTTGGTCGATTTTCGGTGTTTTGGGCACAAGGAACTCAATAATGAACAAAAATTCCTTAATTCCAAAATTGTATAAATATCGAATTTATTGGGCTTATAAAATCCTATATATACCATCTTACGAGAGGATATTGTTCGGCATACGAAAAATGCTAAAAACACCGGACGAAGAACTAAAAGGTTTCCAGATAATTTAAGGCTTTCTGTTCATACGCTTATCAAAACTAAGTTCTGTCAGTAACATTTTTTTGAACTACCTACCTTGGCCTCGGAGACAGAATCGCTGAAACCGTCCGGCGCCGGTGCAAAGTCCATCGAATACCAAACGAAAATTCTAACAGCTGGACTCACTATAAGCCCTTGATAGGAAAATTTCATAGTTTATGGAATTTCCTGACACCAGAAGAAAGCTAAAATGTCAAGCTGTCTATACATACTACAGCTCTGGCTAAAAACTGCTCTACATTGGTAAGAGGTTGTAGAGCCATTCAAACCTGCGTATGAAAAAGATACCTGTGGACGTGCGGGGCCTCAGGAGGCTATTTTCGCGGGCAGCGCATTGTCTCAACAGCCTTGTCAGCCGATATCCCCGAGCCGACCCTTTAAATTCAGCATTGGCAAGTTTGATGGCAGGTGTAAGGGAGCACGCACGAAGCGATCCATTTTGACTGATTCAGTGGCTATATATTTTATTGTTTCCGTGAGATGAAGTGCCGAGTGTTTTTACTGCTCGTATTAAAATTTGTCACTTTTAAGCTTTATTAGCTTACCGTGTCTCCTTTTAGTACCATTCATCCGGCTTGGTATCTTACCGAGTGTGTCATTGTAAATACTAGCCATGCTGTTGTATCTCTTGCCTTCAGCTATAATTGGTGCCAGACCTGTTGCTAAAATCTAATAAACAATAACACAGGCGACACTCAAACTTCTAGATGAGCCAAACACATCGATTTCAGCTTGAACGTAGCAGAACGACCCCACAGATACCATTCCCACAACTCACCAGCCATGTTGGAGAGTATTCGGCCACGCCGCGAGGAGCCGGTCAACACCCCGTCTCCAGCCACAGCAGAGAGCGCAGCACTCCCCGACGCCAGCCCCCAGAGAGCACTGACAGTGCGCCGCTGTCCCTGTCCCGCCCCGACCCAGCAGCCCGCGGCGCTTCAGGTCACGTGGCCAGGCGAGTGGAGGTGACAAACTCCACAGGTCGTACCCACCATATTGGTTTGCGGCGAGACATTGGAAGGTGTGTTGATAGCCTTTTGTAGCCTCAGAGTTGCCCCAAGTTTAACACACGCATTGACGGGGGCGGGGTACCCGCCCCCTCAGGTTTTTAGAGATAGCAAGAAAGGGCGGCACATAGCGCCGCCGTACTTGGCATCCCTTTTCTCTTATCATTTTTACAACTTCTATCAAAATTTTAAGGTTAGGTCATCTCAGGTCAGGTCACCAGTACAGATCAAGTGAACTAACCTAAAAAATGTTTAAGATAGCATAATTGAACAGGATAAACTTACCTGATTGAAACTCATACTGCTTAATGATCCCACCGCGTTCTCTAAGATATGATCCAATATTTATATCAATGACCTAAGGTCAGGTACGAGCCATGACCTCTCCATTGGAAATACATGGGAGAAGTGGTCTTAACTAAATAACTTGGCAATAGATGGTGATCGTGTTTATTTTAGCTTCATTAGATTGATTTTGTCTTTGCTGTTCTAATTATATGTGTTTGACCTGAATTGACCTTGACCTGACCTCAGCTCAGGTCAAATGACATATTTGACCTGGCAAGGTCATATTGTACATCATTCGATTCGGTTTCCTGCAAGGATTCCAGTGGTCTAAATTGTTTTGCTCTATATTTACTTTTTTAGATGTAATGACCAAAAACCTTCAATTAATGTTATCCCTATGACGGCATGTTTTGACCTCTAGTGACTTTAAAAGTGGCCTGAAAAAATGGTTCAAATAGTTTCGATGGAGAAGAGGATTGGGCTACACAACGCTGTTTACCGTTTTTCGCTACCTGGCATGGTTCTCGAGATCTTGGGGGGATGCGGGTACCCACCCCCTGTCGAAGCGAAGGTGGCTCAGACCTCCGTCAATGCGCGTGTTAAAGTGATCTGAAGCATATGCATATTCAGGCTTGCCGATCGGGTGGGGTGGGGGGGGGGGGGGCACATGGTAGGGGGCGCCACTCTTGGATGGTAAAACTTATCAGGTCGATGCCGAATCCTATCGTGAGAGAGCCTGTACTTGGGAGGGACATTTCAGGGGGTGCCATCGACCTTTCAGGGGGCACCGTGGCCATTTCTGGCGTTCCGAAGGTCGATCACGGGGGGGGCAAGTGGCAAACACCCCCTTACCTCCCTGGGTCCACCTATGATCTGAAGTGCTGAATGCCTATAACTGTTTAGTCTAGAGCATATTCCTTTCCCCGACTAGATGCAAGTAGGCACAGATTCTGGAATCAGCGCGAACTCACACCGAGTACGGAACCTGTACCGTAAGCCCTGCACACCGTTTCACTGCTGAACTTGAAGATGATGATATATCACACATGCTTAGCTGTCGCTTACACTGTCGGCATATGAGCACTGGATCCTCAGGGTACCAGAATAGGCCGTGAAATCGTTGGGACAAATGCAAAATCAAGCATGTGGCCGCATTGACATGATTCTGGTCACATGCCTCACACGTTTGCCACTAAAGCTTATATAGCTGCATACTTGAGGGTACCGATTAAACGCGCGATCCATTATGTAGGCTCTGAACCAATTCACATCGGGTAGAAATTGCCCACGATTTCTGCTGTCTTACGCTATAAACCGCGCGCAGATGTCTGCCGACAGTGACAGTGTTGTAATCGGTCGAAAAATCTGTCCGTTGTGAATTGGCATCTCGTCTTCGAGAGAGGAAACCGAGTGTCGAGCATTGGTCTTTTTAAGCTTTCAATTCTGTGAGACGAAACTATTTTTTCGGGAAACGACAGATTGTTCTAGCAGAAAATCCGACGAGAACATAGCGGGAAAACAGTTCAGATCCCGGGAAGTAGTGAGGCAGAAGACTCTGGGCGTCGCCCTCACCTTAATGTGCGCAGTGAGGCCCCGATGGTGAGGGGTGGGAGGAAAGGTTGTGAGACGCACCCTCGGCAGGGCAGAACAGGACATCTGAAAAGCGTAAACTGGTCACTGGACTGAAAATTTTGTGATTTTGCAGCGACTTGCGACGGCAAGGTCATGTTGAAGAATTTGGTGAACTTATGGTGAAAGGCATATATTGACCAAAGCATCGGCACTGCCGATCCCGGGCAGGTACTGGTTGTTCGCAGTAAACACAGCACGATGAAATTCCAGCACAATTCAAAGCATGAACTTGTACAAATCTGGGCTGGAAGATTGCACCAGCCATGGAACTAAATGTTGAGATAAACCGATAATCTAAATATGAATAGTTTTGAAGAATTTAGGCGATTCACAGACACTTGAACTCAGATGCTGAGATTTAAGTCAGCAAGCAAGACAGGGTTCCAAACCTTTGTAGAGTTGTTCCGCCCACTTGGGCCAATTTCAGCGTTCACGCAACCCTCTTGACAATCAACTTTATTGCAGAATAAAGCAACCTAACACTCCCACTGAAAGGAATTAGGAATCGGATAACAACTAAAGCACTTTCCCCGCAATTGTGAAACGTGAAGATGGTGATCATGATGGCCACGCATTCATATTTTTACTGACGCATTTTCCAGGTGACCAAGTCCCCACAAAAGGTGGAGCATAGAGCCACTACTTACGACAAATCGAATTGTGTGACTACTTTGATGTAGTTTTAAACTTGCCCCTAAGTATGAGAGTCTCCACGTCATTTCATGGCTGCTCAGAATTATATCTAAGGTCATACTATCATGGCCCATGCACGGTCCCCTGGGCAGGCAGTCGACTTTTCAAACATTAAACAAATTGGCAATTCTAATAAAACCCAGTTTCGTTTAAAAATCAATCGTTCCTTTCCTCACATCCATATCGCTGGTATATCTGCGCTCATATTTTGCGTGCCAACTCGCATTTCTTGCTGCCATTCCAATGAAGCGGTAGATTAGCAAACGGAAGTCGCATGTAACGAATGTGACCTAAGGTCAGATCACGAGGAGACCTGTATCGTGAAAGATACTGATTCGCCCACTCGAGTTAAGTCATTTGTGCCTTGCACTGCTCTATGGTAATTCTTCACATTCCTTAAACGCATCGAAGAGAGAAATCCAGAAATCCAGAAATCTACTTTTAATGGTTCAAACACGTGGAAAAGTTTAAATGCAACACATGCCCTGTATACACTAGATACTAACAACATGGAGGCAACGCGCGGGGCGCGCCCCTATCACACCCAAAGCGTTAACACATGAAAGTCCAAAACTCCACGGCAGTGACTTAGATGGTGCGCCAGCCACACATCCCATCCATGATCGCAACGGTGGTGGCATCGCAGACTACTGGAAGTACGGCACCGGCACGTCAGACAATCTAAAGCGGCGATCTGCACCACCACACGGCAGAATCGACTCGGAGCATCCGCGGTGCTCCAGCGGACCAATCCGCAACAGGCTGGAAAACAACAGGACTTCTTGAAGAGCAAGCATCCCGCTAGTTTGGTAATGACTACCGGCATAGCGGTTTTACCGGCATTTCGGAATTAAACAAACAACGGGACTGTTATGAATGATAAGACATTATTCAGGGTTTCAGGACTAAGGTTCGATTTACTTTGTCACGGAAGATGTATGCGTTCTCTTCAAGAATCCTACCTGGGATTCGGAATGATCCTCCCTGGATGTTCACATCATCACTCGTACGAACTCGGCTTGGTTTGTATGGCCTATCCCGGTCCCACGTTCAGCTCACGATTCAGAATGTAGGCTTTAAGGTACAACTTTCAAACGGATATCCAGGAGGCATGCAGCACGTTATGGGCCTCAACACTGCTCCCCGCGGACGTGTCGCCACGTGGTACAACCCCAGAACGCACCAGCGGGCTCAGCACTCGGCCGCCTATCCTGGTGATCATGTTTCTCTAATGGTGTAGCGACACGATAATGTTGAATTTTATGTCTGTTCTCGAAGTACGGCCGTACTTCCACCATTTTGTTTAACGTGCCACAAGGTTGACCTCACTAGAAACAAATGGGCGAAGAACAGAACACAATTATCCACTACGAAACCTTAATAATTTTCAGAAAGTTTTTGAGGTCCAAGCTTTGAACATTTCCCACATCGCCCGTACGTTCCAACAGTCGACGGTAAGGGCGAGCGATCGGCAGCATGTCCGCAGTGACCTCCACTGCGCATGCGCAGATCAGTACAATAACACAGCACAGGACACACAGCCCGACAGTCGGCGGGAGCACTGGAACACTTCCACCCGACGGTAAAACATAAATCAGACCTAAAACAGTGCAGAGGGATCGGCTGCCCTCGCGCCGCATGTTCCAGCCATGAGACGATAGGGTATTGCGGCTCTGCCAGCAGGCGACCCCCTCCCCTCCCCCGGCGCGCTCCATCACCCCGCCGCCAAGCCAACGCTGAGCTTGAGCTGGCCCTCCAGTCACCTCAGTTGGTCGCCATGTTGTAAACCACTCACACCAGTCCATGGCGAGCTTGATGACCAGCTGGCGGGCGACTACAGCGCAGCCCCCAAGCACCTGACTAATAGCTTCCTGACCAAGTTGAACTCCGGAGCCTGCCGATCGGCACTGGCTCACCACGCCTCCACCGACCCCTACCACAAGTACAGGTACCGCCAGCGTCGTACCCGCATTCCAATGAGCGGCCGGTACACACGGAGGCCAAACACGCAGAACATAATGCACCGGTCCGACTGACTTTCGAAGGCCACTTTTCTAAAATCTGCATTCCACTCCTTGTAGGCCCAAGAAATGCCGGCTTCAAATCATTCATCTAAACGGACGCGCCGAGATTATAGTTCACATCGAGATGACTGGTTCTTGGTGGCTGAACCGGTCGGCGACTGTGTGTTCCCTGGGAACACTGACGAACGGCGGAGGAACACTGACGAGACTATGAGACCACAGCAGCGCTCTGTGGTGGCGACGTCACCACCCACAACACACGGCCACGCTTTGTACTGTCCGCCCAGCCACGTCCGAGGGACACTAAAACACTCAGTCTCACTCACTCAACACCGTCCCACGCAAACGCTGAGAGAATATTGGCACTGACCAGCTTCATTTGCACGCATTTTCTACAAAAAATAAGGCAAAATATATTATCAAAGATCCCTTCACAGGGCCGATTATGAGGCTACCAAACGCTTAAACTCACCCGCAGCACACTTACACCATCCAGCCGACTGCGCTATCCACACCATACCGAGCTAACCCCCTCTCCGGAACACGGAGGGGGCGGGCGGGTGACGTCACCGCGCCCCACCGCCGCACCCCCAGGGCCACACCCTGGCGGGCGCCGGCCGAAACGTCCACAGACCGCCGCTGAGCACCACCAGGTAGCCGGCGGCGGGGCGGCGCTGCGGCGCCTGAGTGGGGCTCAGCGGCGCGGAGACGGCACATCACGAGTCAGGGCGGTGGGAGCCACGACCCTGGTGATGGCGCGCCGCTCGGCTGGCCGGCCCGGCAGCCACGGCACCGGCATCGCCTGGGGAGCCGAGACAGGGGCGCGTTAGAGATTAGGGCGAGTATCTGATTTCCTAGAAAAGCTACAGCAACATTTCCAGCAGTACTCGGCGGCTCTTGACGAGATGATGCGCATGTGTAAACGTACTAGGTCAGGCCAATATTGATTCGACCAATGTTTCGACATTGGGCTCCCCTCGTCGCGACAATCAAATGATGCATATTATCACCATGCTGAGCCAAATGACGAAAATTACCTGACCTCAAGTTAGGTCAGGGTCGCATATTTTCCGGATGTGGCCATATCACACGTCAAGCAACGCCCAATAGCAAGACGAACAAAATGATATCAGAACATACCGGCTCTATCTCAATTTAGTCCAAAATTATTAGCAAAAGAATCCCATCCTGCTCAGGTGGCCTCAGATAGCCTCTGAGAGTTCGGATACCCAAAAATACTCAGCTTGATCATTCGAAACGTCTTTAAAATACGTAATCGCACTCACTTGTTCGCTGGGTGCTCCCGCGCTATGGATGCTACCAATACAACAAGCTGGCAGAATCACACACACATACCTGACAACACCAGCTTACCGCCTTTGCAGAGACACCACCAAACCTCTAAAGCAGTCCTGGTCTTCTCCGAATTCAACCGCGTGCCAAACCAAGAACCAAACGCGCCCGGTTCAGGGCTGACCCAGCCGCACGGCGGCGACCCTGACCGCACTGACCCTGGTGGCTGCGCCTCTGCCGCGCCGCCTGGTGGTGGTGCGGGTGACCGTTGCCCTGCTGCACCAGGTGCCCGTTGAGCAGCTGGTGCGCGTGTCCGTTGCTGATGGGCAGCCCGTTGATGTGCTGGTGGCCGTTGGCGTGGTGCCTGCGGCCGGAGCCGGTGCGGTGGTGGTGCTGCTGAGGAGGCCGGCCCGTCCCTGACCCCGCTGGACTGACCTCGCGGCCCGAGGGGACGGCGGCGGCCGCCCGCCGAGCCGCCGCCGCCGCCGCCTCCGGGACCTCCACACCGTCCTGGTCCTGAGAGAGGTGCCGCGTCAGCTACTCACACGGCTAACTGAGGCTACCACACCACGGCACACGGCAACCCGGCAGAAGGGCAGTGGTGAGGACTATCAAACGGCGGGACAGAGTTAGAACATCACTGGCACTATCCTGCCTGGAATTAAAGCCTATAACTAGTTCTGGGGTAAGATCGAACTGTTTTGAAACAACAAAGAGGACCGTGAGCTCCCACCAGAGTTGCACATCTTGAGGCAGTTAATGTTTACTTAGCTTAATCAAATAGTCATTTCAGTGATATATTAAGCCCTCCAAGAGATTTAGCAAAACATACGAAATGAGTAGTAAAAAAACGCTAAATGCCATGGCACTATTCCTACCATCACAGTAGCATTTTCTCCGGAATTAGTTACGTTGAAACTACTGTAGACTTTCAAGTAATACAACATCCAAACCTCATGCACAGCGAGTCTAATCACGCGCCTCAACAAAACCTTGAATGGCCTATGCTATTCATCTACCATCCTCATCAATAATCTACCAAGCTTACGATGATCTGCTAAACAAGAAGCGTGAAACACAGCCTCGCGCTCCTTCCACCAATCCCCGGTACAGCGAAACGGCTCCCTCTATCGGTCGCTGCAGTGGCGACACCTACCGAGGCGTCCGAGGTGCCGGACGACAGGGGTGACGAGGAGGACCGGGGGCTGTAGCTGGCGGCGCGCTGGGAGAGCACAACCGGTGGCGCCACCGGCACTGGAAACTGGTCACGAATGTAGCGGCGGTACTCCACCACTCGGTCCGTGACCCGGATCACCCGGCCCAGGATACTGCCGGCAGAAGGGACAGGGTCAGAGCGAGAGAGAGAGCGAGAGAGCGGGAGAGAGAGAGAGAGAGAGAGAGAGAGAGAGAGAGAGAGAGAGAGAGAGAGAGAGAGAGAGAGAGAGAGAGAGATGAGAGATGAGAGAGAGAGATGAGAGATGAGAGATGAGCGATGAGAGATGAGAGATGAGAGATGAGCGATGAGCGATGAGCGATGAGAGATGAGAGATGAGAGATGAGAGAGAGAGATGAGAGATGAGAGAGAGAGAGAGAGAGAGAGAGAGAAGAGAGAGAGAGAGAGAGAGAGAGAGAGAGAGAGAGAGAGAGAGAGAGAGCGAGAGAGCGCGAGAGAGCGAGAGCGCGAGAGAGCGAGAGAGCGCGAGAGAGCGCGAGAGCGCGAGAGAGCGAGAGAGAGAGCGACAGAGTGCATACATAGCAGAGTATGGAATGCTTTCCATTTGGTCAAGATGGCATCCCGGCGAGCTCGCCTGCCCCCCCGCCCACCCCGCCGCTGCGGACCCGTCGCCGCCGCGTTGCTCGCTTCGCCGCCCGAGCTGGTTTTCTCTGGTCTCGCAGCCCGACATGGTATCGCGTCTCTCTCACCGTCTCACTGTCTCATCGGTACCTCATCTCTCTTGACACTTCCTTTACCTTCTTCCCGTCACTTTCCCTTTGTTACTCCTCTGAGGCCTTTCTTTTACTCGGCCTGTGCCCACATTTGATCTCAGGTGTATCGTGCGGCGCCTGCCTCTGGACTTGAACGCTGACGTTTTAATCTCCTGTCGTGCGTTTTAGCCATACTTGTATGCGTGTGTGTGTGTGTGTGTGCAAATACATGCCATGGCTACCAGACATATTTGGAGGAAAAGCTGAGACCATCACGAACTCGTTGCCTCTTAGATCCTAGACCACACCTCTTATGTGCTACTCCTTGAGTATTCACGCCACTAGTTACATCTGATATCACAACAATTATTATAACATAGTACTGGAGAGGTTATTCACGCCTACACTGGAAGCGTTCTCCTTGAACACAGCCAGCTACAACACAGGAGGAGTTTAGCTAACCTCCGCCGGTTGGGGTCGCAGGCTGAGTCGGCCGACAACACTGCAGTCTGGAGCCGCGAGAAGGCGTACTTGAAGGCCTCCTTGACCTTCATCATGTTGTAGGAGCTGCGGCCGATGTCGTTGGACGAGTTGTGAGGGTCCTCAATGCACAGCGGCGAGTTGTGAGTGCTGTTCTGAGCGAACTGTTCTTCCACCTGTCGCGGGGAATAAATCGTTGGTCACGAACCATTCGTTACATGATGGCATCGAACGTTAGAGGCCACAACAAAACAACCACACTGGAATAATCACCACCACCTGCTCCTCCAAAAATGGCGCAATAACTTCACTCGAGGCACTGACGGGTCCGGGGGGCCAAGGGGACTCTGGGACTATAAGAATGAAATAGGGTCATTAGGATCCCTAGCGGATCGTACACACATCAAACTTGGGCTAAGACCTGCAAAGAGATATCGATGACTAAATGGTATTTACGACAATATCCCGTTAAAGACAATTCATGCAGAATGGGAATATATGTATAGTTTTTTGTCCACTGGTTGCGCGTTCAAGCCCAAGTCAACAGTGTTTCAATTCAGGTCAACGGTGTTTTCGACACGAGGCGTCCCCTTCCCAGAATATTGCTAGAATAGAATAGCTCGCTAGAATGTCTGTCCAGTTACCATATCTCATCCCAAACCCGAGTCCCAGATCCACGAGTGCTCGAGATCACATATATCGGCATGATATCAAACCAAAACACACAATTCTAGCTTCATCACCGTACCTGACTTCGGGGCGCGAATCCCCGATCTTTAACTTTGATGCAGGTTTTGAGGTAGTTGAACTTGACGCCGTACATCTCGAAGAACTCGATGAGCAACAGGCCGAGGATGCAGTCCGGATGGCTGCTGAGTTTCCTCTCGTTCGTCTGGTGGAGTGATAGGGGTCAGCGATGGACCTTCCAGAACACTGAACAGTACCTCGATCGGACTTGGGTCAGGGAGACTATATAAATGGTATTGATTACGATGTTTATGTTTGTTTTTCCCGCTGACTTATAATTTCAATTATAAGCTCGCATATTTTGAACGTCCAGGCTTACAAAAAAATTTGGAAGAAGTTATTCCGCAAAATTTCACAGCGTTAAAATTGTCATTACCATAATAGCGACCCTACATTTTTTCCAAAATCCGAAACACGAGGGTCCTATTGATGCACGGTAAAAGTCCCCCGCCCTTCCTCTTGGCGCCAATACCAGTCGCGCAGTATCCCACCAGAACGTCGTAATGAAACATGTTACTCTAATAGCTGTTGGAGGTGACAGGGGGGATAATGGCTGGTTTAGTACGTTGGGGGACATAAGTCCCACGGATCGAATCAGAGAAAGGAAGGCAAAGTCCTAGCGATAACCACATTAGTGATGACGTTTGGAAGTAGGCCATTGTCAAAGGAGCTGCACATTGGCTGGCTTTCCTTGCACGTAGCTATATGTGCCTGATTCCCACCACTGCTCTTGCTGACTGGATAATCCAACATGGCTACATCGGGTAAATGATAGGAACAGTTGGTCAGACCTCAATGACGAGTAAGATCTCTGCAATCAAGGCAGAAATCACACAAGAGATTGTGTGTGAATGACCATGTATAGTCGAACGTGCCCCAAATCTCTCCCAGATGGCGAAAACTGACAGTCAGGGTAAAAACCGGCGGCCCCAAGAGGACGTAGTCGCCTGGTACTGTTCTAAACGTCAACACTCGCGGCAGCCAGTGGGCGGCCAGTCTGGACACGACCGTAGGAGAGGTGGGGAGGATTCTGCACATTCCTGTGCGTCCTGGGATTTACGACACACCGACTGCTGAGGCTCCATGGCGTTGGTAACCTCATATTGTAGGATTTCTTGGCGGGGGGGGCAGTTCGTTTTTATTCAGAGAACCTACCAGACCTTGAACCCGGCACCTGCGTTGATGTGTTTCCGAAGTGTTTGCTGTGTTGTTTCCGAAGCGGTGGGAGACGTAACTGGGCGACTGAAGTATCTGTAGTTTAGCCTTATTGCCATCAATGACGTAGGCAATCCCTGATTTTGACGCTGGATTTCTCAGTAAACTAAAAATCCCCGTTTTCTCCACCTACTTTTGCAGTACCAGTAGCTGTATTAAACCTGGGTCCTGCGCATGATGGTCTTTTCGTCAAATTCGGGCGCAAAATGACTCACGCAGTCAACGTCTCAGAAAACCCCCACACAACAAACATTCAAGCAACGCCTCTGACCTGTAGGAAGCCGACCGTCATGAGGATGAGGCTGTAGGAGCTGATGCCGCCCGTGAACACCTCGTTGAGCTCGCGCTGCAGCAGGAACTGCTTCAGCGCGAACACCAGCTTCGGCATGTGGTGGTACTCCTCCATGTACTGCTTTATTTGTCTGGCCGATACCAGGCCGTTCTTCATGTTGAAGCTGATGTCGACTTTGACCTCCGTCCGCCGGTCGGTCAGCTTTATAATGGGAACCTGGGAAAAAAGGAAGGTGCTGAAGACAACTGTGGGTCTGCATCAGGACACTGCCGACTGAAATCGGATCAAAAATAAACAACATCCAGATTTAGCAATAGGCGGAAACCTGTGAAAAATATTCAGAAGAATAAACAGTTTCACCGGGCACCCTCCTGGTCGGCATTTTACGCTACTCATTTCACATACAGACCTTTCTATACAACTAACTCACTACTGCATCCCACTGTCAGCCTCCCCACTCAAACATTTCAGCCCCAGTGTGTAGCGCCACCTGCGGGCTGCAGCTGGAGTCGAGGACAGCACTTACAGCAGCCTTGTCGAGGACAGCACTTACAGCAGCCTTGTCGAGGACAGCACTTACAGCAGCCTTGTCGAAGACTACTTACAGCAGCCTTGTCGAGGACTACTTACAGCAGCCTTGTCGAGGACTACTCACAGTAACCTTGTCGAGGACTACGTACAGCAGCCTTGTCGAGGACTACTTACAGCAGCCTTGTCGAGGACCTTGATGGAGCTGAGGTCGCAGATCTCAGCCCGGATCAGAGCGTCCCGCAGCAGTTCCAGACAGTTCTCCCAGTTGCCCATCACCACCACGTCAATGTCGCTGGAGCAAACACAGCGGGATGTCGTCAGCACGCTCTGATTCATCGAAAGAACGCGTACCAGGCTGGTGTTGGCTATACAAACAATAAATAAGATGACCATGCATAGAAATAACTTAGCAATATACGTTACATAGCAACAAACATAACAATACGAACGATATACAATGTCAACACCAGTATGTAAAGAAATAAAATGTTATATAACAACAAAACCAACAATACGAACGGTACACACTGCCGATTCAAGCATATTTAGACGTAGAATATGGGCGTCGTGACATGAGGTTCAGTGACTAACAGGAAAAATTGTCCAAAAATATCCTTAGGCTGTAAAACAAAACGACAAACTGAACCAAACAAATACTGGTCAAAGTCCGTAACCAAATACACCGCGGAGCTATCTCGCCCAGAACACTCGGAAAAACTCAGGCTGCTTCCCAAAGCCAAGTATCTAATCGGTACCCATGCTTAACGCAAGCCGCCAGCACCTTGTGGGAAGGTAGAGGCCGGTCTCGAAGCTGCCGAAGATGAACACCTCGGCGTTGTGCCACAGGTGTTTGATGACGTTCCGGATAGAGCCGTAGACGAAGTTTCGCATCTCCTGCTCCTCCGGCGTCGGCGACATGTAGACGAAAAAGTCCTCCATCTCCTCATGCAGCCTAAACAGAGGGGAGATATGTTTTAAACCAGGTTTATGACGCATCTTATTACAGGTGTAATTACGACAAATCAATACAAATCAACCGTGGAACCGTGACAGTCAGCCACCCCAGAGTGAGATGGTAGCAAATATTTATTCATTCAACGAGGGGAAAAAGAGAAAGAACAACAGAAACAACAGAAAGAGCGGAAGAACGAGCGGAAGAAGAAAAGCGAAAATGCTTCCTATTTCCTTGCAGCAGGAAAGCATCAGGGAAGCCCCGATGGAAAATAGTCATTAATATGGCTTCAAACATACAGTAATCACCAAAACAAAGTGCATAAGGATTAGCTGAACCTATCTCCCACTGCTGGAGGTCAGGCACTATTTTCAAATGTGCATCACTAGATCGCTGCTTGAATTGCGACAACGCTTGAAAAACCACCGTACAAGTGTGGAAGTGCTTAAAATAAATACATGATTAAATGATCTAGCACACATGAAAAAGATCGAGATGTATCTCCTCTAGATCTTCTCTACAACGGTCTTTTCTAGAAGAAATCTTAATTACGATTGATAAAAAATAACCAGTTAACATATTCAATAAATTTAAGCAACCAAAATGTAAGACGTTGTTTAGACATTGGTAGTCTGGGATGAGCATTTAGCGATTTTGACTGTTTGAGTCACTTCTTCAGGTAATAAAAAACATCATAAACATCAAGGACGATACTGAAGGCAGCAGGGACAACGAATAGCATTCAGAATACCATGCCATCTCATCAGAAACATCGACCATCAAATACAGCAGCAACGCCTACCACCACGCGTCTGGAGCTCACCCAGCAACGCCTCTCTTGTAGACTTTGGATGGTACCATCCAGGGGCAGCCTCCGTGGGCGCCCACCAGCTCGGCTCTCCTCTCGTCGTAGTCGACGGTGCAGGAGCGGTCCCGCGCGTCGGTCCGGCGCGCGCGCGGCGGCGGCTGGTGCGCATGCGCGGCCGCCGCCGGGTGGCACTGGTCGATGAGGTCGGGCACGCTCCTGAGTCTGCTGTTCAGCTGTAACCGGTCAAAGTCCTGCTGGGTGCGCCAGACGCGAGCAAACAGCTGGCTGGAGGGCCCCTCCTGCTCCGGAGCCAGCCACGCGATGTCCGACTCCATGCTTGGGGGCGAGACGCCAGAGATGGGCAGAGGCGGCTGCCAGTATTGGAACAGCTTATACCTGTGGCATCAGGGGCGCCAGACTGAGAGCGGCCTCAGGAACGGCACACCAACAATAGAACTCGACTTGCACAATACTTGAGTGTGTCACTTCATCATCAGAGTCCTAGAAAATGTAGCATTCCATCACAGCATGGAAGAGCTGCCACATGCATTACAAATTTCGGAGGGCGGTTCTATTTTTGGAATAATTATTTCCAATCATGCACCATTCATTATTGGTACCTACAATAGCCTGTTGAGCTCTGACCATAGTTTACCCCACTGATTTCTTTCCAATGCAGTGGGGGAAGCTGTGGTCAGAGTTCCCAATGGTTCCCAATAGTGGGAACATTCAACCAAAATTGAAACGTTCATTCTGAAGACGGAAACACTTTCCAAAATTGGAAACACATGTGGCAGCACTTCCATACTAAGATGCTATGGTATTGCTATATTTCCTAAGGATATGATATGATATGATATGATAACAATCCATGGACTACAGGCTCCAGGCCGGGGAATCATATTCTTATCCCAGTCGCGTCAAGCCGTATTAAACGGATCCGACACCACCCGGGGAGTCAGTCACAAAACACCAACATCGGCACACACCACAGTTTCAGCCAGCCCGGACGTGGGTCGCTATGGCAAACCCGGGAAGGAATACCTAAATCGAAACCAAAATCCCGGCACAACAGAGGAGGCGAGTGCCCTCACACGATCCGAGGTCGTGTGGGCCAACGTCCCGCCGCACCCCCCACGCCCGATCACGCCTAAAGGGCCCATGAGTGTCCCACGCAAGAAGGCCAACCAGATGTACACAAACAGACAGATATAATGGCAGAAATATTTCCGTACCATCGCTAGTACTCCGAAGCCCTGATACGTTGAGGCCTTCAAAATTTAAGTCACAGTCAGTCCAAACTTTAAGTCTTTCTCTGCGTCTGACTCGGAGATAATGGATCCTGCCACAGTGTAGGTAAACCCAAGGTTGCTATGGCCCACATGCAGCACAGAACACTTGCTGGTGTTGAACGGCAGCTGCCACTGCGATTACCATTCTACGACCGCCTGCACATGGATGTCTCTCTGTAGTATCTGAGTGTAATCAGGATCTAATGAACTACAAGCAATGTCTGATGTAAAAAAATAACTGAAAAAATTGCAATTAATTAACCTTTCCTCATACTTTATTTAATATATTTTATGATCAATTTATAATTTATTGGAAATTATGGCCATAGACCACTTGCAGCTTTGGCTAAATTCATTGAAAGAAGTACCCTGCTTGAAGGCAGAATAGTGTACTAGTTGAGGGTTCGGTTTTTATAGCAAGCAGTTTAGGATAACATTAGCACTGCATAATTACCACTTTCCAGCATGATTTTACTTGATAATCAACATAACCCACAAGTTTTCTCAGGCACTAGGCCCCACTGGTCTTGTGCCTGGCAGCATTTGCTTTGTGAAGAATAATGTTTCTACATCACTTCTTGCATTCATAATTATGTTTCCTACTATAACTGCCCAATATTTTTCTTATAAACTACATCCAAAAACCAAAGATATAAAGGTTTGTTTCAATGTGATTCCTTCCATCTGTATTACCAGACGAAGTGAGATTGTGAACTTTAAACAAATATTTAAAATGAGCGTGTTGGCTGGATGGCGCTGAAGCGTGGATTGTGATGTGCGGCATTTTCCATGTCTGGGTCTTGGATGCCTGCTGCCAGTGCCGGTCAGAGGCCTCGGGGCGGGGAGGGGGAGGGTTGAATGTTAGGCCATCTGAGAAGTTTAAATAGAGTTCAAAGTTGAGCATCTTCAGTCCAAGTGGAAATCCTCTAAAAAATTTCATGTAGTGTGAATTGACCAAGCCTACGAATTCAATGTTATCTTCTGGTGGCCTGAGGGCTTTCTAAAAAAAAATGGACCGGAGCATTCCCATTTTTGAGAATGATTGTTTCCAATTTCGGAAGGAGCGTTTCAAATTTTGAGTCTTTGCTCTCATTATTGGGAATGTACCTATTTTTGGGAGCTGTGACCATAGTTTCCCCACAATGTTTCTAGTGAATGCTAGAGTTTGGATGCTCACATCTGAATATGTACATGTATATTAAAAAGAAAAACAGAGCACTCCCATAAAATACAAACACTGCAGTTTGTAAAAAAATCTGGCCCAATTATGCTTGATCTTTTTGGGGAGTGGCTGTGTTAAATAGCCAACACATGGTACAAAAGGAACAATATATTCATAAAAATGAGAAGCTGAAATTTGATACCTTTCCAGGATAAAATAGAGCAGCAGCTTAATGAATAGCACGCTTGTGTAACACTGTAGACCTGAGTTCAAGGCTCTGCATTTTCCCGGAGCAGTCTGGCTCCCCAAAATCCTTTCCAGCTCCAGTAACTAATCTGTCAATAAGCTAAAAAAATCATCAAAAGCATAATAAGCACAGTATTAATACACAGGCCAATATATAACCTGACTCAAGCATGTCATGCATGGCTTAGGTCAGTGTGCAAAGTATAGCATTTTCGATGAGATCTTGTTGGTGCGAGTGCCCTTGGAGACAGAAGCGAGTGGTGTGAATTTTATCAACCTGGTGCAAATTTGTGACTGTTGCGAGGAAGGTGACACTGGAAACGAAACAAATAATGGCTAAATGGGTATAAAGACATAGGAGGGGGCCTTATAAAAAGTCCTAACTAACTAACTAATAAGAGGGGTAGCATTGCATCATGTGGGTAGGAATGAGTACGTTTTTCTCCCTGGTATATGGCAGATTGGTGCAAATTTTTGGTGGCTGGTGGTGCGAGAATTTTAGATGGCTGGTGCAACTCGTCTGGCCTGCTGCCATACTTTGCAGACTGGGGATTAGGTAGGTACTCAATGAATGCCTGATGGCCATTTTCATTTGATACAAACATTCAGACAGCACAACTCAGAGCTACTTCCACTGACAAAAAATAAAGCCAGAATTTGTCTGAGGGCACCATTCACTTCCCTACACTATGTAAATATAATAAATGATCGCACAAGAGGCTGTAACACATTTATACAAGGCCTGGAATAATTTCCAATACAAAATACCAGTACATTTCAACAGACTGCTTCACGTCCTGACGTCCGAATGCCCAAGCTCAAGCAAACACATACAAACAAAATTAACGCAATAGACGGCAATAACAACGATAACATGAAAATTCACGCCACCACCCCGCCCACCTCTTACACAAATTTGTGGGAAAAGAAAAATGTTATAAGCTGCCCAAATGCTGCTCTTGCTGCCAGTTCCATCATGGTTCCTGCTCACACCTGTATTAAGAAACCTTTAAAATATCCAATGACCGAATAACTACCTCCAACTATATTTCGGCTACAAAAATACTTCTTCGCTCACGGCATCAGAGTGGGGGAAGGGTTTTCTCACACACTGCAGAGGGGCCAAGCACTAGCGCGCTTTGGAGCGGGAGCCTTGAAAGTCCCCCTAAGGTCTCGGAAACTAAGAGGCGTAGAAAAGCGCCGTTTGGGGGGAGGAGGGTGGATGGGGGCTATGGTGAACTACATAATGACCAATGTTGACTTAGGTAAATAGCTTCAAGGTCAAACGGGTTCATAAAGGTCGAACCGAGATGCCACCCCGATAGCTCAGTTGGTAGAGCGTTGGGCTTCGGCCCGCTGCTCAGAAATATGCAGTGGCAGTGCATGTCTAGGCTTGGGATCGGTTCCCCTGATCAGGCTGAGGCGGTCCGGCGGTCACGCGCATTGACGGGGAGGAGGGCGGGTACCCGCTTCCCCTCGTTTTTTTAGGTAGCGTAAAAACTGCGGGGCGTGGCGCCGCCGTACTTGGTATGCCTTTCTCCTGATCATTTCTTAAACTTTTGTCAAAATTTTAAGGTTAGGTCACATTATTTCACCTCACCAGTACCTACAAGTCACCTGACCTAAAATAAAATTAAAATAACATAAGTCAGAGCAGAATGAGCTTATCCAATTGAAACTTATATTACATAATGGCGCCACCTAGTTCCTTAAAATATGTTCCCCTTTTTCGATATTGATGAGCTAAGGTCAGATACGAGCCGTGACCTCTCCATTGGTAATACATCGGAAAAATGGTTTTAGCTGAATATCTTATTATTATATGGCGATAGAGCCTTTATTGTAACTTCATTCGATTTACCGTATCCTTGCGGTTCTAATGATATGCACTTTGCCTAATTTGACCTCGACCCCAAGTCAGATCAAATACCTATCATATTTGACATAGCATCGTCATGTTGTAATTCAATTCGGCTTCCTGCGATAATTCGAAGGGTTCAAATTGTTATGCTCTATCTTTACTTGTTCATATTTAACCCTCGCCCCACCGGAGGGGCATCGATGGCCCCCCTAAGGTTTTTCCGGGATAGCAGAAAAACAACGAGGTGCAGCACCGCGGTTGAGGGCTCTACCTCTCACTGCATCATTTTCCCATCATCCCTGAAATTTTTTACCCCGGGTCACCCAAGGTCAGGTCACCAGACGAGGTCAACCAAAGGTCACCTCACTTCACCTTTAGAGCTCTGTAAGAGCTACATTTCAAGGTCGATCGATTTGAAACTTCCTACACTTCATGACCCCTCTAGGGTCTACAAGGTGTATATCCGGGATTTTTCGATTTCGTGCCCTGAGGTCAGGTCACGAGGCGACCTCTCCCATTGGAAAAGCATGGGGAAAAGCTATTTCATGATATAAAAGCCACTAAAATGATTGCAAATACTCAGACTGCTCAGAACAACGTTTTTGGACACCCTTTCACGGATACCAGGGGTCATATTTGCCCTTTGACTTTTCCAAGGTCATGCAAGGTCACCAGAGGTCAAAAACAGTATTTTGACAATAACTTTTGACCTAATTGAGCTAGAGCGGTGAAACAAACACCATCGTGTTTGTCTTGTCACTGGCTTTCATTTGATATACGGCAAGGTCACTTTTTGACCTTTCGTGACCTAAGGTCATATTAGGTCACGAGGTGACCTCTGGCGGTCAAACCACTGGCGGGAGGTCTTTACGTTCCACATAGCGGAAAAAGTACTGGCAATTTGCTATCAAATGTACTTTACCAGGCCTCAATAGCTCTAATGACATAAGAGTTATGCCCAGTTGGCTTAATCATTGCATATTTGAGTGAAAATAGCCGATATTGACCTAATTTGGCCTCTGGAGGTCAAACCATTGACCTGAGCACTAAAACATGCGAAGTAATTTCTTACTGAATTCACGCGAGCTTTCTATTGCACTTTGCAGATTTGCGCTAACGCCCATATTTTCGGAGTTAGAGGGGGGCCATCGATGGCCCCCCGGTGGGGCGAAGGTGGCGCCGGACCCCCGGTGGGGCGCGGGTTAATGACCGAATACCTTCATTTACATGTTTTCCCTATGACGGCATGTATTGACTTCTAGTGACCTCAAATGTGACCTGAAAAAATGGTTGGAATTTTTTTGGTAGAGAAGTGGATGGGCTGCCCAACGCCGTTTACCGTTTTTCGCTATCGAGGGTGGTTTTTCAGATCTTAGGGGGCAGGTACCCGCCCCCGTCAAAGCAAAGGTGGCTCAGACCCCCATCAATGCGCGTGTGAATAGTTTACCCGACGTAGGTCGGCTGGCAACTGACTGACGAGAGGGTGACCTGGGCGGGGCGGCCGTCCCTGTGCTTGGTGCAGGGGCGCAGCCAGGGGGGGCACAGGGGCACGTGCCCCCCATCGGTGCCGGGGTGCCCTTTTGATTGCCCGGTGGTGTGTCCTCTTTGGGCCGTGCCGCTCGAAATTTAGTGCCCTACGCCGTTGAGCCTAGATGGAACTAGACTGCATTTAGCGATTTAAGCTATTGTTTGATAACTAAGCGCCTTTTTGGTCAGTTAGGGCATTCTGTCGCCTTTCCAAGCACCCGGGAAGAGTATAGGCACGTAATCCGTTTCCAGATAATGCCTAATCGTCGCCAATAATCGTATGGGCCAGAGCATATTTTAAGAAATTGCGACTGGTGGGCATTTGGCTGAAAAGGGCACGAATTGTCACCAAAAGGGCATTCCTAGAGCATCAAGTGATTGGTGACTGGTGGGCACTGGGCCTTTCTTGGGAGTTCACTGGTGGACATAGCATGGGGGACTGGTGGGCAAAATGCCCACCACTTTGTGGCTTAAAATATGCCCTGGTATGGGCAGAGCTAATCTGGTGCCCCTTGAGCTCATCTGGTGCCCCCTGAGCGCTGGTATTGAACCCTGGAGCTGATCATGTGCCCTCTGAGCTGATCTGATGCCCTCGTAGTCAATCTGATGCCCCCCCCTGAGAAAATAATTGTGCCTTCTGAATCTATAAAATGCTCTCTGAGTTAGTCTGATGCCTCCGAGCTTGCCTGGTGCCCTATTAGCTGTTTTAGTGCCCCTTGAGCTGATCCGGGCCCCCTGAACTTATTTAATGCATCCCGTAGTTTATCTACTGTCCAGGGCCACAGCTAGGGGCACAGGGGGCACGCGCCTCCATCGTTGCCGGGTGCCCTTTTGATTGCCAGGTGGTGTACCCCCTTTGGGCCGTGACGCTCGAAATTTAGTGCCCTACGCCGTTTAACCTAGATGGAACTAGACCGCATTTAGCGATTTCAACTATTGTTTAACAATTAAGTGCCGTTTTGGTCAGCTAAAGCATTCTGTCGCCTTTCCAAGCACCCGGGAAGAGTATAGGCACGTAATCCGTTTCCAGATAATGCCTCATCGTTGCCAATAATCGAACGGGTGGAGCTCATCTGGTGCCCCCTGAAGGTGATCATCTGCATTCTGAGCTGATCTGATGCCCTCGTAGTCAATCTGGTGCCCCCTCCCCTGAATAAATAATTGTGCCTTCTGAACCTATATAATGCTCTCTAAGTTAGTCTGATGCCTCCGAGCTTGCTTGCTGCCCTATTAGCTGTTTTAGTGCCCCTTGAGCTGATACAGGCCCCCTGAACTTATTTAATGCCTCCCGGAGTTCATCTACTGTCCAGGAGGGCACAGGGGCACGTGCACCCATCGGTGCCGGGTGCCCTTTTGATTGCCAGGTGATGTACCCTCTTTGGGCCGTGCCGCTCGAAATTTAGTGCCCTACGCCGTTGAACCTAGATGTAACTAGGCTGCATTTAGCGATTTCAACTATTGTTTGACAATTAAGTGCATTTTTGGTCAGCTAGGGCATTCTGTCACCTTCCAAGCACCCGGGAAGAGTATGTGCACCTAGTATGTGTCCATCTAATGCCTCATCGTCGCCAATAATCGTACGGGTGAAGCCAATCTGGTGCTCCTTGAGCTCATCTCGTGGCCTCTCAGCTGGTCTTGGCCCCTTGAGCTGATTAATTGCCCTCTAAGCTGATCTGGTGCCCTTGAGTCAATCGAGTGCCCCACTGAGCAAATAATTGTGCCTCCTGAACCTATTTAATGCCCTCTGAGTTAGTATAATGCTTCCTAGCTTGTTTGGTGCCCTAATATCTGATTTAGTCCCCTTGAGCTGATTCGGGCCCCCGAGCTGATCTCATGCCTCCTCAAGTTGATCTACTGTCTCTTAAGTCAATATGGTGCCTCTTCAGCTGATTAGGTGCCCCCTCAACTGATTATTGATGTCTCCTTAGATGGTCTGGTTCCCCCTGAACTGATTTGGTGGTCCCTGAGCCCACCTTGTGTCCCCTGAGCTGTTATGTTGCTCCCTGAGCTGATTTAGGCTCCTGCCATAGTCTGGAGGGGGGGCTGGGAGCTGATCTGGACCCCGAGCGGATCAATCTGGTGCCACCTGAGCTGCACTAATGCCCTTTAGTCGATCTGGTGCCTCCTGAGCCCATCTGATGCCCTCTGAGCTATTCTGGTGCCCCCTCAGTAATCTGATGCCCTTTAAGCTGATCTGGACCTTCTTACATGATTTCATGAGCAGCTCTAAAGCCCTGAGCTGAGCTGGGTCCACAGAGGCTGATGAGGGCTCCTGACATGGTATGGGGCTCCTGAGCTGATTAAGTGCCTCCTGACTTGATCTGGTATTCCCGAGCTGATTGGGCCCCGGGCTGGTCGGGAACCACTGATCTGATTGTTTGTCCCCCAGGCCGATCTGGTGCCCTATGGGCCGATCTTGTGTCCCCTGAGCAGCTCTGGGGCTCCTGAACTGATTGGGCCCCGAGCTGGTTAAGGATCACTGAGCTGATTTAGTGCCCCTGACTTGATCTTGCCCCTGACCTGACTTGAGGCCCCTGAACTGATCTGGGGCCCCAAGAGCTGATCTGGGGCCCAAGAGCGGATCTAGGTTCTAAGGGTACCCTGAGCTGGTCTGGGCGCTGAGCTTGTGAGAGCCCCTTAAGTTGGCTTGAGGCCCCCTGAAGTGATCTGGCGCCTTAAACTGTTCTGGGGCTTCTTGAACTGGTTTAAGGCCCTATGAGCCTATCTGTGGCCCATTGAGCTAGTCTGATGACCTCATCTCTAGGGCCAATGAGCTAGTCTAGTCCCTGGGTGAAGCATGATCTGCTCTAGGCCCCTGATCTACGTCAGGGGCCCCTGAGGTGGTCTTTAATAGACAGATAATAAGAACACAAGGCCAACTCCCATCATCTTGGGGTGGGGTCACTGAACTAGTCTATTCCCTGGAGGCACAAGTGGGGGGGATGGGGGAAGTTGCTCTGGAAGCCTCTGATCCACACTTGGGGGCCCCAGAGCTGGTCTTGAATAGATGGTGAATAAGAACACAATGAAAACTCCCCTTGTAAAACGGAGCTAACGAGGAATGAGGAATCTCTAAAACGGCTTGTGATACCTAGGCACCCCCTGGTTATATAAATTGCTTATTATACTGGTGGATTCTGGGAAGGGATGATAAACATGCATGTGCCCCTGAGCTCAGAGCATAGTCCCCTAAACCAGGATTTCTACTAATTAATTTAAATGAAGAAATAGTTTACACAATTTTCAGCCCTGTCACATCATCCCCAGTCAAACCACCGGCCTGTTCACCTTTTATTTACTCTTAACTGGGACCGAGCCTTGAGAATATGGAACTTAATACACGCGTTCAAAAGGTATCTCCCAAATTATTCCGGCAGCAAAAATTGTTCTTCCAAAGACACTTTGCTACTCTTCGTCCCACGGAGATTGTGGGAGGCAAGAAACTTAATCCGCATTCAACCAGGGCTCACTCGTCACGACAAAACCAGTGGGCATAAAAATAATTTTCGACTCCAATATGCCTTAACCTGCGCATTGTAACAGATATCACATGCTCCGCTGATTTCTCTGATGTTAAGTACTTGCATGAGTTGGCTGTCCTTAAGTCTATCCAAAAAAGTAGTGTTTTGCCTACTTCCATGGCATTTTGGTGATATTGCTTTCCTTTTTCGGATTTAATCGAGTTTTCCTTCTCCGTCAATGATTTATTTGCATTTTTATTCAACCAAAGATGCCCAAAAAGTGATATAAACAAAGACATAGTAAGTTTTTAGTTTACGTTAAAAGTGCCCTTTTTTCTCCGGAGTGCCCCTCAAAGTTGATGTGCCCCCCCATACGAAAGCTCTGGCTGCGCCCCTGGCTTGGTAGGACTTTAACCCACGCCCCACCGGGGGTCGGCCGCCACCTTCGCCCCACCGGGGGCCATCGATCGCCCCCTCTAACTCAGAAAATATGTGGGTTAGCGCAAATCTGCAAAGTGCATCAGAAAGCTGGCGTAAATTTGGTAAGAAATTACGTACATATTTAAGCGCTCAGGTCAATGGTTTGACCTCCAGAGGTCAAGTTAGGTCAAGACCGGCTATTTTCACTCAAATATGCAATGCTTAAGCAAACTGGGGATAACTCTTATGCCATTAGAGCTATTGAGATCTGGTAAACTACATTTGATAGGAAAATGTCAGAACTTTTCCGCTATATAAAAGTTATGACCTTCCGCCAGTGGTTTGACCTCTATAGGTCACCGCATGACCTAATATGAACTGAGGTCACAAAAGGTCAGAAAGTAACCTTGCCTAAATCAAATGAGAGCCAATGACGAGACATACACGATGGTGTTTGATTCAGCGCTCTAGTTTAATTATGTCAACCATTATTGTTAAAATACTGTTTTTTACTTTGGTGACCTTATATGACCTCGGAGAGGTTAAATGAAAATATGGCCCCTGGGATCCGTGAAAGGGTGTCCAAGAACGCTTTTCTGAGCAAGCCGAGCATTTGCAACCGTTTTTGTGACTTTTAGATCATAAGACGCCTTTTCCCCACGCTTTTTCAACGGGAGAGGTCACCTCGTGAGCTGACCTTAGGTCACGAAATAGAAAGATGCCGTATATACACCTTGTAGACCCTAAAAGGGTCATGAAGTGTAACAAGTTTCAAATCGATCGACTTAAAAAATGTAGCTGTTATAGAGCTTAAAAGTTGAAGTGAGGTGACCTTGGTTGACCTCACCTGGTGACCTGACCTTGGGTGACCCGGGGTAAAAAAAATTCAGGGATGGTGGGAAAATGATGGGGTGAGAGGTAGAGTCTTCAACCGCGGTGCCGCGCCTTGTCGTTTTTCTGCTATCCCGGAAAAACCTTAGGGGGCCATCGATGGACCCGGTGGGGCGAAGGTTAAGCCTTTCTCCCGTGGCCTGGGGGTGTTTCAACAACCCCCTCGGGTTTTTCCCGCGGCAAGAAAAAACGGCGGCGCGAAGCGTCGCCGCACTTGGTACACCTTATCCTTTATTAATTCTGCAAATTTCCTAGAAATTTTATGGTTAGGTCATCACAGGTCAGGTCACCATTGCAGGATAAGTGATCTTACCTTAAAAATTGTTCAAGGTGGCATAAGTAAGAAATGGGTGAATCTATCGGATTGAAACTTATACCACATGATGGCCCTACCGAGTGCTACAAAATATATTCCGGGATTTTTCATATCGATGACCTAGGGACAAGTATGGTCCATGACCTCTCCATTGGAAGCACACGGGAAAACAGAAATTGGGCTGTATTGTGTAGATACAGCTGAGAATACTTTCACAGTTTCTTAAACCGTAGTATCCTGTGCCCTTTTCGAGGTTAATTTTCAAATTTTGGCCTGTGATCTCTGAGAGGTCATCTGGGGCTATTTAAGCCGTTTTCAGACTTTTTTCTTTTAATTTTATTTTGGGTCACTGAGCACACAAGTCCAGAAAATAGCACTTATTTCGCGGATGGTTACGATCGATTGGT
Source organism: Lepas anatifera (assembly GCA_034440635.1). Taxonomy (NCBI): domain Eukaryota; kingdom Metazoa; phylum Arthropoda; class Thecostraca; family Lepadidae; genus Lepas; species Lepas anatifera. The sequence goes on along the minus strand of JAOTON010000667.1, from coordinate 1,604,740 downwards.
CCTTAAATGGTGCCCGACAAGGAACAGGGAAGGAAAATACCTTGTAACAGCTCCTTGTGTGAAACTCCATCCTAGTGAATACTTCGCCAGACCCGACACAACTTATCGAGAACGAGCAGAAAAGAGAGAGAGAGGGATATATATATATATATATATATATATATATATAGAAGGAAAGAGAGAAAAAATCAACTGCATAGTCAGCCGCAGCAACCAAACCCAGGGATCAGACTCGTCCGGAAATAACAATCTTGATTTCAGGCAAAACAGAGCAAATCAAACCTGATAGGGGTTCAGCTCATACGATTAAGATGGTTAATAACTATTATATCAAGATTCGGTTACTAATTACTCATAAGCAATCTTTTTAAGACTATCTTGAATAATGATTTAGAGAATGGAACATCGTGGATATCTGGTATTTGTGAAGCAACAACATCATTCCAGACCTTTGGACAAGTGACAGAAGGGGAGAAAGATCTATATACAGTCTCGGCAAAGGGCTCCTGAAAATGCACTGGCCTCCTAGTTGGTCGTGTGGAAATATTCAGTTCGAATAAATTTGCATATATCTGTGGGAGTGTACCTTGAATGTAGCTGTGCAGAACTAATATTTTTTGTTGTTTAACAATTTCAGGGAATTTGAGGAGAGCCAGTCTTTTGAAAATTGAGCTAGAGGGGACACAAGGTTCAGCATTATCTATAATTCTGACAATCCTTTTCTGCAGGTTTATAAGCTTTGTGAGATTAGTTCCAAAATTACTCCCGTAAATGAACGAACAATAGCCTAGATATGGAAAGATCATAGAGTGATAGAGAAGGAGTAAAGTCTTCATATTTAGCATAAATTTTGCCCTGGCGATTATACCAATGTTACGCCTTAATGTGTTACAAGTTCTGGCTTTATGAGACTTCCATTTCAGATTTTCATCTAGATCAACACCGAGATACTTATACCGAGATACAGTAGTGGATCTGCTTAACCCTCGCCCCACCGAAGGGGCCATCGATGGCCCCCCTAAGGTTTTTCCGGGATAGCAGAAAAACGACGAGGCGCAGCACCGCGGTTGAGGGCTCTACCTCTCACTGCATCATTTTCCCATCATCCCTGAAATTTTTTACCCCGGGTCACCCAAGGTCAGGTCACCAGACGAGGTCAACCAAGGTCACCTCACTTCACCTTTAGAGCTATGTAAGAGCTACATTTCAAAGTCGATCGATTTGAAACTTCCTACACTTCATGACCCCTCCAGGGTCTACAAGGTGTATATCCGGGATTTTTCGATTTCGTGCCCTGAGGTCAGGTCACGAGGCGACCTCTCCCATTGGAAAAGCATGGGGAAAAGCTATTTCATGATATAAAAGCCACAAAAATGATTGCAAATACTCAGACTGCTCAGAACAACGTTTTTGGACACCCTTTCACGGATTACAGGGGTCATATTTGCCCTTTGACTTTTCCAAGGTCATCCAAGGTCACCAGAGGTCAAAAACAGTATTTTGACAATAACTTTTGACCTAATTGAGCTAGAGCGGTGAAACAAACACCATCGTGTTTGTCTTGTCACTAGCTTTCATTTGATATACGGCAAGGTCACTTTTTGACCTTTCGTGACCTCAGGTCATATTAGGTCACGAGGTGACCTCTGGCGGTCAAACCACTGGCGGGAGGTCTTTACGTTCCACATAGCGGAAAAAGTACTGGCAATTTGCTATCAAATGTACTTTACCAGGTCTCAATAGCTCTAATGACATAAGAGTTATGCCCAGTTGGCTTAATCATTGCATATTTGAGTGAAAATAGCCGATCTTGACCTAATTTGACCTCTGGAGGTCAAACCATTGACCTGAGCACTAAAACATGCGAAGTAATTTCTTACTGAATTCACGCGAGCTTTCTATTGCACTTTGCAGATTTGCGCTAACGCCCATATTTTCGGAGATAGAGGGGGGCCATCGATGGCCCCTTCCCGGTGGGGCGAAGGTGGCGCCGGACCCCCCGGTGGGGCGCGGGTTAATGGTGTGTTATTTATGTATATGTCTATGTTAGGCTTATTATCATTGACCGAGTAGATTTGGTAGAATGTTTTAGATGTATTTAAAGTGAGCCGATTCGAACATAGCTAGTCAAAAATTTTAGGTAACTCTTGGTTTACTTCTTGCTCTACGCCTGCTAGGGTATCTAATGAGAAGAAAAGTGAAGTGTCGTCCGCAAATAAGTAACATTTAGAGATAGGTGAACATTTGTAAAGTCGTTTATGTAAATAATAAACAATTGGCCCGAGAATAGATCCTTGTGGAACTCCTATGTTGGAAATTTCAGGTGAAGACATAGTACTGAGATTGTCTATTTTGATTCATTGAACTCGATTTTTTAGGTATGACCTAAACATCTGAAGGGCTCCATTTCTAATACCATATTTATTCATTTTCGCCAGGAGAATTTCATGCTGGACCGTATCAAAAGCTTTCTTCAAGTCCAAGAATATTCCAACACAGGCTTTTTTATTTGATAAATTTGAAGTGATGTAATCCTGAATAAGAGATACAGGCATGTAAGTTGAGTGTCGTTTCCTAAACCCAAACTGATAGTCAGAGAGAATAGTATTTCTTTCCAAAAAGTTTGACAGCTGGATGTGCATGATGTGTTCAAGTACTTTAGACAAGACAGGCAATATTGAAATGGGTCTATAATTAGTAAACTCACTAGTGTTGCCGGATTTGAACAATGGTTTCACAACTGCAATTTTTAGTATATCCGGGAAGGTATGAGCTTCTATGCATAAGTTTATTTAGTATGTTATTTCTGATATTAAGTGAGGAGCTAGCTTCTTTAGGAGTTTGGCGTTTATAAGATCTACTCCACTCCCGTATTGTTTAGGTTCTGAATGATCTGTAGTACATCATTAGGGGTGACACGCTGAAAAACAAGACAGTCGTCGATGTCAACATCCTACAGGTAGTCCAGAGGGTTAGTTGTGGGGTGAGGGAGATTGGCTTCTAAGTGTTTCCCTATTGTTGAAAAGAAATGATTGAACTGTCTTGCAATTTCCTCTAGATCATTAACAAATTTTCCGTTGTAGTAGAATGAAGCAGGTAAATTTTCTCCTACATGTTTGTTCCTCTTAAGAATTTGATTGATGGTTTGCCATAACTTGTGTAAGAATTGTGCTGATGTTCCGCAAGTTTATTTCTGTAATACATGTTTTTAGCTTCTCTAATCACAGTATTTAGCCGATTTCTGTAGGCTGAGAATTTTAGCCTATTTGAGGTTTGCATGAAATGATGATACAACTTTTATTTTGATATCATTGCGTTCAAAATGATATTGCAAGTCGATTGATATGCACATTGACTATGCAAAGTTGAAAAATGACTTTGAACTGACCTGAGGTCAGGCGATTTTTAGGTTTTTATCTGGTATGGTCATATTATGCATACTTCAATTCGCGGTGACAGAGGAAGCGAATGGTCTCTTCAAAACGGTTCTAACTCAACTCTGTAAGACACTTGAGCCCAAAAACTCTTCTCAAAATCCCACTTTCTTTGACCTGTCATGACCTGAATATTGACATGAGGAAAAAAGTGACTGATGTAGTTTCTTCATGAATCTGTATGAGCTATCCACCAGCTTTCACGTTTTTTTGCTATTCCGCATGGGGGCTGAATTTGAGGGGGGTGTTCAAACATCCCCCACCAGGGCGAAGGTGGCTCGCAGGCCCACCGGGTCGCGGGTTAATGACAACAAAAAACGTTGCAAGCCCTTGCTCCGGTGGCGGGTACGAGCCACCTTCGCCCTGGTGGGGGTAAAAAAGATTCTCCACGATCTCAAAAACTAAGAGAGCTAGAAAAAGCAAGAAACGGCAATCAAAAGCCATTCAAAAAATTTTCAAAAATACTTCGGGAATTTTTCTCGTCAAGGTAATACCAAGGTCACGAGAGGTCAAAATAGGTCAAAATCGCTAATATGAGGCGTACTAAGGAAACCTCATATATCTCAGAAACTAAGATGGCTAGAAACATTTTTTGAACACCATACGAAATCTCAAAACCTTGAGTTACTCTTTTATTACGGTGGCAATGAATTTCGGGTCAGGTGAAAACCTAGGGAGCTGCATGTCACTAGACATTGGGAATGTACTTTGAATGGTCCATAGCCACCCATGCATAAAGGGCGTTTTATTTTTCGCGAATAACCTCAAAACTAAGCAGGATACAGCCAAAGTTGATGCATCACTGCAATAGTCTCGTTAATACAAATCGAATGATATATGATATTGCTATGCCAGGTTTAATTTAAAATTTGACCTGACCCAGGTCAACGGTTTGACCCAACTTGAGCTGGTATAGTCATGATGTATATCATTTGACTTGACTTGCACTTTGGTGACAAAACAAAAGTTCTATCGTTGTTTATTCAAAATTTATAGAGTAAAACACCAAAAAAAATTTATTTGACCTTAGGCGACCTTTCAAAGGTTACAGGTCAAAATTGGTTAAAGGTCAAAATTGCCGGTATCAACTTGAAAAAATTGGCTAAAAGAAAGTCTTAACCGATGTTTGATGTTGATTCTGCCCATGCTTACTGAGAAAAAATCATTTCGTGATTTTCCCCATGCATTGCGATGGGGGTGTCATACTCAGTACATGACCTTAGGTCACCAGTATAAAAAATCCCGGAACATTTGTTGTAGCTCCTGGTGGGCCCAATATTTGGTATGAGTTTCAACTTGATCGATTAACCATCCTTTTTGTTAGCAGTCCTAAGCATTTTCTTAGGTGAAGTCACTTCACCTGCCCTGGGGACCTGACCTGATATGACCTTGGGCTATAATTTTCAGGGAAGATGTAAAAATGTTGAAGGAGCAGCCAGGTTAAGTTTGGCGGCGCTGCGCGCCGCCGTTTTTCAGTAACTTTGGAAAAACACGAAGGGGGTCTAAAAACACCCCCACCCGGGTGAAGGTTAAATAATTCGTCATTGAAATCGCCCCGGCAACTGACACGTCCACACACGTTAACAATGAAGATGCAAAGGTCACTAAGTAAGGTAAACATAGTCAGCTGACTTCAGCTTGACTATGGTGCCATTTTTTTCTCACAATCGAGCATAATAAGACGCTGTGTGTAATAAGGACACTTTTCCCCATAGGTCTAACTTGTGTGGGATTTCTGTGCAGACGAAAAAAAGAAAACAATTTGAAAGTTTATAGCTCCCTGGCGGCAGAACGGGGAAGGGCGCAGTGCTCCGGTACCCACCCCTCCCACCCTTGGATGGACTAGAAGAAAACCACCATGGACATAAGCGTCGGAAAAGGGGGGCCAGGGGGGCCTGGCCCCCTCACTTTTGGCCAAAAATTTCCTGATCTCAGTAAAAATGGGTGAAAACCGTACATTCTTATAACCAGTCGTTGCGGAAGGCAATGAGGAGCCTAAATTCGAACAGTTCTTGGTCTTGACGTGGAAAGTTTTTTGTCAGCATCAGTTTGAAGTATGGCTGCCCCCCCCCACGTTTTTGCCGGTGGCGACGCCTATGCTTTTGGAATCCTGTCAGCAAGCCGTGTCTAATTATATATAATATGATTTTGCTAGGTCAAGTCTACGATTTGACCTGACCTAAGATTAGATCAAAATGAAACTGGGTCAAAGGCATATTTCATAGAACCGCAGAGATACGCCAAAGGTAATGGAACCAAAATAAATGAGCTCTTTGCATTTGCGACGTAGTTATTGATCTTATGCCATTTTACCCATGCATTTCTAATGAAAAGGTCATAGCTCAGACCTGACCTTACGCCAACGATATCGGAAATCCCCATCAATGTAACACCCGGTGGGTCGAGGTACTAACTGAGATATGCAAACTTCAGCAAATTTTAACATTGTATTTTTTGAGACGGGAGATGGTTTTCTAGAAGGGACCCCTAAATCTGAATAGGTATGAATTTTCTTCTTATGGCTAGAGGAGCGACTTTGGAGACCTACTTTCAGCGGCAGATACCAGGGGCTAGGGGGCTCAAGCCCCTCCCAGAAATATCGAGAGCGCCTATAGTAGATGCACAGTCGGAGGCTGTTCCAAGACAATGACGGGGAGGATAGTGCCCCTTACCTCCCCCCCCACCCTTTGAATTGAAATCCTGGATCCGGCGCTGGCCACCTTTTATTTTCAAAAACTAGTATTTAAAAAAGAATAAATAATCATTTTATTCTTGGTGTGCAGGACAAGCCGGGCATGAGCCTGGTTCTGGGCCAAACTTGCTCTCCGAACCCGATGAAAGCTAGCGGGCCTGGTTCGTGCCCCTACACTAGACCCCCGGGCCGGGAGTGCCCCACCTCTTACTCCTTTGCATGTCAAAGGCCATTTGTGTACCCGACTACCTAGCTGCACTGCCTAGACGACATCTCGTAGTCTGCCTGTGTCGAAAGCCGACCCGGCTGCGAGCTGAATGATAGTCAGCTGCTAATGTGTTGCGAACGACTGATATATGATCTAGCATTAAAGCGGCACCTTACGCTGCCTGAGCCTTATTGCTGGATAGGGTCACTAGGTACGGCACGCGGGTCGGCTCACAATTTGCTGATTAGCCTCCCTGGCTTGTTGGGTCCAGTCGGGGTGAGCGAGGCGTTCTCATAGGGCGGATAGTTGATACAGTGAGGACAATGGAATAACAATTGCAGCTAATAAACACTGACCTAGTGTGCTTTGCCGCTGATAGGCAGACCGCATCTTGCACAAAGTTGTTTCCACCTTTTCCGGGGAATGTGATGCCATGAATGATCTCGACTCCCGACACGGAGTGCTTTTTATCACGATGCTTGGCATATGCGCGCTATTTTTGCGCCTCATATACGAATGTAACAAATAGCGAAAAAACTATTTCCAGAGGAACGTTTCTATTTCATGACTCTCCTGCAATCGAATATAGGATCAACAAACGATCGGTCAAATATATATGCAATTCAGTAAGTGATCGGTCAAAGGGACTTGACCTGCTCAGAACTCGTATCAATTTTCGTGGAGCAGCTTGTTATAGTCATTGCTGGCTCATACAAATCATTATGATGACTTACTGTCTCATCTTGTCTTTATTTAAAGAGACAAGCCAACATTGATGAGACCTTCCCTTCACACCCGCACTGAAGAAGGGTCTGGTTCTAACACGCCTTGGAGGGGGGGGCTGGTAGCCTCCTACACTGATATTTTGAAAACCAAGAGACGTAGAAAATCGTCCGTTTTGAAGTGTGTGGGGTCCTATAGTAATCTACATTAAAACCAACTTTCATTGACCTAAATCAACATCAAGATTTGTGGGACGTTAAGCATTAGCTTCTGAATTAATCCTTCATTCCAGGAGCTGATCGATCGGATAGTGGGGTTGGGATCTCCGTGACAACCCTTGATGACTTTAGTAAGGCTCCGACTCCAAAAAACCGACAACTTGGACGAAATGTATTTTAAACAAATATATTCAAGGTCAAACAAGGTCATCAGGGTCAAATCTTGACCATCCTGGTGACCCATTGAAATGTCGCACTTATGTGGGAAAAAGTTGGGAATTTACTAAAAGCGGACCCCGGTTGAAACAAAATTTGCTGAAATTGTGGGGTCAAGGTCATTTAAGGTCATTGACCTCGAACAACCCTATATTGCTCTTTATAAATAGCACTATAGCAACCATTGAGTGGGGGAATGAAAATTGACTTTTGACCCAGTGGCCAATGCAAGGGGAAAATAGGTGGCCCAAGCCCGCTCCCCCAGAATGTCAGAGCGCCTATAGTAACTGCATAGCCTGAGGCTGTTCCGAGGCAATGGCGAGTGAGGCTCGAGTCCCTTAGCCTCCTCCCCCAAATGAATCCTGAATCTGACACTGCCTTTGTCCATGACCTTTGACCTTGATCTTTGGTCTTGACTTTAACATCGAATTACCTTAACTGTGAGGTCAATTCATAATATAGGCATACTGGGTAACGCCATTTGACCGGAGGCACTGGGGTTAATGACCTTCAGAATGCTGGTGCGAAATTGACATGCGATCTTTGACCTTGAGCTTGACCTTCATGTGAGATGACCTTGCCATGTCATCTCGTTTTTATGGTATTATGACGTCACTGCTTAGCTTCCACTGAATGCCAACTGGTGCGACCTCGCGATTGTCCGATCTCAAAATGTAGGTGTGACTTTGAAAGCCCATAGGTAAGACAAAAATATTGATGTTCACACTTTTAGATTTTTCTTTGGAGTAGCGGACCTGGCAACAACCCAGGGAGAGGATTGCAAGGCAAAACCTACAACTCAATGGCAGGCTGTTAACGAGACAGTTAAAGTGAATATAGCACCTTGGTGCAATTCCATACAATAGTGGTTTTAGAGGCAATATTTATTCAAAGTAATTGACAAGACCTTATTTCTTCTGAAAGCTGGATGATAAACCTGAAAATTTGTTTCATTTGATTTTCTTCTGTTGGAGGTAGGCATTCCCAAAATTACGTGACGTCACATCGGCGCACAATGTGGCAATGTGTTGTGCCAGATTGAATATTCTTGATTTGCGGCACAAATGATCATGATTAGAAATGAAGCGTGCTTAGCAAAAAAAACTTATATATTTGGAGCCAAAGCGGCACATAAAAATTTCGGTTGTTTTTCTTGATTAGAACATAGTTCACGTTTCGAACTAGTCACTGCAGCAAGCCATAAGCATCTATGGTCACTAGAACTGATGACTTGTTTAGCAAGTAGATTTTAAAGAGGTTTAAGCAAAAAATATTTACCCACACAGCGTGTCTGAGTATTACAAAGCAGAAAGCGTGAGTGTGGCGTGCGTGAGTGTGGTTCCGACAAAGTTCACCTGTATCTTTAGGTGACATGTCCACCGACACCTGACTCAGGTAGCCCGAAATCAGAGTTTTATCAGCTGAGGGGAAGCCCAACGTCAGTAGCAGTGAGCCCTCGTCGTTGATCCATACGCCTGCTAAGTCGCACCAATGGCGCAGCTTCTTCCGCGGTCGGGGCTTATCTGGAAACGAATGGCACTTCGTCAACAAGTCGTTCAGATGTGAAGCGCGTCGGGATTTAGAAAATAACTAGCTAAGGCTTGATTTAACACTTGTTCCGGCTTACCAGGCTGGCGTTTTATCACAATTAAAAACAATAATTAGGCTTACCGTGCTGGATGTTGACCAGCACCTCTCCCACGGAGCTAGTGTTGGTCAGTTTGGACTCGCCAGCCGCCGGTCGCGGCGTCTGCGGCTGCTGGAGCTTGATGCCGGCGCCGACCAGCTCGTACAGCGGGCCCTTGACGCCGCTGCCCGGCATCTGCAGCTCAGCCATGCTTGCGGCCACGTTTCCGGCCGCATCCTTCGCCACCAACTGCCCCGACAGGTCATCAGAGCGCCCACCGACAGTCTGCTGGGCAGGACAAAATCCAAGGAGGGTCCACACTAACAACCTGAAATATCGTAGGCAGACAGTAGTAAGAGTACCAATGTGGTATTTTCACAAACTTTGAACGAATTTCTGGAGAATCTAACCACACGATTTAAATTGATGTTTAGGTTTTGAAGCAGCAACAACATAAAGTTAATATCCACGGCTAGCACTTAATTATGTGACGTTAAAGGGAATATGGCACCTTTAGAAATTAAATACTGTTGTGGTTTCAGGGGCAATTTTATTAAAAACAATGGATATTATCGTATTCCTGCTTTAAACTAGCTAAAAGCTAAGCTAATAATTGGTTTTATTCAAAAATCTTCTGCACGTGTGTTTCCAAAGGTCTAAGCAAGAGATATTTGTCGGCGGAGCAGGCCTGGGCATTACGCCACACCCCCAAACTCACCTCATACCACGTGACCACCTGGTCGGTAGGCGGTGAATTTCTACCTTTTTTCTCCACCAACGCTAAGTTCTGGGGCAAATTAAGTATCAGTCAAGTAATTTCTCGGTGAGCTCTATCACATGGTTATCTCAGTTCCAGTCCCACGTGTAGGTGCCACGTGCTCTTTAAGACGCGCCCAGCTGGGGGGGAATTCGCCTCCCCTCCTGGTTTTCCCCGGATAACGCAAAAACAAAGAATCTCAGAAGAATGAGACTTATAGCACCTTATCCCTGATAAATTTTACGCATCTCACCAAATTTTTCAGGTCAGGTCATGTCAGGTTAAGGAGCTATTCAAGGTCAAGCGACCCGACCTCAAAACCTAAAATCGTGAGTTTGAAGCAGCGGCTAAGGAGCATCAGCCAACTGATCAGTTTGAAAGTTTCACGATATGATAAGGCTATTAGGATCTACAAATTTGCTGTTTCGGAATTTCGATATTGATGAGCTAAGGTGGGGTCAATTTTTTGGTCACCCCATTAAAAGTCTATGGAGAAAAATAGAAATGGCTCGTTTTCGGTAAATACGGGATAGATAAAGCTGAAAACGCTCAAACGCTGTACTCTTACCACGATCTTGACCATCAAATTGAATTGTTGACCATCTGACCTCTCAAAGGTTATGTCAGGTCACGGTAGCATACAGTGATTGTTTTGCCAATAACTTCTTAATGAATTGAGATAAAGCTCCCATTTTGCTTGCACCGTGCTTATATTGTCACGGGGAGTCGATTGATATGTAACATGACCATACCAGTTCACCTTGTGAACTTGACCTAGCTCGATATCAGGTCATTTTTACAATATGACTTAGCAAGGTCATATTATACATCATTCGATTTGCAACAATAAGAGGAATCTAATGATACATAAATATTTGTTCTAGCTCCGCTGAGTAAAACACTAGAAGGGGAAACGTACACTGCCCTGTTGTAAGCCTATGGGACCTTATTTGACCTATGAGTATGTTGACCTCAATATTGACCTATTCGCATAATCTCTCTTCGTCTCGTCAAGAGCTTTCAAATTCCGTCCGTAATTTTTCTTTAGTTTTCCTGGGAAATGAGATACGGAGGAGCGGGCCAAATTTGCCCCCCCTCAGCGGGGCGCGTCATGCCAGGGACCTCAGCGGGGCGCGTGTTAAGGTACATTAACTGTCACAACATTTTTTTTTACTGCAACTCGAGAAACGGGAAAAAGCCTGAGTTGATCGGTTGATTACTGATTTTTTGGAGATGTCGCCCTGGGTTACCAAAAGGAGACGCGTCCCTTGTTCTCCCAGTTTTTTAAGTAGGTATGGACATGCATGCCCCCTCATTATTTGGTGAGCGCAGTCCCTGATTCTCTCTTTAGCGGCTTCCATGGGCACAAGACGTGCGATATGACCAGAAAACGGAAACCCGGGCATCATTGCTTCTTCCCATGTAAATGCCTATTCAGAGACGTTACCAGTGATAATTTGTACATGGTGACAGGCCCCGGAGTCGCAATGAGGAAGGGGAGGGAAGATGGGGGAGGTAGGAAACAGTGCTCAAACATACTGACTGTCCTTCAGGACGCTACCTCTGCACTTCACCAATACTAGAATTGGGAGCATTTTGTCGGGCTGGTGCATCTGATGGAGATAAGATAAAATAGCTCGCATCCAAAAATGTTTAGTCATGTACTTCATCCTCCCTCCCTCGCTTTCTACGTTCATGCAGATACCTACCTAACAGAGTACGTAATGTTCAAGAAAGTCCCAATCCAATGCGGGCCATACCCGAAGTTTCCCCGACAAACCCCGGCCAATCTAGTCCATACCCGAGGTTTCACCGACAAACCCCGGCCAATCCGGTCCATACCCGAGGCTTTACCGACAAACCCCGACCAATCCGGTCCTTGCCCGAGCTTTCCCCGACAAAGCCAGGCCAACATGTTTGCACGCCAATGCCATTAATGCAAATCCTGGCCATATGTCAAAAATGCGACTAATTCGACAACAACAAAATCTGAAGCGAAACCCAAATTCTTAACTAACCGAATTTTACAGCTGATGCAATGCCATCCGATTCGCGGATGGCATTACATCGGATCTCATTCATGTACACAATCCACGATGTCCTCTAGCCCCTTGTCGTTAGTAAATGACCGGGGTTTCCAGTGAGGTAGGCACGTGCCCTCGCATTTCACCTTGACGATTCGGGAGGCCCAAAACGGGGACCAGAAGCGCGACATACGAGGGTTGACGCTCACTCTGCAGGGACAGGGTTGCAGACGAGAATACGAGTGCTTCGAGGTAAAATAACTCAAACTTGAGTTCCACCCCGCATCGGGTTAGAACCACAGGCCAGGTGCAGGTTCAAATCCCGGTCGCCACTTGAGATGCTGGCAGAGACTCATCTCAGCTGGTGGGGAAGGGGGGCGGGGGTCGGAGACCGGCGGCGGCTGCACGTCCAGGCCCCGCCCTCTGCACCTCTCGGCCAATAGGCGGTGTCAGAAGCGTGACGGGGCGGTGCCTCCGAGCCGACACCCCGCGCCGGCCGACGACGCAAATGCAAATCAACCGGGCGGCGCGGCGGCCACGAGCCGACGCGGGCAGATAACGTCCGGCCTCACCCAGCCCAGATCAACACAAAATGGTGTGCAGCCGGCGAGGTCCAACAGTGAACAGCCCTCCGTACACCGTCGCGATGCTCAAATGGGCACTTTAGCGGAATCCGCTTCGTTTAAGTTGCATTTTATCCGTGTTTATCGTACCATCATTTTGAGGACAGGTGGAAAGTTGAGATCAGCGTTACACCACCGTCAAGCACGTCCTGAGAAAATTTCACATTCCTTGGTGTTTCATCATAAGGTATTGCTACATTTTGTTTGGAAAATCAGCAATTCCTTTGGAACATTTTCAAGATAAAGAATTTAGAGAAAACAATGAGACAAGACGGTGTGGTAGGTACGACTGGGGATTGTTAAAGAAAACTAGATAATCGTAGTTGCAATATTGGTATGAGCGCAATGTTAACACTAAACAGTGACATAGTTGACATGTCGCAGTCTCATACCTACTGCTTGAACAGGAGAGGGAGACGTCAGAATTTGGCAGAGTCCTTATGCTATTCCCGGGGGTGTCCCCATAGATGTTTTACTGAAAAATATGAAGTCTAACCTGGCGATGGCCGCGGGGAATGGTTGGCGAAGCCAAAATCTGAAGAGGTTTGGGAAGGCAGCAACGAGTCAACAACTTATCTGCAATCAGCTTGAGAACATTTGCGTGGGTGTAGGCTGATGCGCGGGGAAAGGCTACAGCAACCATTCATAGTGCCAACATTTTGAGATGGGACGCCCAATTTGATTCGCCGGTTGAGGTAGCACTTCAGCCCGCTCTCTCCACTATCGACGACTCGCATCTGACGGAAGAAACAGTCCCCGCCTTGACGTGATTTATCATAGGTACACCCGAGCAGTGCAAGAAAAACTGCAAAAAAATCAAACTAAATGGCTTATTTATCCACCTATTTTTTCCGTTTGGAAGTGGCTTACACCAGTAAGCAACTCAGTGGCTGGGGTTCCTTGAGTCATGCCGAGTTGTTAAAAATGCAACTGCGAGTTTTTAAGGTGTGAACCAAAGTTTTGGACGTTACGCGGTGCCCAGCCTACCCACCACACCTGCGTGTGGAATACCCGCGTGTGGAATCGCGGGTCGCGTGACTGGAGAGTGGCATGACAGGTGGAACAACTAAAAGGCGTGCCATGCTTCATGGTCTGCCTCTCCCCTCATTCCCACCCTCTCTGCTCTGCCAGTTTAAAGGCGGTGCGTACCGCATTTTTACGGCATATCCCCAGTGTTGGGGCGTCGGCCGCAGCGGGCGCTGTGGCGCTGCCGGCGGGGACGGCGCGGCGTTCAGCGCGGAGCTGCCGCCGGCTGCGGCTGCGTCAGCTCCACCCGTCCGTGTCGGCAGCCGCAGCTGCAGCCTCTTACGGCCGTGTAGCCGACGTAGCGCGACGCCGCAGAGAGCGGCGAACGCGACGCACCCAGCGGCGGCGCGGCAGGCGGGGCGGCGCTGCAGACCGGCGCCGGAAGCGACGGTGCCTGCTCGGGCCGGCCAAGTGCCGGAGCCGACCGCAGCGCGTCGCGGCGGCGGCCGTTGCGCGGCGTGGCGTGTGCGCGACGCCGGCGGCGCGGCTGCCCGGAACCGGCGGCGTCGCCGCTTCCTGCGCCGCCGGCCATTCATCACCGCACGCAGCCGAATGCGACAATTGTAAGCTGATTACGGGGGGTAATTTCACAGAGAGCAGGCGGCCGACGCGGAGTCCGGAGCCTGATGACGCCCACACTTGGCTGCGCGTCAGGTAGCCTGAACTCGGGTCAACCGGCCGGGTTCCAAATAACCGTCCGATGCGTCAAAGGCGGACGTGGCTACTTCGAGCCATCAGCCATGCTAATGACGGCTCCCGCTAAACACGGCCGATGTAACCAACAAATTGCGGAAAAGGCAGTCAACCAAGATTTTGTAGCTGTTCATAATAATAGGCAGCTGTTAGGTTCATTATGATACAAGCCCATGGGTGTCGAAAGCGAGGGCGGGACGTGGGGCTTGTCGCCATCCAGCTGGTAAACCAGAGTGGAAGAGCCTCCTCCCCACTATAAGTTCGGCACGCGCAACCGATGGTTTTACTTTTGACCCCGCTCATCAAAGTAGATTGGATATGTTTTCAACTATATCGTGAGCAAAATAATTCGGTAGCATTTCTCTGACAGCCATAGGCTGTCGGTTTAACATTACTTATGATTTTTGGGACTTACCGACGCACCAACTGCCAGGGTCTTACAGCGTCGTCAACCTTTCCCTGTTGGGAGGGTTCCTCGGAAACCAGGTAGCTTCCTACTCAGCGAACCTGCCGGGCCTTGAACCCGGGTCGGCCGGGTGGAAAGGGAGCGTGCTAACCACTGCTCCACCGCGCCCCCTTCCACCTTTACCTCGCCTTGGTTGTCTTCAGGTCAAAGTCCATCCTCCTCCGTAGTGAGGGATAGGTGACGATGCTGCGGGGTAATCCATTTTACAATATGCCCATGTTTAGTATTATATTGTTTGTGCATCAGTATATAGGCTATCATGTATGATACCTGCAACCATAGTCTGCTGAAGATAATACATAGGCCATTGAAGCTGCTTATACATTTGCGGATTTTTTATCCTTTCAGCGCCTTTGATTGCCCAAGCAAAAACTTTTACTCTCACGAGTCTGGACCATAAGGATGGCGAAGGCGTGCCTTTTGTTTGCACTTCTTGCCTCAGAGTACGGCTTAGATCGTGCTGCTCATTTGACGTAAAACGCCTTCACGACTATCAGGTAAGCAACACGACCTAAAAAGACCGTCTGGACGAGGAAAACACAGCATTTGAAGCAAACCATATGTTTTAATGTGATGTAGAACTCCTGTTTGCCTTATAACTTTTACATTGAATTAGCAGCACCGTCTAAGCCAGATGACTGAGGCGACTCAGGCTCTGAGCGTGCTGCAGCCGGAACACTGCACCACCGGGCCGTCTCAGCGAAAGTGCGACGGCGCTGCGTGCCACAGCAGTGTCGTGACAGGCCACGGAACACGGCCTGTGTGGACCGGCCGGGTCACGCAGTCATGAGGCGTGCCGCCGTGCATGTGCTCAACCCGCCAGCGTCGTCCCTGAGGACGACATTGACACGGGCGCACCTCAGTCAGCCGGGCAGGTCCTCCCGAAAAGCGTAGTGCGTGGAAAACCGAGGCTACATCGTCTGATGGTTCTTAGTATCGGTCCGTTTCTTGACCATTTGGTGGCTGTTACGCTGGGAGAGCTGCCTCGGCACGCCTCTGTTCCTGTACACTCATATTAGCGCCGGCAGCTCGCCGTCTGGACCGGCGAAAAGCATGGGCTGCACCCCGTGCCTGAATCTGATTAATAATTCAACTGGACTTCGGTACATTCATCAGGCTAGTACAGCGCTAAGGCCGACGCGTACAGGCTGCAATAAATTGGGATCAGGACCCTTCAGTTATATCAAAGGCGTAGCTTTTGAAAGCAGCGTAGAACTAATATGATGCGGCGTTTAAAGGTGAATGATATACTGGAACCCTGCGGCATGGAAATGCAGCGATCTTTCGGTGCGACTGTTGTTGTTGTTCTGTTTGATCTATTTGCCTCTATATAGATATATTTGAACTATACATCAAAGTACCTACACATAGGATAGGACACTCACTCATATTATGCGCACCTAGTGAGAGATTTTCTGTATTTCCAAAGCATCAGGTCGGTCATACTGAACATTGAATAGCCAGATAAGTAAATAAATTTACTAAAGCTCTGACCAAGGTATAGCATAGAGGCACTCATAAGCGTCGGAACAGGGGAGCCGGAGGTCTGGCCCCTACTTTTTCCAACATTTTCCTGATCTCAGTCGAAATGGGAGAAAACCGGACATTTTATAACGACCCGATGCGGAAGGCAACGAGGAGCCCGCATTCCAACAGTTTTTGGTCCAAACGTGGAAAATTTGTTGTCAGCATCAGGTTGAAGTTTGGCTGGCCGCTCACTTTTTTGCCGGTGGCGACGCTTATGGCACTATCGCTCACTCACCATAAATAAAGGTACTCACCAAGTCATGGTGTGAATTATCAGTGCAAGCGTAATTGCACATGATTATGCTTTGATCGCTCACGGAAGGGATTTGTCAGAGCATGGCAGTTATGGGTGACAAAATCCCTTCACTTAGATAGGAAAATGACAGCACCAGTGCCAGGCCAGAGTAAATACATGGCAGCATGCCTCTCACATCAAACTCAACGTCGCCATCTAGCCATGGCACCGCTGGTGAGAAACAGTCATCCATGCCTCCGTCGCACCAGTGCAGAACAAGCATCGGGCGCCAAGTCGCTGGCCGCACAGGAACATCTCGAGGGGGCTGGCTTGTTGTGCGGGACCAGGACACCCGCAGAGGCTTAGTTTATTATCGGCAATATAGCATATCCAGGCTTTCCTCCTCACCTTAATAATTTTGGGGGTTTATCGACGCAGCAACTACCAGGGTCATATGGCGTCACCATCTCTTTCCCTGTTGGAAGTGTTTCTCGGGAGCCAGCTTGCTCCTTGTTCAGGGAAGCCGCCGGGCCTTGAACCCGGGTCGGCTGCGTGGAAGCCAGCTACGCTGACCACTCCACTGCTGCACTCCCTTCCACCTCACCTTGCATAATCACAGGGGCACTGCCGATATAAGAAACTGGTTGCACTGCTACAGACGCGCCCACAGGAAGCTCAGCGTTCTTGCACCAAGGCCACAGTGGGACCTAGGAATATGAAGGTCCCGCATCCGTGGTACTACAGCTGTGGTCAGCAGGAATCACTTCTACTATCCGAGGCAGCTTGACTTTCCAAGAACCAGGAGAGGGGTCCACCAGGTGAGGGTGGTCCCGACTCTTTCAGCCGGGGCACATTGTTAAAAGGGGGTCCAACTGTGTTCAGATTACGGGCCTGTGCTCACTGCAAGTAGGGGCTCTCAGCATGGGAAAAACTGAGTGCCTGATCAAGAACTTTTTATGCAAGATATCTAATGGATTGTCTTCGGTGTGCGCCTCTAGGAAGTGTGCAAAATAGGAGCGTGTTACCATACTTATATGCATCACATGCGCGTATAATGATTTTTGGTGGTTTAACACGCGCATTGACAGGGCCTAAGCCACCTTCGCATTGACAGGGGGTGGGTATCCTCCCCTCTAAGATCTTGAGAACCACGCTAGATAGCGAAAACCGGTAAATGGTGTTTGATAGCCCATTTAAATTTCTATAGGAAATATTTATACCATTTTTTGTCAGGTCACATTTAAGGTCATTAGAGGTCAAGGCATGCAACCATAGGGATAGCATGGAGACGAAGGTTTTCAGTCATTACATCTGAACTAGTAAAGATTAAGCAAAACAATCTAAACGATTGAAATCCTCGCAGCAAGCCAAATCAGATGATATATAATCCGACATCGCTAGGCCAAATTGGGTCAAATCTGGGATTTGACCTGACGTTAGGTCAGGTTAAGGTCAAATTAGATTAAAATGCATATCACTAGAACTGCAAGGATGATGCAAACCTAATGTCGTTAAAATAAATGTTCTACAGCCATCCACTTCCAAATAATTTAATTTAAACCATTTTCCCATGTATTTCCAATGAAAAGTTCGTGGCTCATGCCGGACCTTAGGTCATCGATGTCAATAATACCTGAATAGATTTTGTAGAACTCGGTAGGTCCATTATGTGATCTGGGGTTCAATCAGATAGGTTCACCCAGTCTTGACTTATGCTATCTTAAACTTTTTTTAAGGTAAGGTCATTTGACCTGTACTGGTGACCTGACCTGAGATGACCAAACCTTAAGATTTTTCCAAAAGTTGTAGAAATGATTAGAGAAAAGGAATGCTAAGTACGGCGGCGCTTCTTGCTGCGGTTTTTATTCTGACTCCAAAAAAACCCTAGGGGAGGCGAGTACCCGCCCCCGTCAATGAGAGTGTTGATGATGAATTACCTGCTCAGGGCATATGGCATCCGGGGTTCAAGGGTACAAAGGTGGAATTGGGCTTAGATGGTGCGCTAAATCCTGCCTCTGGGTGGGCTCGAGCCCGCGACACTGCGCATTCAGCTTGCTACGAGACGAGCCGAGCGCGCGTGCTAACCGACTTTGCATTTAGGCCACCGCTCAATTCAAAGCTTATGTTTGTAGAGTCTGTACAGTACGTGACATTTTCGATTCTTCCTTTTGTCTCCTTTCTCCTCATGATGTACCGGGGCCTGGACTATTTGGGGCTGACCCTGATATACAAACTCTGGCCCAAAACTCATGGGGTGGTGGGAGCGGGAGGTGCTAGCTTTCTGAGCACCCGGAATATCCGCTGATACTATGTCAAAAGGAGCAGCATGCAAACTGAAGAGGTCGCCAAACAAACGAATTAAGATTTCGAAGAAAGCCATGACGGCAGGTAGCAGGAGAAGGATAGGATGGGCATTTTAATTCAACGTAGATTTAAATAAAACTTTAACCCCGGGCGCCCACCCCGGGGCACAGCCCCCCAACCCAAAATAGGCGTAGCCAAACCAAGCAATGAAAGCCGATCGAAAACGCATGTTAGGCTCAGGCAATGCTTACCGAGGCAAATAGGCAAGAAGGCTATTTCACCAAATACAATGATTAACAAACGGGCAAACTCTTATGTCATTAGAGCTATAGGCCTGAAAGACATTAAGCAAATCCAGACTTCCGCTATGGAACAAAACCCCCGCCAGGGTTTACCCCAGAGGCACCCGACCTAATAGACCGAGGTCACGAAAGGCAAAAACGCCTTATATCAAATGAAAGCCAGTACGAACAAACACGATGGTGTTGTTTCAGCGCCAGCTCAATTAGGCAAAAGCATGTCAAAATACTGTTTTGACCTCCGGGACCTGGATGACCTTGAAAAGTCACAAAAGACCCGGGATCCGAAGGGGTCCAAAACGTGTCTGAGCAGTCGAGTATTGCAATCATTTTGTGGCTTTATATCATGAAATAGCTTTCCCCATGCTTTCCAATGGAGGGTCGCCCGACCACCTCAGGCACGAAACAAAAACCCGGATAACACCTGTAACCCGAGGGCAAAGGGGAGTTCAAATCGATCGACTTGAAATAGCCTTACAGAGCTCTAAAGAAGGAGGACCTGGTTACCCGTCTGGGACCTGACCTTGGGACCCAAAAATTTCAGGATGATGGAAAAGACAGGAGGTAGAGCCCTCAACCGCGGTGCTGCGCCTCGTCGTTTTCTCTATCCCGAAAACTAGGCCATCGATGCCCCCGTGAGGTTAAACTTATGCGAAAATAAAGTTTCCGACTAGAAAACATTTTCATTTTTCCTCTATCAAAAATGGAAATGAGTCCTAAAAAAACATGGAAACGGATTCTCCACGCTTCTTTACAACAACGAACAGAGCTCCAATCCTGCCTAGAACAGCTTCACCCGAACAACGATTCAGAAACAGAGGCAGATTTAACTGTTTGAGGTGAAGCTAATGGCGTAACCACAATGAAGCGGCATCCGTACTAATGTCATTAAACCTGTCGTTTGTCACGCATGGCCCGGTGACTACGGCGCCGGTAATGGTGAGCATGAAACCGTAGATTCCCAATCCAACGACGCTCCAAATGCTGCTGTTTTTGCTATTTGCGTTCAAAACGAGGGGAGATCAAGGGCATGTGACCCCACATACTTCGATCACCGTGAAACCTCAACAACAACAAAAACAACAGATCATCCAAAGAATGGAGTTCCAGCTTCGGTTGCGACTTTCTAGGTTTCCAAACATGTCGCTGACGGTGAGCACTGGCGTTTCCAGGCTTGGTACAGGGTGCATGGCCCAGTTCCAGCCAAATGTCACCCCCGGATGGTGCAGCAGTCCTGCCGACAGCGGCAGTGCTGTTCCGCCACTGTACGGGCGGCTGGAACCGCCCCTGCACGCACCGAGGCGGGGCGCGCCGCCAGCAGCACTAATGGGTGCACGGCGCGGCTGCGTCGGCGCCACAAGCCTGGTAGTTTGACGGTGAGCTGGCGCGTGAAGAGCAGACAGCACCGGCAGTCAGCGGTAGGCCGGTCACGCCACCCACCCAGCACTGGCGCTGTGGCAGCGCACGGCGGTGGCGCTGCACCTGGCCCACAGGGCAGCCACAGCGCCGATGCACCGGCACCGAGGCCTGTCTACGGCCGGCGGGCTGGTCATCTGCATCCGTTACCACCCAGCGACGCATGGCGGGGAGCCAGGCTGGAGCCGTTATACTCGTCACAGTAATAGTATGGGTTTCCAGTAATTCCCGTCCTTCAAGTACACGGTATCGCCGAATATACCGGTGCTTTGGCCTGAACGCTGAGCGGTGTAGCCGGGGGCACTGACTGGTGTAGCCGGGGGCACTGACTGATGTACCCGCGGGACACTGACTGATGTACCCGCGGGACACTGACTGATGTACCCGCGGGAAGCTGACTGATGTACCCGCGGAACACTGACTGATGTACCCGCAGGACACTGACTGATGTACCCGCGGGACACTGACTGATGTACCCGCGGGACACTGGACTACTTAGGCCTCAACACTGACTCATGAAGCCGAGGACAGCACCATATGACGTGGCCCCTCTTTGGTCTGCATTTCCATGCGCTGAATGTACCGGTCACCTGCAGCTAACTTGGATGACTTCATCTTGACGAATTCCTGACTACTCCCCTGGCTCTCAGTATTCACCCACCTTCTGTCACAGCAAGGTCGGCTTATCCCAGGCCTAGGACGTTTTCTCAAGCAATTCAAATTATGTATAGGTTTCGCAAGGAAAATGTAGCATCAAGAACACGAAGTGTTTTAAATTAATGTGCCTGCTCTCACTTTCGACATAGTTTTCCTTAATGATAGCCTTTTTAAGGGGCCTGATTACATTCATTCACTCAGGCTTTAAGCATGCCCCAAGTGATTAGTGAGGCGCCTGAAATTTTTTCCCCAGCAAACAGTTTGGGCCGGCACCGGACCAAATAACGCCGGCTGCGGGCTGGCTATGTCCGGCAAATATGGTCCCGCAGAAGTCAAGGTGCGGGCCAATTGTGATTCGGCCTATCAGTTGATTTTTTAACGGAAAAGATCCGGAATCAGCTCAAAGTTGGGGGAGGGGCAATGTCCCCCCTCAGAGATTTCAGGAGCAGCCGCCCTCCCCTGGATCCCCCGAAACTGCGCCTATGTTTGAGCCTGGTCTCTACTGTGCTGTGCCATCGCATGTGTTCCAACCAAGATGGGCGCAAGTTCTGTACGAAGGTACTCGTATAATGATACGATGGCTTTGATAAACATAATTGTGTAAGATTATCACATTTATATTTATTACAAATGGAGTCGTAGATTTTACGATGAAATGTTATCAATGATATAACTTAAATGGATGAACCCATAACTAAGATTGTTAAAGCGGAAGCAGGCCTGATACACATGGACCAGTACAGGACAGTGTTAAAGCGTCTACCTACCAGAAAATTTCACACTTTCGACCACCCCACCAGCCGGTCAAATGCCCGGCCACGTCGCTTGACCCGGCTACGTCCGAGAAGCCGGATCTTAGCCCGCCCACTCGTGGAGCGAATTTAAAGTCGTGTAAGGCTCTAAGCGCTCAGGCGTAGAATTGAGCGTCCAGTCCACCTGCAGCTCATTTTAGCCTGTTCAAATTGTTTGCTGAAATGCTTTTCTTAATGGAAATGTGGCACCTTGGTGCAATTTCAGACTGGAAGGGTTTTAGGTCCGTTATTATTCAAAATAACGCATGCAGGCTTACTTCTGCTGAAAGAATGGCTAAAGAATCTAGTATTTCGTATAATCTAGTTTGTATTTGTTAGAAGCAAAACGTGCATATAACCTTAGCAGTGGTGTGCAGTTAAACAAACCCCCGCCCCACCCCTAGTGAGATAAAACGTCTCCATGGCCGTGTGTCATCATTATCCAGTAATAGTTTGTGGCAGATTGAACCTAAGATTCTTGGAAAAATTGATACGAATACAATTAATGCTTTTAAGGCTAGGAGAGGCTATTATGAGGACCCAAAGTGACGCTTGTCAATTCCTGGTATTTTTCTCTATATATTAAAACATTTTCACGTTTAAAACCAGTCATTGCAGCAGGCTGTACACATCTATAGCCGCTAGTACCAGTCACGTTTAGCACGTAGGTGTCATATAGGTCTAAGTAAGAAAATTTGTTGGCGCAGCGGGGCTTTAGCATTACGTCATATTCCCAAGTTAAACTTCTGCTATGGGGGAAAAGGGGTTTTGCGGGAATGACCTAGGACCCTAAAAAAGATGATGAAACAGATGACAGTAAAAGCGAGACTTGCAGCCTAAAAAGCCAAAGACTAGAAACTAAAACGTCTAAACACTAAAAAGCCCAAAAAGGCTACGTCAAGGTAAAGATACAAAGAAAAAAGCGTGGGATGAGGTAAATGCAACGTTTCGGTCTTAGACCGTCGTCAGGCGAGGGGTGCAAGTTGGAGGTGGCTGGAGGCCTGAGGTAATTTTTTTCCAAATACCGAGCGACTGGAGGCCTGAGGTAAACTTTTGTTTTACTTTTGGTGAACTTTTGGCGTTTATATGTCTGTGAGCATGGGTTTGAGTGGGTGCCGGCGTATGTCGAGTTTACCGCAAGAGTGGCCAGGAAGATGTTTGGGTGTTGAGAGTAAGTCTGTATTGCCGAATGAGGAATGATTCTGCGATTTTTCTGTTTGAGCCATCCCTGGCGTATTTTATCATTTTGATGCTCAGGTTTTCTGCTGTCAGCTCAGCATTCGGATGCGTGGTTCATCTGTGTTGTCCAAAAGGTGTTTCCTGCCTCCAATTTCTAGCGTCACCTAAGTGATCGTTAAATCTGAGTCTAATAGTCCTCTGGCTCTCACCGATAAAAAATGACTTGCCTGGTTCGCAAAGCTTACAATCTATCCTATAAATTACATTTTTGGCATGACACTTCTCATGGATACCTGCATGACAGGCGTGGCAGAAACGACCTCCCCCAGGGCATTGTACTGGCTCCAGCGCCGATCTGACCGAAAGATCCTTCAGGGACGTGCCGCTTCTCCACGCCACCCGCATGGGAAGGCCAGAATTTTGAACGATCCGCTTGACCTGGTCACTGAGAATGTCATCAACGAAAGGTAGAACCAGAGGAGCACCGTTTCCCCGGTTTTGTGGCCGGGGGCGTGGATTTAGGGCTTCGACCTGCAGCTTTTCTAGGAGATGGTTTGGGTACCAATTTCTTGAGAAGAGGTTGAAAATCTTTTGAGACTCCTCTTACGAGGGCTTCCGGGTGATGATCTACGAAGTGCCCGAAGAAACTGAGAGCGGGTGACAGATTTTTTGAGCGATTAAGGTTGAGCCGAGTCAAAAGGGAGGATGATTGCAGCTGCCATCGGTTTGAAGAAACGTTCAGTTGTGTAGGCCCCTGACGTGGAAACCGTGATGAGCGTATCCAAAAAAGGGATGTAATTGGATGGAACCGGACGGGCCGGTGTGCTCGATGGTGAATTTTATGCTGGTATGAAACGAATTGATAAAATCGAAGTAAGAGTCTAGAGAGACCTCGCCATGCGTCCAAATCCCCAATACATCATCAATACATCATCTAGTTTCTGTTTTTTAGTTTCTGGACTTTGGCTTTTTAGGCTGCACGTCTCGCTTTTACTGTCATCTGTTTCATCATATTTTTAGGGTTCTAGGTCATTCCCACAACACTCTGCGGTTTATGGCACCCTATCTCCAGCAGGCCTTCCGAGAACGGAAAAGGGGTTGATAGGGTGTGATTTTGTTGTATCTGTTGTATCTGTATTGAGTCATCAATAGGTCTTAACACCCGCACTGGAGGGGGTCTGGCACTAACGCGCACTGGAGGGGGGGCCTGGTAGGCCCCCTAAGATCTCGGAAACTAAGAGGGTTAGAAAAACGCCACTTGGTAGGTGGGTGGGGGCTATGGTGATCTACATGATGACCAATTTTCATTGACCTAGGTCAATATCTTCAAGGTCAAACGAGGTCGTAAAGGTCAAATATTGGCCATGCTGGTATCGATTGATAAATGCTGTGATTATGCAGGAAAATGGCGGGAATAAGCTAAAGGCGGACAAAGTTCATAGAGAAGAGGTCTCAAAGAGGCTTCCCCACAACTTTTGGGTCAAGGTCATTCAAGGTCATTGACCTTTAAGGTCACCATATGGTATACTACTTATTATTTACACTTTGACTAACACTGTAGCCACTGTTTGGCGGGAAATGAGAATTGACCCTTCCCAATGACCTTTGACCTAGACCTTTGACCTTGACCTTTGTATTGGGGTACCCTACCGATGACGTCATAGCATAATATATGTCAGACGGGGTAACCTCATTTGGCCGGACGCGCAGTGGTCAGTGACCTTGAAAGTGCAGATATGACCTTGACCTGTGACCTTTGACCTTGACCTTGACTTTCATGTGAAGTGACCTTGACATATAGTCCCGCTTATATGACGTTATGACGTCACCACTCGGTCTTCAATGCAAGCTAACTGGTCCGACCGCGCGTTTACGGCGATCTCAAAATGCAGGTCTGACTTTGAAAGCCTATAAGTCAAAAAATTTTCGGCCGATTTTCAAAAAGTCTTCACCAATCGACGCGCTATTCAATTCTGTTAAATGTGGCCAAGTTTCGTTCTTCCGCTGCAAGCGGTTCTCCGGCCACCTTGGAAAAACAGGTGGGGGGGCCTCCGAGGCCCCCCCTCCAGTGCGCGTGTTAAAAAGCCCAATAACGGGTGAAGTCAGTAGAATTCAAAACTTTTGTTTTGATTTTATTTTCCTTATTTGTCCTTGAACAATAGTTCTGTGGAACAAATGAAATAGGTACCTATCGAACAAGTCGTTTCTCGGCATGCCCCACCGAATCACCATTTCAGTTCCATTGGTTTCACATTCCCTTTAAAGCTAATTTTGACGAGCTCCGGTTAACTTGTAGCACTAGACCGAACAGAAGCGGAACTTTGGCCTGCTATCCAGTGAGTTTTGATTGCAAATCGTGCTTTAACGAATGCACCGTGATTTCCTAGACTAAAGCCGTCTCTATCGCTTTTTGGTAGGACTTGGAATGCCCCAAAATATTTGATGATATACGGGGCAATGATACGTGCACACTTACATTTTTGTCAGTGATAAATGCTGGTTACTATACTTTTCACGTGACCAGTGAAGCGCTCAGCCGCCTTCCGCAACATTCCCAGACATGGCATTAGCAGCGACTGGGTCACCGGGTGTCGTCATGCCACCGAGGTGGGGGCCCACACAGCCGGCCCCCACCTCGGCACGACGCTTCTGCTTATCTATGAAGAGAAATTCAAGAGATCACCTACCTGGGTTCTGGCTTGATTCTGGTACAGATTCATGCGTGGATTCGAAATGTGTAATTCGCGAAATCATTGTTTGGTGCCCATTTTTGCAACCATTAGCTATTTTGCAAAATGATTTGCCTCTAACAGGCTAAAAAATTTCGAACAAAAGATGCAATGTTTGGGCCTTTTTAACAAATAAGGTAGGGCAAATCTAGTTACTTAAAAAAACGTAGCTCTATCATTATCGTGACAACTGTAGTTTTACGAGAAATTTGCAATAGCCTTAACGCACAAGTTAATGCAGGTACCTACTGGCCTTCTCTCTACAGACAAAGGTTCGGTTTGCCCAGAAATGTAGCAGTAGTGTGGCGCTTTCTTGCGACAAATATTTGGTCAAATATCAAACCAACATAGGGTAAGGGCAGGTAAGAGTACGCAGGAGATAAGAGTACGCAGCAGCTGTTTTGGTTACTTAGCAACCACTGAGATGGTGGATACCCTGGTACAATATAGCAATGTCAGTGCCTAGGTTGCACAAAAAAAATTCAACGTGCTCTTGTTCTTTCCGCGGGAGTACAGATCAAAATAAGTTTCTGGGCACCCTTGATGTAATATTTCTTAACTAGGAGAACGTGTAGACCATGCTTCTATTATCAAAAGTATTGTATTACGATCTGTCATCAAAAAGAAAGCTGAGGTGGGACTGAGCTGCAGGACCGGAGCTCAGGCTAAAACACCTGCCAACATGTTTATGAAGACTTTCCTCCCAAGGGAGCATGTCCGGCAAGAGTACGCAGTAGGCCATTGTGCAAGAGTGCGCATGCTTAAGAGATAGGAAAATTTAATTTTCGCTAGGGATAGAGTTCGTCATTCATATTTAGGAAACCAAATGTTGCAACATAGTTCTTGTATATTTAGAACGATATAAAATCATACAATCCCTTACTTTGGCGACAAAAAACTTCGCGACATGGCCTATGCACCTAAAGCACAGCGGGGCATCAATGCGTACTCCAGCCCCCTCTTTTGCGTACTCTTACCAACCCACTCCGGCAAGAGTACGCACGTGACATTTTATTTTTGATGGGCTCGTGGCGAGTTCCTTTCAGAGCCATTGAGCTGAAACATGGTCCATACATAGACAATTCTTCAGGCTAAACAACCATATAACATTTTTAGTTGTTAGACATTTATGAGAAAAGTGAAAGCCTTTAGAAAGTTAAGTGCGTACTCTTACACGGACTTCCCCTGTATTAGTAACCGTATTAGTAACGTTGCAGAAAACAGCCATTTTTGAACAACGCTCAAAAATGCCTTCAACCCCGGCTCGTGAAGCTAAATGACGGACCTGAATTTCCGGAGAGACTATGTCAGAGACTATAGCTGCTCCGTTGCGGCTACACTTATATATCACGGATCAAACAAAGCGTAGGGGGGGGGCTATTGGGTCCATACTTGTGTACTTCCACACACCATTCCTGTCTATGGTTTGAAAGGAGCTGTTTTTCTCGGCCGGTCTGGTTCGGTCACCTGCGCCAAGTGACGAATTGGACAAGTAGAGTCTCTGACATTCATACCGTTTGAGGAAAGAATGATTTTGTCGAACAATTTTCATTTAACTCTTTTAGAAACAAATCCTGAATAGTGCCACGTCAAGGTTACTTTTTGCAGATTGAGAAAGCCAACTATATTACCACGCAGCGTTTCCAACTTGATTAAGAGACGTTTTCGTTCCGGTTGAAGCTTGGCTGAGACCCGTGTTCTGACTAAAAGCAGTCTATAGCATCCCATATTCAGGCCATACAGCCTCCTCCAAGTTAAACAAATTAACCCGCGCCCCACCGGGGGTCCGGCGCCACCTTCGCCCCACCGGGGCCATCGATGGCCCCCCTCTAACTCCGAAAATATGGGCGTTAGCGCAAATCTGCAAAGTGCAATAGAAAGCTTGCGTGAATTCAGTAAGAAATTACTTTGCATGTTTTAGTGCTCAGGTCAATGGTTTGACCTCCAGAGGTCAAATTAGGTCAAGGTCGGCTATTTTCACTCAAATATGCAATGATTGAGCAAACTGGGCATAACTCTTATGTCATTAGAGCTATTGAGGCCTGGTAAAGTACATTTGATAGCAAATTGCCAGTACTGTTTCCGCTATGTGGAACGTAAAGACCTCCCGCCAGTGGTTTGACCTCCAGAGGTCACCTCGTGACCTAATATGACCTGAGGTCACGAAAGGTCAGAAAGTGACCTTGCCGTATATCAAATGAAAGCCAGTGACAAGACAAACACGATGGTGTTTTTTCACCGCTCTAGCTTAATTAGGTCAAAAGTTATTGCCAAAATACTGTTTTTGACCTCTGGTGACCTTGGATGACCTTGGAAAAGTCAAAGGGCAAATATGACCCCTGGCATCCGTGAAAGGGTGTCCAAAAACGTTGTTCTGAGCAGTCTGAGTATTTGCAATCATTTTTGTGGCTTTTATATCATGAAACAACTTTTCCCTATGCTTTTCCAATGGGAGAGGTCGCCTCGTGACCTGACCTCAGGGCACGAAATAAAAAAATCCCGGATATACACCTTGTAGACCCTGGAGGGGTTATGAAGTGTAGGAAGTTTCAAATCGATCGACTTTGAAATGTAGCTCTTACAGAGCTCTAAAGTGAAGTGAGGTGACCTTGGTTGACCTCGTCTGGTGACCTGACCTTGGGTGACCCGGGGTAAAAAATTTCAGGGATGATGGGAAAATGATGCAGTGAGAGGTAGAGCCCTCAACTGCGGTGCTGCGCCTCGTTGTTTTTCTGCTATCCCGGAAAAACCTTAGGGGGGCTATCGATGGCCCCCCGGTGGGGCGAGGGTTAAGAATCACAGAATCCGTTAAAAGCTCTATCGAAAAATATCAAGGTTCATGCGACGGAACGTAAAAGAATATGCCCCAAATGCTCGCTGAGATATAAAACGGGGATGCTTAGCTTAGAGGATAACACTCCTGTATTGTGAGCTATTGGTTCCGAGTTCAAATCTCGGCAGAGCCGCCGAATGAGTTGATTGGGCCCCCCATCCCTCCCGACAGGATGATTGTTGGCGTTGCCATATAACTTTTGCAGTTGGTGCGTCTTTAACCCAAATAATCATAATCATTAAACACGAAAAATTTTAGGGGATGATGTGGCTTAGTGGATAGCACCCTTGTTTTCTAAGCCACCGGTCCCGGGTTCAAGTCCCGGCGGAGCCTCTGAATAAGTCGATCTGATCCCAAAAATCCCTTTCAACAGGGTGAGAGTTGGCGACGCCGTATGACCCTGGCAGTTGGTGCGTCGTTAAATCCCAACAATTATTATCAAACACGAAAGAATCTTCAAATTGCAAGAATCGGCTCCAAAATAGGATTCGACGGACTTCATACTGAGAACCTGCGTCTGAAGCTGTACCAGAAACAAGAACAAAACAAAATGGGCGATCCGGATCTTCCATGCATTAGCTGGAGCAGTGCTCTGAATACCCAGCATCACCATGCACAGTGTCCGACCGCGTCACCAAGGCGATTTTTATTTATTTTTTTGATTTCACTACTATTAGGTTTGGGAAGAAGTTGGAGGATGGTTTATTACAAGGAGTCCCAAATGATATTCTCTAATCGACATGGACTGTATACTTTTAGAATGGCATAACATGACTGCTTGTTTTTTTGGAAATTATGAGAATAATCGTTTTGCACCAAACACTTGTATATTCTTAATATCAGTGTTAAAGGTTCCCACAGGTGAGACATGACAATTCAGAGGGATGTCACACGCGTGCGGTCACTCATCTAGGCTGGGCACTTGGCACACAGCACACTAAAATGAACCCTGCTGGTACGGCTGATAGAGGCGAGGCAGGCGGTTCCAAAATTACATGGAAGTGGAGAAAGTGAAAATGAGATGAAATCAAAAATTTTTATTCTAATTTATTATATAAATAGGAACGTTACGAGAGTGGATGATCGGAAAAGATACGGCCGCCCTATTTTGTACGGGACTCGAGTAGTTTCACTGTGACAAAGACACTTAAATCTAATTTTGCCACGCAATGGTAGGCGTCAAATGGTCCAGCTAATATCTATGAAACAGTCAATTTATGGGCAGGGGTGGGGGTGATTCCTACCGACTTATTCACTGCCTGCAATGGAAAATCCCATGTGTATTGCCTTCGCTGTAGTATGCTTCCGATCCACAAATTTCCCACTTTTGAACACCCCCGTTTTATCTCGACCCCTATGACATATAACGAATAAGCATGCGCACTGGAACGTTGCCTGTATAAAATTATTTTTAAAACTATATTAGCTACTTTTAAGCTCAGGTAAATGTGGAGGTCATGACAGGTCAAAGAAGGTGACATATTAGTGACAATGTTTATGCTCTGGATTTTGACTCGGTTGGCTTCAAGTCCAGATTTAGGCATCGTTAGATTCCCTCGCCATAGTGAATTGAATTACGTTATTATCATGAGGTCAATCTGTAGAAATAACCTGGCCCAATGTCAAACCAAGGTGTCTGACCTTATGTCATCATGATGCATATCAATTGATTCGCAGTGACGATACGGAGACGCAATGACGCAAAGCTGAATGAAGCAAAGCTGTATTGTAGTTCCCCTCGAAGTTATTTACCAAAGTTTGAAAACGTATTTAAGTAGTCACAGATAATCATGTCACATGTCACTCGGTCGAAACTTTCAACTTGATCCTGGAGAGTGGCCTTAGACTCTACGATTTTGAGAGGAAGGAGTCAATGTAAGCCGAGCGTACAGAAATAGACTTGCTTATCAGATATCTAAGGTCCCCCCCATGCATCACTAAGAAGAGTTCGTGGCCAGTCCTGACACAAAGTCATCAATATAGGAAAACTCCGTTAACACAATTGCCTGGTACTCTGTGAATTTAATATCAGATATAAATCTCAAGATCAATAAATTGAGCCCATTCTCACTACTACCGCTTGAAACATTTTTGTAAGTGATCTAACTTGACCCAGTCGGGTGACCTGAACTGAAATGACCCAGACCTTAAACATTTGAAAAGGTTGCATATACAATCAAAGATAAGTTGGCCTGAGTACAGTGGCGCTCTGCGTCACCTTTTTCTGGCTGCCTCGAAAAACTGAGGGAGTGTTTAAAACGCCCCACGCTCTTGTGAGAGGGTTAAGGTACTGCTACTGTTTTGGCGAAAGCCTGGGCTCGGGAGCAATTAGTGGGAAGAGGGTAGGGAGGCGCGGAGGACGTTAACGTATCCTTCATCATCGTGTTCGGGGAAGCGATTGCAGGGCGGAAATAGCCTGCTTTGGCTGAAATGAACTGTTTTGCCTGCTACAGATCACAATGGGCCCATCCGCGGATCTATGTATTGGCGTAGGTAATGAGTTTATTGATTGACCGTCTTAACGATTCAAATGAGGACGAACAAGATAATATAAAACCAAGAACAATGCAAGAAAATTCCAATGAGTACAGTGAAAGAAAGTAAACAAAACGAGTAACTTCTTAAACACCCCTGCATTTTCCGGTTTGGGTGTGGGTATAGCTTATCGTATTGATCTATGCATCACATACCACACCTTTAAACATACCACAAAATTGGTGGAAACAAGGTTCACAAAAATATCAGAATAAAACATGGTACTACTACTATACCGTGGATATAGAACTGTGGTTCAAATTAGTGCCAAGTTGTGTGAATATAAACTAGAACTGATCACACTTTAACATACGGTAGTTCACCAATTCTTATGTATGTTTTTGGAGTGCTGAGGCGATAAGCATGATTATAAGGTGACAAGGTGTACACTGGCCTGTCTCCTTTAATCCTGGATATAAAATACACTTAGATTTATATATCCGGGCACAGCCTTTCATTAGAATCAGGTAGGTCAAATCACAATCTCTCAGTCAGTGCAGCCAGACCTCAAATTAGTGCCTCTAAGATCTCGAATATATAATATAGGTGTATTTTGGATCCCGGATTCGAGGGGACAGGCCAGTATACACCTTGTCAACTGATTCTTAGGTATGTATTACACTGACATCAATGTTGCAAATCTGAACTACAGTTTTGCTTCAAGCAGAGTTGTAAGGACCTGCTTCATTCAATGCACCACAAAGGTGTCAAACTGCCCGGGGCATGTTGTCGGGTGACCTTCGCGGCCTTTCCGTGACTCCAGCGCGACGCAGCGCTACGGGACAGACAGAAAGCACTGTTGGGATGGCATGGAGGGGCATGCCTCCGACACATACGACGAATATGGTCTTAAATTCATCGGGATGAAATGATGTCAAGATATTTCTTTTCTCTGTGCATGAACCTTAATTATAAAACATAATTGAGATCAGAATTTCCACGCAACTACACCATAATGATCAACTACCTAGATAAATATCAAGTCATCAGGAGCGTTTCTTCTTACTTGGCCTTTCGTCCATTTCCGGCTTATGAGGGTGCCAAGCAAGTAAACGTGAAAAACACGATTGTAACTGTGGTGAAAGCACCTGCTAGTGGAGAGGTTGAGTGTGATGGTGTGGATAGCATGTGCTGTCCAGTGTGAGTGCCAGTACCTTCAATGGTATCAGATAATGCAAACAAGAGAGGGCCAAAACACTGCAAGGCCGGTGCAGAGGGGAGGGGGCAAAGTGGGTGGGTACTTGCCCCCTCGGCCGACCCTCGGCACCACCTGAAGTGGTCACGGTGCCCTCCTGAAAGTTCATTTGAAAGCTCGTGTGAATTCAGTATGGTTTTACTTCGCACATTTAAGAGCTCAGGACAATGGTTTGAACTTCAGAGATCAAGTTGGGTCACGATAGGCTATTTCCACGAAAATATGCAATGCCTAAGAAACTTGGGCATAGCTCTCAGGCCATTGAAGCTATTGAGATCTGGTAAAGAAAATTTGAAAGTAAAATTCCGGGGCTTCCTCCGCTATGAGAACATGATGACCTCCTACTAGTGGCTTGATCTCCAGAAGGCATCTCTTGACCCAACATCACCAATGGTCACAAAAGGTCGGAAAGTGACCGTTTTGTATGTCAAATAACAGTCAGTGACAAGACATACAAGATGACGTTTAATTCAAGGTCCTAGCTTGATTAGATAAAGAGTTATAGTCAAAATACTGTTTTTGACCCTGGTGACCTGTCATGACCTTAGATAAGTCAAAGATAAAAATCGCGATTGGGATCTGAGAAAGGGTGACCAAGAATACTTTTGTGACAAATTTGAGCATTTTTTATAGTTTGTGTGACTTTTAGCTCATAAGACAGCTTTTCGCTATGTTTTTCCATGGGAGAGGTCACCTTGAGCACTGACCTCAGGCCACCATATAAAAAATCCAGGAGATAAAATTTGTAAACCCTGGAAGGGTTATCAAATGTAAAAAGTTTCAAAGCGATCAGCTCATAAATGTAGCTATGGTAGAGTTCAAAAGTTGAAGTGAGGTTACCTGGGTTGATCTCGCCTGGTGACCTGACCTTGTGTGGCCCGGCGTAAAGAATTTAATGGATGGTGGGAAAATTATGGGGTGAGAGGTAGACACCTCAAACGTGGTGCCACGCATCTTCGTTTTTCTGTTACTTTGAAAAAAACCTTAGTGAGGCCATAAATGGCCCCCGGTGTAGTGAAGGTTAAGAAGTAGTTTTGCATTCTTAAACCCACCCTTTTCCTGACCAAAAACCTAAAAATTTTATCGGGTGAATGCAACCAGAATAAATATCCTGGACCATGCGATTTGTAAAAAATCAGTTTTTACAATGTATAGGAAAAAGAGCTTCATGGGAGACGCCTAGCATCTAGTCGCGTACCCACGGACGAATTGGGCCACAACGGATGTTTGCAGCCTTCTAACCAAAAATACAAATACCTATATTGTATACCATGGCTTTATCACCTTTCTTTTAACCCTGCCCGTATTGATTATTGCTGCTGTTCATAAATCTACAGTTTTGGATACCTATATTAGAGGTCCAGATCTGGCAAAAAGCAGAGGATTCGTCGCTGGGATAAATAAAATCTAGCAGAAATAAGTGCCCAGCCTGGAGGGTTCTGATGCTGACTATTTGGCGGCCCAGTCACCGGATCCCCCCAACCATTCCCAGGAGATCCCCAGAGCTGTACCAGAGCAAGGAATGGAGTGGTCTGCAGCTTTAGTAAAACCATAGGCGGATCCAGGATCGTCGATCCAGAGAGGGTACCTTGCTGGGGGAGGGGGGGCATCCGGACAAAGGGAGTGCCACTTTTGGACGGCAAAACCTATCAGGTGGGCGCCAAATCCTATGGCGGGGCGCCAATTTTCGCATCCTGGGGAGGGAGGGGTGGGAAGTGAGGTTTCAGGAGGGCGTCACCGCCCTTCAGAGAGGCGCCGTGACCATTTTAGGGGTCACCGAGGGCCTATCAGGGGGGGGTACCTGCCCCTTTTCCCCTTGGATCTGCTTATGAGTAAAACAATTGCCCCCCGTAGCCCGTGGTAGAGTTGGGCTCGCCCGCTCAGAAGCAGCAGGGCAGGGCATGCCCAGGCTGGATCGGTTCCCGAGACGCTCCGGCGCCAATAGTTTACCCGACGTACAGGTCGGCGGCAACGACTGGGAGAGGGGACCACGGGCAGCCGTCCCTGTGCTTGTGGACGTTAAACTTGGCTTCAAATTAACCCTCCATTGAGGGAGTTGCTCGTTCGGGTGGTGGGGTCGGGGTCTCCGCGACAAGTCCCTGATGACTTTAGTGAGAATCCGACTCCACCATTCGTACGGAACAACTGAACAAAATTAAAAAAAAAAAACAGCACATTCACAAACGGTGAAATGTAGGAAACGAAAATCGCACAGTTCAGGTTCAATGCTAGTAAACGTTTTAAGATGTGTGGCGCAGAAATGTTTAAAAAGTAAGTGCAGTATGAAAAAGGTTATACGATACGCCCCTTTCCCTGAAATGACTTCAAACGTTTTGCAGACGCATAATTGCTGAGCTGCAGCCCCTAACAAGCAACTCCCTGGCAGGACTGTCAGGGTTAATTGCTCATTATTTCTGCATGTTGGTAATCGACATAACAGTCTCTTTTTGTCCTTCGGGTAGCTACAGCCTTAATTCATAATTCAACTTCGCAGTAGGTATTTGCGGAGAGCTGCTGTAAAATATATGTAAATCAATGCCTAACTGTATGAATTAGGGTGATTCTTACATGGTCGAAAAAAATAGTAGCGAAAATGAGACGGGTTCGTAGAAAAGGTATCAACTGGCATCCACATGCACTCCTCACCCTACCTACTCTACCCATTTTGTGATATGCGTGTTGCGTGTTCGAGGGACACTGGCCGAGGGGAGACACTAGGGGAGCACGAGCGCGGACAGGTGATGTCAAACACTCCCGGAAATATCAGACACTGACGCGCCGACAACCGAGCCAAGTCAGTCCAATCTAAGGCGCGCCTGTCAGCTGTATGCCAGAAACTCCCTGGTGCTGTTTTCAGATTACTCAAACCATAGAAACAGTTCTAGCTTTAGTTAGAACATGTCGTTGTCCGGGGAGATGCCGTGCACTCCCCAGAGGCTCGGCGAAGCGTGCGACTGTCGGATCATAACAATCTGTCTAATCATGCATAGGGCCGGGCGGCAGCGACAGCGGCAGTGGCAGCGGCGCCCTGATCCCCTTCCTGTGGCGCTGCTGGCTGCAGGGATGGGGGACGACCAACATGCCCTGTCATTACCACTACTTGCGGCTGAATCACCTGGACAACAGCGCAGGGGAGGGGGGACTGGCAGAGGCGCCAAGGTGCGCCATAGTGCTGTGTGTATGGAAGTGCGCTTTGGAACGGCAGGTAGGCAAATTACAGATCAATACATAGTATGAGGTAATTACTTTGTTTTGTATTGTTTTGTTAACCTTCACCCCGGTGGCGGGAAATGAGCCACCTTCGGCCTGTTGAGGAACGGGGTCATATTTGACCCCATGGAATTCAAAACTAAGAAAGCTATGAAGACGCGGAAGAAAACAATCGAAAGCTTTATGTAAATGCAGTCGAAGTAACATGGGTCATTTTCCCGTCAGGTCAATATTGAGGTCACTATAGGTCAAATCAAGTCAAAACTGCGGAAATGAAGAGTACTTACAAAGCCTCAATTATCTCAGGAACTAAAACAGATAGAAACGTTTATTTAAAGCGCTTGAATAGTTATCTTATTGCAGTGGAATCCATTTTTGCGTCAGGTCAAGGGCTTGGGTCACTAAATATATTGTATTTCTCATGTGCGTGTAAGTCGTGTGTCGATTGAATCATCGTTTCGCTTTGAATTCGTCACTGTATTGATATAGTGGCGGTTATGAGGTTTTTAGTCACTATATGAAGTTTTAATGTTTTTCAGTGGTATGTGGGTATGATGAACCTCACAGGATTGTGAACTGGTGTTGACGTTAGGTCAGATCAGGTCAGGTCAAGGAAATATCATAGAACCCAAATACCGGTCCATTATCATCCTTATCTCGAAAACACAGCGTTCAAGTCACGGTGGATGACTGCATTATTTGGCGCACATAAATGAGTGATTTTGATCCCATTTGCTTAGCTTGATTCTGGCCAGATTAATTAGAAAAAACATATATCACCTAAACTGACCCCGGATAACGTCTATTTCCCCAAAGAGACTGGCTGCTATCAAGATAATCTAAGATACAGAGCCATCTGATCGATTTGTTTTTCAAAAGCGAGCCCAAAGGTGCTCGGTTCGTGATTACTCGGTCAGTAATGTATGACCTGATCTGGGGTCCGGTTATCGTGGATTTTCCATATCGTTGTATGTTCATCTACAAGACGCACATGTTGTAGCCAACGGTGTCTCTTTAGCTTGATTCTAGCCAAAGCTATGGGCATAAAACATATAGACGTTAGGTGACCTCAGGTCATCGATATGTCAACAAATAGCAATAACCTTATAGCGTGACCCAAGGCGAGGTCAAGGAAGGTTCCTTATTAGCAAAATAAAATAATTTGTGTAGTTATGTGCGAATGTTTGTGTTTTTCCGTTGGCTTAAAATGTAAATACTGGTCCCGTGACCTGATCTTGGGTTATTGATAGCAAGATTTCGAAGTAGCAGAACTTAATTTCTTGACAAGTGTATCACGCCACCCAAGTTTCGAAGCAATCGGCCAAGAATCTTAACGGGGGCAGCATATTAAAGTAGAGAGAGAGAGGGAGAGAGAGAGAGAGAGAGATAGAAGAGAGAGAGAGAGAGAGAGAGGGAGAGAGTAAAGCTCACGTCGGGCGGAAGGAAAAAGGGGCATAGGTACCCAAACTTATTTCCTATAACGCATTGATTATTTGTCGATTTTAGCACGCTCTTTCGCAGTTTAGAACACACATAAAGACCTTGAATGGCACAACCCTATGCTACTATACTTTTTCTGACGGCTGACACCCCCAGTCACCCTTCCAACAGGGTGGAGTTAGCGACGTCTTATAGCTTTGACAGTTGGTGCACCGTTAAACCCCAAAAACTATTAAAACTTATAATCTCTTAACTCACGCAGAGTCCGATTAAACTGGAACAAAGCCTATTGGCCACACTTAGTAACACCACAGACCATGCCACATGCTCTCCACTGGTCTCGGGTACACATCCCCTTTCTTTCCCGGGGAACCCGCGCGCCTTTTTTATTTAATTAAAGTACAACACAACCAGAGTTGTGCGACTCGCGAGTCAGAGTCGGAGTTTAACTCAAATTCCGACTCATTCGAATCTGGGTTGAGTTGAGTCGAAACAAATTGACAAGTGAGTTGAGTTGAGTTGAGTCGGTTCACAACACGTCAATGAATCTTAAACCTTGAAAAACGGCTGTCTAATAAATAAAAACTGTAGATTATATATTCGGGCCAGCCTATCAGAATAGGAGTAAAGACAATAATTTTAGTCATAGTATACAAGAATTGAGCTCAAGCAATCAATTAGCTAATAGAATCAGCTCAAGCTAATTAGGTGGCATAATGACAATCCATATACAAAAAATGTGCTTTTTGATTCGAGGGAAGGCCGGGAACATCTTTCAACTTATCATCATGCTCCTCGCCGCAGCACTCAAAACTTACAACGTTGAATTCTAAACCTTTTTTGAGGTCAGGTCACTTGACCTGTGCTGGTGACCAGACCTGAGATAACCTAACCTTAAAATTTTCCAAAAGTTGTAAAAATGATGAGAGAAGAGGTATGCCAAGTACGGCGTCGCTACGCACCGCCATTTTGTAGCTATTTCCAAAAAACCCGGAGGGGCGCGGGTACCAGCCCCCCGTCAATGAGCGTGTTAAAGCATATAGGCAGCAATCAAGAAGAATATCAACCTTCTTCTGGCGTTTCACCTATGTGTGTACATCAGTGTGGGTGTTCTTTATGTATAGGTCAAAAAATGGATAGTCAGGTAAATATATTTTCCTACGGGAGATTTGATTCTAAACAGAAGCTGTAATATACAAAGAGTTGATAAAGAGTTTATCTCTGATTTCAAAATTTCATATTCTTGTTTTCATTCAGATTACATTGGTTACCACCAATAGCTAAGAAACCTTGAGTTCAGGTCACCAGTCAAAATAAGTCTGGTATATAAACATACATGCTCAACTAAATTCACTGCACTGGTTTGGAATCTGAATACTTTTTCGCTGTCACGATACAGTTTTGGAATATTAATACTTTTTAATTCTTCCTAACAAGGGTCTGTTTTTCTCGCCTACGGGTTCTCACTACACTAAAGTAGAGGGTGCAAATAAGTTCTGGCATATTTCTGAGACCTTCAGATTTTGAATGATGCGTACTTTGCTGATGATGGATCAGTCAATAGCATTGCAAATAAAACCAGATAGCCAAACCTAACTAATTGCGAGAAATTCAACAGAGGAAATATGTAAAATGTTAGCTTTATAGAAAAACATAGAGCTTAGATTCAAAAACAGCGCCACGAACTAGGCTGGACTCGCACCTTCATACGCCAAGCTCATTCTGACTATTGTACACGGTTTGGGGCCAATGATTCTATTCTCGGTAACCATGACAATGGAATTTCACAAAGTAAAATCACTTCGCTGGGATCGAAAACCATAGTTGTTGGATTCTGCCTCAACTCAACCCACACTCATGTACATGTATGGAACCTTTAAGTTTTTTATTTCAACTACGCACTGCACCATTCAAGGACAGAACTCATGTATGAACGTAAAATTTCATGAGAATGTTACAGAAGATTTCTATCCTGTGATCCACAAATCAACAATCCCAAACCAATAAGCATCATGGGCCAGTTGATAATTTTAAACCTAGTTTTTACGGTAGTTGGAAGGGCTAGTAAAATACCTCTCCGACATGGCTTTTACAAATGGTTGTAAAAATAAAAGAAAATGCTCTACACTTGATCACTTCCATCATCTTCAAGCTACCAATCATTAACCTTGACGCATGAGTGCTCAGTCACGCATTTTCGATGGCTACTGGTAGCGCGGCCGGCCGGGTTACCCCCCGGCGAAGGGGCGGGTTACGCCCGTCCGTTCGGCTGCGGCGCGGGCGGCCGGGCGCGGCGACGCCGCCAGCTCAGGCTCGACAGGTGTGGGTCGGCGGCGGCGGCGGTGGCGGCGGGGACATGCGGCAGTCGCTTCCAGTCTGCCCCACTGCCCAGTCACCGGCGGCCGCCCGCTGCTGCCGCCGCCGCCGCCGCAGCCGCAGCCCCCGCTACAGCGCGACAGACAGGTAAGCCAACGCTCCCCTTGCTGGTGTTATGCACTGTGCGTCGTTTCTCCACGTTTGGTGAGGTAGAATTGGGTATGAATTGTCGTGAGCTGGGTTACGCTGGCGCTACACGATGGTAGGACTTAAGGTAGATGTAAAAATTAGTTGTGAAGTGACAAGTTATGAGCGTGAAAACATCAATATTCAGGACGGAATTCATCAAAATGATGCAGTGTTGTACAGCGTCCGTCCTTGAATAATCCAACAACCATATGCTCCTGAATTGGGCATTGAAAACGTCACATTTTAGGTCACACCATACTGTAAGCCACATGATTGAGAAATGTGACGCGAAAGAAAGTACAAAATTATACAGAAATGTGTATCCATCCTTGGATTATTATATTTCTCGACAACTAAAGCAATATTTTGATCTTCAAAATTGCGGGCCCAGATCAAAAACTATTTTCGGAGTAAATCTGCATATATCGACAATATATATGCTTTAATTCAGTAAATCAGATTGAATTGGCTTTTTTTTGCTGAAAACAAAACCATTCGGCAGCAGCGCTGCTCTTCCTGTCTGTTTTTCAGCACCAGCACTGATTGCTGCACGCGTGTGCGGGTGTGTGGATGTGCGGAGGGGAGTGGGTGTGTTGCTATGACAAGCCATATCACGCGATGAATCACAGTGGTGTGGTATTGACTCGGCCAAAGACGCCGACGACGAGGTCTCAGCCCGCCGACGGCTGCCGGCGCTGAGGTGCGAGCCGCCGCGGCGGGGCCACTGCCGCCGTCGACGCCACTTCCGCTGGAAACCAATCATAAAGCCATGGCCGCACGGAGGCTACTGGTTTCCACAGGAATGCGTCCATGGTCGGCTTATTTGTGAAGTGGTGGGCGAAGGCAGTTGGAAGCGGTGCTGGATGCTACGACTGCACTAGAAATGCCAGAATGCTCGCTTTAGGTTTCGTGAGGGCAAAATTTCTCGAAATTAGCTAATATATTGATGTAATATATTTTTTCATGGCCCCTTCAATTATACCCGAGTATGAAATGTCATCAAACGTACAGATTTTAAGTCAGAATATCAACCAGGGGCTTTAGTGGGGTCCAGCATTCTTGTTGATTGTGTACCTTATTTTTGCTTCACATGGCGTCTCGCAGTTAGCTAATTGAAAATTATTATCTTCTTTAAGAAAATATGTCTATGTAGGTTTGTGAACCCTTCTTCTTTCAGAAATAGGTACTTCCGGAAAACTACCGCAAATGGCGGGGGCGGGGAAGGTGTCTGCAGACAAAAACTGGGAAGATCCAACAAGGACATCAATTGAAGCTAGCTATTAATAGTCGGAAATACATTTAAAAAGTTGAGGGACTCTTTATGATATCATTAAACAGTGAATTATTTGTTTGAATATTTCCAAAACCAACCAATTCTTAATGTCTGGTACAGCTGGTTAATGGTCGGCACCCTTGATATTCTTTTGATTTACCGCAGTTCAGGTGGTGTCTGCTTTGCAAACATAAGTCAAGTTGATAACATGCATGTCTCTTACACTTGGTCTAGTTGAGCAACATGTCGTATGCTGCAACTAATCCTCACCCTGCTGA
Source organism: Lepas anatifera (assembly GCA_034440635.1). Taxonomy (NCBI): domain Eukaryota; kingdom Metazoa; phylum Arthropoda; class Thecostraca; family Lepadidae; genus Lepas; species Lepas anatifera. The sequence goes on along the minus strand of JAOTON010000667.1, from coordinate 1,563,627 downwards.
AGTTGAGCATCAATAATTAATTCACTGAAGACAGAACGGATTCCAAAGAAGATAGGAATCAGGAACGGACGTCAAAACATGCCGGCCTCCTGCTCATGAAATGTTAACAAGCTGTCGATACCAGCCTCAGAATGGCTTTGGAAACAGTTTCTCTCTTCCGGAGCTCTTTTTTAGTCGTATTTGGTGGCGAAAGTAGACAGAATATACAATCTAGCTGTTGTGAATCTCAAAAAGGTGCTGTTTGCAGGGTATTATAAATGGGCCTTTGAGGGGTTAATCAATTAATCTATGTAGTCTATGCTGTCTTTGCAAACGAACGAATGTTTTAGTTGTAATTATCCAACAACGATTAGCTACGCGATATCAGGTGTGGATTACGTTGTGAACATTTTAGTCTAGTTTTGCACATTCACACAACAGTGATTCAACACCAGAGGAAGATGAAATTAACACAACATTAATCGGTTATCTGCGAGCCAAATTTAAGCATTCTAGTATCTCCGAGGCATCTACAAAACATAATGTTGTTGAGGTAACTTACTGTTCTTCCCGATATATCTAGTTCTATGTTTGCATCATGTACCTTCTGATAAATTATGCCAAACTAGCATAATTGTTGAATATATATATATATATATATATATATATATATATATATATATATATATATATATATATATATATATATATATCGAACAATTATGCAAGTTTGGCATAATTTATCAGATACAATATATATAGATACTTCCATATATATATACAAGGGAAGTCCATGCAAGAGTACGCACTTAACTTTCTAAAGGCTTTCCCTTTCTCCTATAAGTCTAACAGCTAAAAATTTTATGTGGTTGTTTAGCCGAAAAATGTCTATGTATGGTCCATGTTTCAACTCGATGTCTCGGAAGGAACCGCCACGAGCCCATCAAAATAAAGTCACGTGCGTACTCTGCCGAGTGGGTGGTAAGAGTACGCAAGAGAGAGGCGGAGTAGCACGATGCCCGCGTGCTTAGGTGCATAGACCATGTCGCCAAGTATTTTGTTGCCAAACTAGGCGATTGTAGAAGCTATACCGTTCTGAATATACAATAACTATGTTGCAACGTTTGATTTTCCAAATATGAATTACGAGCTCTGTCCCTAGCAAAAATTAAATATTCCATCTCTTAAGCATGCCACTCTGCCCAATGGCCTTCTGCGTACTCTTGCCGGACATGCTCCCCTGGGAAGGAAGCCTTTATAAACATGTTGGCAGGCGTTTTAGCGTGAGCTCTGGTCCTGGGGCTCACTCCAGCTCAGCTTTCTTACGATGACAGACCGTAATACAATACTTTGATAAAGAAGCATGGTGCAAGTTTACCCAGTTAAAAATATTACTTCAAGGGTGCCCAGAAACTTATTTGCTCTTACTCCCGGAAAGAACAGGAGCACGTTGAATTTGTGTGCAGCCTAGGCACAACCCTCTTTTATACCAGGGTATCCACCATCTCAGTGGTTGCTAAGTAACAAAACACTCCGTACTTTATCTCCTGCGTTCTCACCCGCCCTTACCCTATATATATATATATATATATATATATATATATATATATATATATAGGGTTATCACAGACATAATGTGATATAGTAACACACCATTATTTAATTTATATTTAATTTACAAACGTTTCACTGTGCACAGCTTCATCAGTGTAATACCAAATTATAAAAATATCAATATCAAATACAAGTCACACACAGCAGGACACAATATTCAAACTTTGTTTGAAATTGTGTCCGAATGATTTGATATTTTATAATTTGGTATTACACTGATGAAGCTCAACAGGAAACGTTTGAAATTAAATATAAATTAAATATTGATGTGTTCACCTATATCACATATATATATATATATATATATATATATATATATATATATATATATATATATATATATATATATACTATATATACATAATACTTATATAATCAGTACATTATCGTGTTTCTGTGTTAAATCTATGTCCAAGAGGGAGCAAAATACTTCGAAACATATAATTTTTAGCTTTTAGTATTAATAATATCCGAAAAGTAATTATCAATTTATTTATAAATATGGCATGTATCTGCTTTACAAATGTGTTAGTGTATCTTGTCTGGCTGATGCTGGCTTGTATTTGTTTCTTTTATTGCCAAAAGAACTTCAAATGGTCAGATTTTCTTGAAAGAGATAAAAATAATATGCTGATTTTATTTTTTGGGAAAGATGAGACAACTCTTTCCTTATATTTACTGGACTAGTTTTGGTCTGTGACAACGTTCATTGAATTAGTAGCACAGGGATAGGTAACGCCTGTAAATAAGTCATCACCACTTCTTATCTTTACGATAAATGGGAGGTCGTCGCATACGACCTATGAGAGGTTTGAATTACAAAAATCAGATAAAAAGCATATCCGAAATATTTGAAGATGCAGGGTAGTTAAACAGAAGCAGCCTGGGATAAATTGCAACCTGACTTGCGTATCACATAAAGCAAATGCAGAACAGAATTTTCTTTTGTTTTCTAATAAAATTTATGAATTATGCATAACAATTTAAACACAAACAAAACAAACCAAAGTAACAAAAAACAACAGCAAAAGAAGCAATAAAAATTAGCATCAATGGAAGAGCTAGCCAAGGAAGTGAAACCATACAGGCATGATACAATGAGGATATACAAGATAACAATCTGCATAAACATACCAAGACAGCCCCTTCCCTCCCCCTAAAAAACGATTAAAACACTCATGAAAACATCTACCAAAACATATAAAAACAGTAGGATTATGTCCCAGAAATGAATGAAGTTGTTATGAATACAATAGATCAGGTTAGGGTAAAAGCAAAGTACCAATGCGGAGTGAATGTGGAGTACCAATGCAGAGTGAATGTGGAGTACCAATGCGGAGTGAATGTGTAGTACCAATGCAGAGTGAATGTAGTACCAATGCGGGAATGCGAGTAACAATGCAGAATAGAGGCGGAGTACTAATGCTGCAGTGAGCGGGAAAACAGTTTAAGAATAGATATTGATTAGTAGCCGGCCAAGCCCACACAGTTCCAGCCACGGGTAATTATCAAATCGATATTTAAAAGTACCAAGTTCTGAACATTGAACAATTGATTGAAAACATTCATCTCAGCTTTTACTATCCATAAAAACATACGATACCTTTTGTAGTTATTCCATGGAATATTTGAACATACTCAACGAACATTAACTGATATAACTCGACAATGGCATTGTGATACCTTACCTCAGGTTTTACAAATTTGTTTGGCACTTTACAGATATTGTCCTTGCACTTCAATGCAAACACGATATATGTTCCCACAAAGACGGTATTTTAGCACATATTAACAACTGGAAGAAAAGGACCATTCGGAAAGCATTAGAATTTCAGGACAGGGGTCTAAGACAAACCTGGGAGTGTGAAAATTCACAGTTAGCACGATTTGGGACATTGTTACGACTTAACATACATACATACATGACATAAATGATTTGACATAAGTTGACTGAAATATTTCCTTCTCCTACGCTATTTTTCCTAAGCTCCTAAGCTATATTTCCTTTTCCTAAGTTTCTTCTAATCTTTTCCTCCTTTTTATTTGGCCTCATGTTGGGCGCTTTAGGTGATATAAAGCAACAAAAGCGTGGCATATTGGAAAAATAAGTGTTATTTGGGCCATCATATATGATTTTTCATTAGTTAGCTATTTTATTTTTGGACGCATAAGCCTCCTAAGGCTATATAGTGCCTATTATATATCATTGTGTGTGTATGCCTTAACAGTGCTCATGAGGTACCAAAATACCTCGAAATATACGTTTATAGTTTTTCAATTTTAGTATCAATGCATATATGTAAAGTTGTAAACAAGCAAGAATTAAATGTTCAAAACTAAAGCGATTTGAAACTTTTTGTCAGTGTGCCTTCATAATAAGTATCTTCCTAAACAAACAATGCCTTTTTCTAGCTCATTTATGGTTCATTTACTCTCCCCAGTCGTTTCCTACCATTAATATTCACCACGATGGTGGAAGTGAGTAACCTTTACCGTAATGGGGGGAGAGGCGAGAAACATTTCCCTTATAAGTAAACAGACTATGAAGGTTAAGAAGACGCAGAAAAAAAGTTGAAAGCCGGTCCAAATGCGATCAAAGCTATAAGCCACAGTTTTTGTAAGGCCAATATTAAGGACACTCGAGCTCAAAAATAGGTCAAGGTTCCTGAAATAAGGTGTACTGACAATCTCGCTTACCTCAGGAACTAAAATAGACGTCAAAAATTTGACAATGTCACTTGTAAGCGCCTGAATTGTTTTTTTCAGCTTTTTACAATCGAATTTTGAGTCAGGTTTAAAAGCCCGGGCATTGCAGGTCAATGGATAAGTCAAAGTTTAGGATACACATCCAGGCCAAAATTTAAACACACAAAAGTCTCAATTTAGATATCATTTACCACGCCTAACAGACGAGATATTAAAGTGTTTGTGCTGGCATTTAAAGCTATTGAAAAGACAAATCGATAGTGCCTACCGTGTAAGGGAAAGTCTACATTGAGGTGAATCGAGGTCGAGGGCGATATATGACTAGGATCACAGGATTTTTCTCATGTGGCTCGAGTTAAAAAACACACACACACACACACACACACACACACACACACACACACACACACACACACACACACACACACACACACACACACACACACACACACACACACACAGAAAATATCGAGGCACCATTGTAATCATATCGTCAGTAGAACCAAAATGATACGCATTCTTACCATGCTAGGTCAAATAGGAATTTTGATTCACCACAGTTCACTAAACTGACCCGAGGTGACCTGTCAGAGTCCTGTGTATTTAAGTACAATCATCAAGAGAATCGCTGTGACAATGCAAATAACGTTAAAATGAAGGATATATCTTTGTTCGGTGGACATGTATTGGCTAAATTATAGAAAGTAACTTACTTGTCTCCTCAGGTGACCTGCCAAACGCGGCAGGTCACTCTTTTTAATTTTGACCTCAGGAATGGCAGCTAGCGCATGATTTTGAAATTTTGAAGCAGCCTTTTTACGTACGTAGTGAAACACAGGCTCTTCAAAATTTCCCCGAGCCTACAATGGGGAGGTCATAGTCCGTACACGACCCTAGGTCATAGATTTAAAAATATCGTTTCAACGCATTGTGGCACTTGGTGATGTTATTATGTGCTATGAGCCTTAGACCAATAGATTAAACATACTCTCACTGCTGCCACTTGGAATATTTTTTTAGATTAAGTTATTTGACCTGGCCTGGTGGCTTGACTTGAAATGACTATGACTTGAAATTCACAGCGAATATGCAAAAAAACATTAGGGGCTGCCCGTTTAAATGTAAACTGGGTAAAAAATATGTACTGCATACACTTGGCCTTTAAAATTACACGACAAATCTAAATTGAAGTGGGCGTAAGCAGCCCGGGCGTAAAACGGTTTTAAAAGCCTAAAAGATTGGGCATTCCAAAAATATACAGTTTCAAATTTCTATACAACTGGAAGAGTTAAAACAAGACGCGAAGAGCAAAGATAAAAACGTCAAAGTCTATCCGTAGTCCCATGCTCATTTATACTGAGGCCTCTTTCGAGTTTTATTCACTCCTCGGTACAATATATCTACAATGACATCGACTAAGAATGTAACCCATCCTAAAAGCTTGGAGATAGCCTTAGTTTTTGCATCACTTGTGCCTGGATAACGTATTAAATAATCGTGCATGAATAAACACCTTCGCCTTGTTTTTCTACGGTCCGATATGGTGAGAAAATATCTTTAATTACTCACAAGATAAAATCTGACTCCCAAATTATTTTAAACGCTGAGCCGTCGAAGCGCTCGGGCAGTTCTGGCCCGCATTGTTACAGCGGCCCCACCCGGCCCGACCCTCCAGCGAGCCTGCGCGCCACTGTCACCTGTATCGAGCGGCCAATATCGAACTACACCCTGGCTGAGATGACTGGCGGCTGTCCTTGCCTCTCTGCAGTCGCCTACGCCCGCTGCAGCTGCAGTTTCCTGTCAGAGTCCTGCACGCACCGCACTGCAGTAGGTGGCATGGGCAGGCGGCCGCGTGCCCGCGCCAGGCCGGCAGGCTGTGTCGCACACACTTGCTCGGTGGTCGCGGCCGTCAGCTGACGCAGGCAGCAGCTGCGCCCGTCGATATGCGTGAACACAAGTGGGTCAATTTGAATCGGTGTACCGGCCTGCGCCCGGGGGTCTGCGACCGGGCCTGTATCGCTCTCGGCTAGAGGAACCAGTGCTCCGGCGGACCGCCGAGCAGGGCGGGGAGGAGGGGAGCAGGGCCCGTCTAACGGCAGCGCCGGCCGCGCCGGAGGACGGCCGCGCCGTATCGCATTGTGCTCGGTATAATGGGCAGCGATGATTCCACTTTATGGGACTGTAAACAGCCGGTGGGTGCCGGTGAGCCGGGCTGGCGCGGCGGCGGCGGCCCCCGCCGCTGGCCCTGACGGCTCCTGGTCCAATTACCGCGCCGGTAACTTCCTGCCACCGCGCGCCGGCCGGCGGCAGCCGTTCGTGTCCGAGTCGTGCCCGCTATGGGCTGCCAGCCGGAACATGGCGCCGCACAGCGGCCGGGCCGCCGCAGCGCGCGCCGAGGTCGCCCCAAATCTGCATGTCCACACTGCCCATCGGTAAAAACAGCCGAGCTATATGGGGTATTCTGTGTTGTTCTTCACTAGAAGAGAAACTATTATTTTATGTACAAGACTAGGTTTTTCTTCAGTATTTTGATAGTTCTGTTCTTTTCTCCCGCAGAAAGGTCCCACGCTAGTTCTCCTTTGGACAAGAGCCAAAAAAACTTTAGAAATTTGACTGCTAGTGTCGTCAAACATGATTTGATATATAGAACTTGCTTCTTTTATGAGAAGACACAGGTGTTTGAACTCTTCCACAAAAATGATCAGTCACATTCATATATTTTGAAAGGGGTCTATAAAATAATCATCATAAGGTCTTTAGAATGACTCTGATCTTAACAAGGTCGTTATTAATTTCTGAGAAAGAAGCTTTGGAGTTCAGTAATGCTATTGCTCTCAAATTTCATAAAATTGTTTATAAATTCTATCATATGTACAAAACGTTTTTTGTCGGTGGTGTATAAAATTTTACGGGTTATTCTCCAAAGGGCTGAGATTCCTTATACATTTGATGCTGGCCCATATATAAGGCTATATGAGCCAGCATCAGATCAGATATCTAGCCATCAGAATTCACATAAAAATCCCTGTTTTCACTTCTGCCCCCTTTTATATGCGGGAAAACCGTGGAAAGCAATACCCAGTTAAGCATTCTTGCCGTTTTAGGCATATCAAATACGCTATTAGCTTTCGTATGTGCCAGAACGTTGGCTGCTGTCCAAAATACGTATGTTTCGCTTCGCTCTATTTTTTTAAGAAGTATGTGATCAGGGTCATTCGTTTGTGACGGCAGACGGGATTATGGCATGAAGACGTGTTTGGTGGCAACGCTTTTTTTGTGTTTCCTTGCAAAGTATTTGGACGCTGACACCACGCCTGTTCTCCTGTCGATAATGATTACTCCGGGCTCACGTTTTTCGGTGCAGTCTCTGAGGAGGGACCAGCATGATTGGACATAGATAGCTGGTGACAAAGGCGGATCCAGGATTGCCTATTGGAGGGGGCACATGGTTGGAGCGCCATCGACCTTTCAGGAGGCGCTGAGGGTCGATCGGGGGGGGTTAGGTGCCCGCTTGCTCCCCTGAATCCGCCTGTTGGTGACCTGGGAAAAGATGGTGGTAGGAGTGGACGTTGGCTTTTCTACTGCGCCCCTGTGCAGGGTTGTATTCACAAGCGCTGCTTATCTATTCATACATGTATCTGAACGTAACTACACTCATCAAAAGTACCTATGCACGCTACGGGAAGCCCTTCCTGGCACCGACTAGAGCGCCAAACCCGGCCCTCCACGAAAGCGTCTCAGTCCGGTGACGTGACGTGACTGTGAAAATGGCCTTAGCTTTGAATGGAAATCCACTGTATCACATGCCAAGGCGTTTTACATTGGGTTCAGTCCAGCCTGGTGCCCCTCCACCGGGCGGACCATCGAGCTTCGCAGGGGCTCCGCCAGAGGCGCGTCGATCGCCAACCCTCCCACACATGGTCGCACACCTGAGCCACATCCGAGCTGCAGATCATGGGCTGCCTGCGAGCTATAGCTCAGACCGAATCACCACCCTTACACGCCGACTTTTTGTTATTCTTAATATCGCCTTGACCTCAGCCGGAACCGGCTGTCCAGCTCCACTACCTGCATGGCCTGTCCGCGGAGTGTCCCCGAAGCTGGTCCGCCTGTGTTAGTGCGCCTCTGGTACCGCTCGCCAGCTAGCTTTAATAGCGGCTGATTGCGGGCAGGATCGATTTTCGGCGGGTCTGGGCCGAGGCCTGCAGTTGGTGTCGGCGCGGCCCGGCGTGATCGGTAGCCGGGTATCGAGCGGTGGCCGCGCCCCGGCGCCACCCGTACCCCGCCGCCAGCCCCGCTGGTACACATGTACCCCGCCGCCAGCGGCGCTGGTACACATGTACCCCGCCGCCAGCGGCGCTGGTACACATGTACAACTCTGCCAGCGGCGCTGGTACACAGGTACCCCGCCGCCAGCCACGCTGGTACACATGTACAACTCCGCCAGCGGCGCTGGTACACAAGTACCCCGCCGCCAATCACGCTGGTACACAAGTACCCCGCCGCCAGCCCCGCTGGTACACAAGTACCCCGCCGCCAGCCCGCACTGGTACACAACTACCTCGCCGCCAGCCCCGCTGGTACACATGTACCCCGATGCCAGCCCCACTGGTACACATGTACAACTCCGCCAGCCCCACTGGTACACAAGTACCCCGCCGCCAGCCACACTGGTACACAAGTACAACTCCGCCAGCCACTCTGCTGAGGTAATATAGTGTTACCCTACCGGCAACCATGCTGGTACCGACATCATACCCTGCTGCAACCCGCGCCTGGCCATCAACTATGCTGACCTAAGTACCCCGCCGCCCACGTTACCGGCGCCGACCCCCTGCAACCCCCGCCCCCGACAGCTGGACTGACGGAGCCGCACTGCACCGTGTCAGCCGCAATGGCGCCCCCCTTGCGTCAGCCGCACAGACATTTTCCACGTCAGTTCACAGGCGGATCCAGCGGAGGCGAGTCGGGGCACTTTCACTCTCCCATCAACCCTCAGCGCCCCTGAAGTGGTCGCGGCGCTGCTCTGAAATATCGTTTTCTACTCTCCTCGCCCCTCTCAGGATGTGAGTTTCGGCGGCCCCGCGATAGGATTTGGCGCTCACCTGATCAGTTTCGCTATCCAAAAGTAACATCGTCTGGTCCGAATGGAGCATCCTCCCTCCACCTATCGGCAATCCTGGATCCGCCTGTTCCTCAGTCGATTGACTGTATTTTTGTACAGCCGCCTGATTGGACCAACTAAAAATTGTGACAGCTAAAAGGATAGGCTCACAAATAAGAAATGAAACAATGAAACGTTACTCGAGTTGTCACACACTTCGTCTCAGGCCGGCACATGCCAGCAGCATGGGAACTGATGCCATCGCTGAGTTCACGAGACGAGACCGTGTGACGCCGACGTTTACGCTTATCTGCCGTTCAAAATTCCTTGAACCATTGGACAAATTCAAACATCATCAGCAGTTTTCCAGGGGCTTGCTGGATGCGTCATAGTAGGTAAAACAGACGGTAGATGACGAGTGCATATATAAACTGCTTAGGATTCAATGTCACTAAAACATAGCATGACGTGTATGGGAGCGATTTCGATTAGGCATGACCTCCATTGTTTCAGGAAAGAACAATTCACTCTCGTAATGTACCACATGAAGTAGTTGGTCTGTTCCTTTCGTAGAACGTTGCTAGAACAGTGACTATTTTGAACAACCACAACATCATCACGGTGTGTGAAATGGATAATGCTTATAAGCTACAAGATATGTCAAAATATGTTCATGATAGACTAAAAGGACCTCCTGCATCGCGCCTCAGCTGGCTTAAGTTAAAGCGACATCACCTTCGACACCACTGATGACTTCAAAGAGAGGATACCTAACTACACTATCGCAGATCTCATGTCTCTGTTTCGTCCTTTAACGTCATGGCGGAACTAGTTTTCGGTAGCCAGCTATCCGTGACTCTAGTGAAGAAGCCTAAGGGCATTGAGGGCAGGGACCTCAAAGCTCCAGCTCCAGCTTGGACTTAAGTGCTGTGCCTGGCTATACGAAACAGTGCAGCCAACGCGTACGTGCCTGCCGCCGCCGGCCCGGCCAACTCTTCCCAAAGCCTGTCTGTCTGCTGCGTCCTCCTCTTCTAGTGGTGTAAAATGGATAGAGTGGAGGAATATGCAGGAAGGAGTAGAATATGATATCGAGAAGACACGCTCTCTCTCTCTCTCTTTTACCTCCCCTCCAAAAGGGCTGGACCTTGTCAGCGTGCCGGTCTGTGCGTGTGTAAGGTCCAGTAGTCCGAGCAGGCGGCGGGGCGGTGGCGTTGATCACTTCTGCCACCTCTGCCGCCGGCGGCGTCTCGGCCCGTTCCCAGCCGCTCCAGTCTCTATACCGGAAGTGTCACGTCCGGCGCCGGCGGCGGCGGCACCGCCCGCGGCCCGCCGCCACGTGGCCGTTTCAGCCGCCGCCGCTGCCGCCCGGCCGCGCAGGTGGCTCTGCCCGCCGCCGGGGCGTGGTCCTAGCGCTCGGAGGCTGTCAGAACAGCAGCATGCAAGCATGATTTTACCAAATTAGCCAAGAGGCTTTGTGATGGACCCTCGGTGTCGGGGTTTGGCTCGGCTGTGCGCTACCAGATGGGACAGCTGGGTTTAGAGTCGAAAACTGGTGTCAAAACGGCACGACCGGCATCTTCCTGCTGGTTTTACAAGTTCAAGCATTAAATCAAAACTCTTTTATAGGCTTAGGTATCCACGAATATAATAAGCTCGAGTCGTTTGATGGAAAAAATACCGCTCTTCCTCAATCGAAAGTGAGACAGTTCTTACCTCTTGCATTGTAGGTATTGTTGGCACATGAGGACATGCATACCCTCCGTTTTAAATTGTGATGATGTACTGCCTAAAGCTCTAAGTGGAAGAGCAAAGCTGGAAGAGAAACACAACAAGAAAAAAGGGGCCTAGGTTTGATTTCACTCCATCATTTTGATGGACGTGTGACATCCTTGTCCCAGCAAGCTTTGATGGTTCTGTATGGCGCGGTCGGTCAAGACCCGCGCTTGTCTCATGGCCAACATGATGCTTTGTTCGGTTTTACAGAGTGTCACGGGTTCATCGAGCCCATAGAGAAGCACAATTTGGCACCTTGCTCTAGCTCCAGCCTAGCTTTCTCCCCTCTGAGGCCATACAGCCTACATGCTGGCACGCCGTAATGTCCAAAGTAAGAGAGATAGAGTAAGAGAGAGCTCATGATTTCTTAGCAAAGATATGTGAGAGCTATAAGAATACCCATGATAATGAAATCATGATTACCAAATTGAATTGAGGAATGTGTTTTCCCTACTGCTTGCTTCTACCAGGCGTTCATGCTTCTTTCAGCAATTATCAGGTAAAGATAAAGTAAACAGCGTTTGAACGTCGAAGAATTCGTTCGTAGCAACAGTACAGTTTGCCTTGCATTAGGTATATGCATGGTACATACATGCGATCAGAGGCAAAACCATGTTGCCTTGTCTAAGCGCCCCTCCCAGATTCGTTGTCTGCTGCCGCCTCTGCCCCACGTAGCAGTGGGGTTAGGAGGGTGAGGGCGGTCTGTGACGGAGGTCACACCACGGACCCCACCTGGCTACGTTTGGCGGGCCCACCGCTGGAGGGCAGAGCTGGTACTGGTCGCCAACGATTTTCCGCGGACGCCGGGGTTTGTTTGCGATTGGTCGCCATGGTGAACGGCCGCCTCATAGAATGTTAATGCCAGCGGGGCAGATAGCTTTGGTACGCCGCCGGGAATGCATTGGCCGACGCAAAAGTATTCTAAGGGCAAAAGCAATTGCCTGCATAGTGTGAGAGAGGTATGCGGCCATCGCATTCCAACCCATAGTCCTTCTTGCCGATGATTCACCTGTTTTATTAATGCTGTATATATGTATTTGTGCGGATACGATGCAAATGGTTGTCAATTTGCGTACTTGAATTTCCTAGTGTCTATTGGGACTATTGACTTATATGTACTTATTTTTGCGGTTTCTAAAGTCAAAAACTGTTGTCAATATATTTTTTCCAATGCTTCTGTTAAAAATTGTAAAATAATTCTGAGATGCTTGACGTTTTGATCCCCAGGAAGCTTTCTAGCAGTCAGATGAGTGAAAGTCTTGATTGGTTCCTTTTTATGAATATTATATGTTTCCCGAATTTTCCTCTCATGCATAAGAAAACATTTAACGCTCCTGGTACTCTATTGCAGGCTAGAAAGGTTGTAACTACTTGCTCTCTGATATTTTGAAAATGCGAAGAGATGTATGACGTCTGTTAAACAGCTTATCTTGCGTTTGTTCCGCATTTTTCCGTTTGCTAATATTTTGCAACAATTGATGTCGATTACAATAATTATTAGCACAGTTTTCCCCATATTCCTCGAAGATCTGTTATAATAAATTTCCTTTAATATTCACTTGCATCCCGGTAGGACCAACAATTATTGTTTATACTTTATCACCGTGGTCCACACAGCACTAGTCCTTTGTTGCTGCCCACGCGGGGCCGCGTGATTCTCCCCACCTTTTTAGTTCTCACCTGAGGGGCAGACTGATCGCCTGCGGGCACGTTGCTGGGTATGCGACTGACCTTTGCGGTGTTGGTTTGACCTCTGCGTGAAGTGGTCGGCTAGGCAACGACTGAAAAAGCCAGGCGGGCGATTTCTACTCATTGCATGTATTATTAGGCATGGAGAGTAGCACAGGCATAGGTATGCCAGTTCCATGGGTGTATTGAGTCGCTCATGCTTATCAATTAATAACGATTCGCCTGCCCTTGAAAACATATTGTTGAGATAGAAGTTGGAGAATGGTGATATGAACAGTTTCCAGGTGAGGCTCTATTTTTTAAACAAGTGCAATCTCACCTCAGGTAATATCTCTTAACGTGTGAGCACTTGAATCCGGTGTATTTAACAACATTTCCATTTAGTTTTCGGTTCCAGGCTTTTTGAGATCATATGTAGTTCATTCAATTCACGGTTGAGCCAAGATTACAAGGCTATCTGAAAAAATATTTTAAACATCCTCTGAAAGCAAAACTTATATAATAAGGAAACAGTTTGTCAGTCCTGGTCCTTCAACTAGCTTTGTTTCCCTGTATCGCATACCCTGTATCCACATCTGAAGAGACAGTTCGAACTGTGAGACAGCTCCTTGCTAGATGTGCGGCAGCTGAGGTGTCGGATTTGAGGCGTTGGGGTAGCACGTGGTCGACCCTCAGTGTCGCCCGGCGTCGCAGGTCGTCCGAGCAGGCTGCTGGTCCGAGTCGACGGCGGCTGCCACTCGCAGCTGTGGAGCGATCTGCCTGCAGGTCCCCACCCCTCCCCCTCCCCCAGCAGTATCGATCCGCACCGCCTGTTTTATTTTACCTGTCATCACTGCTGGTGATGCCAACAGCAGCACGTTTCGCGAACCGAGGACCCACGCAGATATAGGGGAGTTTGAATGCAAAGACATTTTTCCAGTGTACTAGTAAAATCAAAATTATGAATTTCAAAATAGAGCCTTTTCACAAGTAAGTTATAGGGATTATTATTCTCTAAGACGTGTGTATCAGATTCAGATTGTGCAGTGGCTTGTGACAAATGTAGAATTTTGCCAAGAGGAGCAAACCCCTAGGGGATGGAGACACAGATTGATGATGAACCATCCTAGGGCTGGAGATTATTGGAATTAGAGGAAGCAAAATCTAACATCATAAATGAATGTAATATTTTCCATATATTTTTTCGTTGGAAAGATAGAAGTGTAGAAAATAGCCAGTTTTGGCACCATCGGGCTCGTCATGTTCGCTGAAGACCAAATTGAATCCCCTGATACCATGCTCATGACTCAGTACTTCTCAAAATGTCCATTCATACGCTCGCGAAATAACCGGGGCAGTTTGACTGCTGTGAACAAAAATGATTCCGTCAACCCCGGTCTCCCCGAACACCTGAAGGTGCCTATTGGGAAATACGAGCGCCCTCCCAGTGCGGTTTCTTTTTATAGGTGAACATTTCAAAAGGTCTCACCAGTTAGTGCCGGGTCTGGTACTTCTCTGAGGGGCACCACGGCGTGGGGAGAGGCTGCCAATCCGTGGAACGCTGGGGTGTAGTTGACAGTGGATAGTTGGCCGACAACGGAGAGGACCCCTCGTCTGCTGTCATGTTAGATGCCACGCGAACGGTGGACGCATAGGCGGATCCAGGGGGCAAGGGGGCACGTGCCCCCCCCGATCGACCCTCGGCGCCCCCTGAAAGGTCGATGGTGCCCCCCTGAAATGTCGCTTCCCACCCCCCCAAGGATACGAAAGTCGGCGCCCACCGATAGGATTTGGCGTCCACCTGATAGGTTTTGCCGGTCATAAGTGGCGCCCCCTCGTCCGGGTGGCGCCCCCCTTTCTGTTTCCTCCTTCACTTGGATCTGCTCCTGACAGTAGCGCGCTTGGGAAAGGAGAAGGGATACTGGAATATTTATTCATGGCTCACCAATCTGAGATTTCATCCTATGAACATCTGAATGAATTTTTGGACACTAAACTGGCTCTGCTTCGAGTATTGTTGTGGTCCATAAAGATGATCGAGACCAGGAGCCTTCAGCGAAATTTTAGCTCTCTTCTGGCATAAAGATAGCATCCGAGAAAAAATTAAACTGGTTCTCATTTTTTCCTATGATATTTCTTGCTGAAACTGCGTCCCAATTTGACAGAAATGAAGAAATGTTTCGAGCATGCGCTTGTGTCCCTGTCCCCACTCCCTCCAAGCTTCAGCTGACAGCACCTCTGTTTCCCTACCATCAGCTGAAAAATAATACCATGGGCTGTCAAACAATATTCGAACTGATATCTATCAAAAGCAGACCGTGTTTGTTCCAAAATGAGCATTAACACTTGCGTAAGTGCATCCAAAATTCCCCTAAACATCATTAACTATTATTTTGCGTAAGGCTGCATTGGACACACTGGAGCGAAACATTATAGACAATTTTATATCAGCCTGGCAGTACACATATATCATTCAAGATCCCTACAGTTTTCGAATTTCCTAGCCCTCAGTTTGGAAACCAGAACGCAGCCGGCGGTACCAATCGAGTCCAGGTCAGCGGGGGAAGGCCGGCACCCAGCTGGGGCGGGGGCAGGAGGGGAGGGGTCTGACACGAGAGACCCAATCTGGTTTTTGTCGCCGCTATGTCGGTGACTATAATGACCGGTGCGTCCCAGTCTGGCTGGGCGTAATAAGGGGTCGCCGCCGCCGCGCTGCCGACTGCAGCGGACGCCGCGGCGACACTCGCTCTCCACTGCGTGACCACGGCCTAGAGCTCTGCATGGGACGGGGGTTATAGAAAGGGACGGGGTAGGGACGGGACGCGCGGATGCTACCGGGTTGTATTGGGATCGGAGCAGAATCTGTCTGAAAAAATTGAAAAGATAATATCGAGTGGGATGGAGCGTGACCACACATTTGAATTTACTTGTATTTTATATGGAGAGGAACAGGACAGACTTCGATGAGATAGAATGGATTTGATGATGAAATTAAGTCCCTATGGCTGGCCCTGATGCATCCTGGTGGCTTACTGCAAGAGCAAATGCAGCAATGTGTATGAAGGGACGAGCCAAAATGGTGTCGACTTTGTACTCGCTCTTGTAAGGATATTTAGTGGCTTGATGATTGTCGATTACAACGATTTTTGTTGTCGGTAGGCTCATGCTTCTGATTCTAAATGATGAAGCAGGTACCAAGTGGTACCAGCAGGTATGAAGTGAAAATTAAGCACTTTCTCCACTCGGTAAAAAGCGTTTGTAAAAAGTGCTTTCGGTTTACTCTGCAAACCTTCGTCAGCGAAAATATTTGTAGGAATCTTGGTAGGAATGATGAAGAGAGGAGGAAAAAACATTTGCTTTTTAAAGGAAAAATCACGAGGATTTCAAACAACATTATTGGTTTTAGAACAGGCAAGCCATTAAAGAAAAACAATAGGGAAAGCATTTTAGGTAATATCGAGCACACAACAAGACAAACCCACCTACAGTCATGATAATGACTGGGTTGGACGGCCGTAAGATACATGGCATGACCGGAGAATAAACCGGAAGCGCCCCGACAAAAGCTTCTTATCGAGCCTCTTATCGATTCACTCTCAAAGAATGCATAACAGAAAGAAACAACTTAATTATTCCCATTGAATTCCTATTAAATTTCCTATAAATTATTGAATACTTCCTACACGAGATACCGATGTATACCACATTTGTTCCGCCTTATAACAGTATGATTAATATAAGCGGAAAATTCACGACAGTGTATGATGGCATAATTGATTTGTACGATGAAATCCTTACACAAGCGATACAAATACAAAACCTAATGGCTTGAATTTGACAATGCTTCAAATTCTGAAGTCACCCCTCACCACTATAACTCCACCCTGTTGAGATTGACTTTGGTGAGCCAAATACACTTATTCGTGGAATCAGAATTACCAACTCACTCTTTTAGGAAAGACTCTGCCGAGCCGATTACATTTATTCGTAGAATCTGGATTACATGAGCTTCCAACATCGGTGACATTGTGACATTAGCTGCTAGCCCCGCAGATCAATCAAAGCTGTCAAAAACCACGCTGGCTGCTCCCAGGTCCATGCTTCGTGAATGAAGAGGTAGATCCTGTTTGCGTCACTGATTTTCTTCAGCAGCTTTAACCAGTTAGAAAAAAAACGAAGCGCTCAAAGGCGCAGATAAAACTGGGGCTGAGGCCCCGCTAAGTGAATGCTAATTATGCTAGGGTTGTAGATTCAGCAATCGTAAAGTCAATGATGATTTCACGTGGAAACGTACATTCTTCAATTAATGTAAAAAGCCAACTGAAGGCCAATGAACTTATCCAATGCACCCAAGTTTTCGTTTTTTCATCTTGTGACATTCTAAACACCATAAAGTTCATTGGGCTGGCTTAGGGATAGGGATTATAGGGTCTTAAGGGTTTATACGTTGATAGGGAAGGGTAATAACTTGCTAAGAGTTGGCTGGTATTGGCTGAGGCTATTACACTTTGGAACGCTTAAGAACCAGTCAAGGGACATGTACTTTCTGTCCATGTTCAGAGCAGTAATGGCCGTCTTACCTAAATACGGTTGCATCACCAACATTTAATTAATATCCTACATATTGAGTATAGTTTAACAGCTCATGAAATCAGCCTCATAAGTGTTCATTGCCGATATTGCTTTAGTATCGCGTGTATTAATTATGTTCAAAGAACTTGATACAGGCTGTTTTATGCTGCTAATAGGATACATACAACACGTTTCTGGGAACTGCTAGGGCTCCGATTCGTCGCTGATGTCAACAAAGCTCACGTGTCGAGGAATCGAATGGATAGTCTGGGAATAGGCGTCAGCTTCACGACCTTATCAGACTCCGGTGGCAGCGCCCATCATTTTCAATTCCTGGGAACGGGGTGTCTGAATACTTTGCGTCAAATAGTTGCTATTCGTTATTCTCGGAAATAGTCTATTGTTACCGAAAGGTACGTGCAATATCCAATATGACAGAAAATTTGTATCAATTCATGGAGATTTGCAAATAGCATTTTGATGAATAGCGTATTATTTTATTCAAGGGTATATGCAGATCCAGCTTTTGCTTGCTACAAGCCTGTTACTTGTCTTTCTATCAAAGATGTTGAATTTGTCTTAAGTACAAATGAAACAAATACTTATAGTATTTATCCAGTTAATTGAATTTGACGAAAATTGTATAAATAATCGTAGTTTGATATCCTTCCCAGATTATACAATTTTTAAGTAATATCCTTACATATTCACTTATCAAGCAGTTGAGTTAACTTATATATCAAACACAATGCGAGACCAAATTACAAAAAAACTGTCTTAAGTTGTAAGCCGTCATAAACTTCTCAATTAAGCAATAAATGAACTAATTAAATCATCAAAATTGCAAAAATACCTATAATTCGGCATTTTTGCCCACTCATTCCAAAAAATACAAATGAAAATACGAATTTTATGCACATTTTCAATACACCATGTGAGAGGCAAATATATAATTCCCCATGAAGTTAGCCTCATCATATTTGCTCAGAGTATATGATAGCTGGTAAGTTGATGTTTTGGTAATATCGGAGGCTAGTTTTTACTCGCCTGAGGGAGATGACCGGAAATTAGCAATAACCCTGACCGGTGACGACTCGCTATGACGGCCATGCTGGTCGTCGACGGCATGATGACCATCTATAACTGACCGCTTCTGACCACCTGGGCCAATCAAAATATCGAAGCCAGTAGTATGGCTCGTATTCATCGAATTGTTATCGGATCTTGAGGTCTCCATTAGCCTGTTTTCAAATAAAAATGGCCATCATCCACAGCTCTCATTAGAGGTTTTTGGTATCCTTTGAAGCTGGAGGACTTAAATATACCCAGAACTAATCTCAATATCTATATATACATTTTTTTAATTTAGAATTTCACTTGTCCCGTCTGCACTAGTGGCACTGATCAAATACAGGCGAACTGATGTTTTCTAGTCCAAGAAAAACTGTTTCACTGTAGAAAATAGCACCCAATGAACCGTATTGTACTCAGCAGCTGATCTCGGTTATCAAATTCTTATTTCTCCACGGCATTTCTGAACGAACCTTTTCTTAACAAAAAGAATGACTCGGCTGATAAAAACTGGTGGTAATGTCTGCAGGGCAGGCCAGTAAGGACTAGCTTTTACAGCCTGCATCAGACACTGAAACAGTAATGATAGGCATCCCTCGGAGGGCTTCTTATCGGACGCCGTCTGTTTGCCGCTGGCGCCGCGCGGACCATCAGAGCTGGTGTCGTCTTCATATTCGGAAATGCTTCATCTTCCTCTAAGCATTGCCTACGGACTGTCTGAGATTGGACTACCCTCCACAGTAAAATTTGTGTGGGATTTTGTGAAGAATCAAGTTTATTTAAGGAAAGTAAAAGTACGTAGCAACAAAACATCACACCAGCGGTCCTAAAATGAGAAACTCACTTCAAGAAATGCTGGTAACGTGAGCCAATTGTAATCAAAACAGGTTATTTGAGCCAAATTTTATCAAACAAACAGACACATTGCTTAATGGTTTGGTTGTTTAATCAGCTGTCACGTTTACATATCATTATGAGCCACGCATAGCTAGTCCTAGGACCAAAGTCAATAAGCCGTTACCTGACGACAATAACCTGTAACCTGGGCTAGTTGGATGCGCTCTTTGTGCGTAGCAATAGGCATTACTTGACTTCTCGAGTCATATTCAGTAAAAACGGATTTTGTGTCTACCTTAGCAGGGGAATGGATGAAAAAGAAACTGCTGATTTAGTTTGCGTGGCTAAAATGGTTCACCATATCAAAATGTAAGAGAGGGTTGAAAATTTACAATTTGTGCAAATTTGCAGTGATTGAATGACTATGCGATTTTGTACCAGTATTGGACACCTGATAGATAACCATTCCCTCACTTGAGGGAATGTGTACTTCGCAAAACCCAGGGATATTGTCCAAGACATGCAGGATGGGTCACTAGCACACGGTAAAATGTAAAATATTTGCTGACTAAATTCCAATAGACTATTGGATACGTTTCCTTCTGAGTCCTGGCTTTCATCCTGACTAGCCAGTGCTGACTATACCATAGAAAGTTCACCAGAATAAGCAGATGAGGCAAACGCACCAAGCCCCAAGGTGTTCTCCCGCTGAGTCTGCAGAAAAAGCTGACAAAAGGAAACGCGATTATTACTAAAGGAAGCAGCAAAGGTTAAAGACACCAAAGGATCCAGCGGCCGTCCCACCAGCCAGCCCTGAGCGGCTCCAGCGACGACCGCCGACCCTTTCACTTGTGACCTGACCCCGAGCTTCGGCGACCCGGTCACGTGGTTACCCATGGACGTGCTAGTCTTCTAGTTTGACGACAATGAACGTTTCACATTTTACCGCTCAAACATGATACTGCACACATATGAACCCACTTTTGTTTATTTTTATGATTATTTTTATATTGTGTAGTGCCACTCTGATGGTCCTTTTTCATTTTTTTGTTAGACTAGAGGGACAACCATAGTGAGAACAATTAGACACATTTCAGCTCTAGTATGAAAATAAAACAACATAGTTTTTCACGGACAGTCAGACAGTCAAAACAAAATACAAAAGTTAGAAATACATATATTTGCCTGTGATATGAAATAGATGCTAGACGTTGTAAACGTTTTGATGCTATGGTAACTCAAATATTGATAACAAAAACAAAGATGGTAGCATGGAAATAAAGATTCTTCCAGAAAACACATCAACAAGGCATATACCAGGCCTTTGCGAAATACAACGCTTCATGAACCCTGGTGAAGCGTTTCCCCGAGTGTCTTAATTTCCTTGTGATAATCTTTGGTTGAAAAAGCATACAATTTAGTAACGGAAAAACAGGCCATGTCCTCTAAAGACCTAGCTGTTACATTTTGTTATTAACATATATATCGTGACTTTTAGGTATTATGTTTGGCTGTCTGTATGTCTGTATGGGTGTGAATTTATCTATATTTTGGGGTGCTCAGGTATCTCTAATGAAACTACGTGTTAGTGTTAAACTACCCCTTAAATTGTTATGTTATTGATTTGACTAAATTTCCATTGGTTCCATGCAGCTCAGCAGGCCTGTGGAAAAGTTAAAACAAACTTAATATCTTAATACCACGTGGCAAAATTAAAACGAGACTTAATATTATAATACCACATTTTCATATGGGAGCTATTGATTCAGTTTGAAATTTGGGCACCATTAATTATTTGCATAGCTCGATGCACCTAACTGTGTGTGGTAAGAAACATGTTTTGCCTCATGGTGTGATATTTTTGTGATAGACTGGAATCCCCATTGGTTTCTCGGTTTAGCTTAACTTTGGGTAAAAATCTTATTAATCATCACTTCTGGATACGGTAAGGGCCCATGTAACACCATAATAGCTGCCTATCTAATCGTAATCGATTGTTGCGTCTGAGATTGAGATTGAGAGTGAGACGCTTCAGGGGAGCCTGGTAGGACCTCCAGTAGCGACGATCGCTTCAGGCGATTCACACTGTGGGAGCAAGGTCCGAATAGATAGGCTCTTCTTATTGGATTCATTCATGGTGATGCTTTCGAAAAAAGTCTGTCAAAATTGTCCGAAAATGAGCCTAGCCTAGCCGCTTGGGCCGGGAAAGCCAGATTACATCATCCCTGGAATCGTCCCTATTTTGTCGTATGCATATGTTTTAATGGAATACAAACAGGAATTAGTGCTCAGCTGCACAGGCTGAGAAACCATCAGTCTCTTGTACTGACCACGACATGCAGCTTCGAAACCAAAATTGAGACCCATAATAGTTACGATGAGAGTTGAGCAGAGCAGCACCAAGCCTAATTGAGCCATATAATCCTATAGCTCGGGGAGACGATACATCGCTGCAACGTGTCAGCTCCAGATTTCAACACCCTGTTCCATGCTGTACGACCAGTGTGGGAGCGCGCGCCTCTTCCGCCGAGCGCACCCACGTGCTGGATGAGGCGCGGTGTTCCAGCGCGCTCCCCACAGTGCGGCCGTCACGGTGAGAGTGGGTGCCCGGTCCCCGCATCTGCCTCCGGTGCGGGGCAGCCGGGTCCCACCCGCTGTGATTACAGTAATTACGTGGCGGTTTCACAGTGTGCGTACTAGCCGGGTCAGCGTGCGCCTGGGAAGGGACGCTGCAGCGCAGACTGGCGACAGTTGCCCGCTGACACAGCGCTTGCACTGGTCAGAGCAGAACGCCATCAGTCATACCACACCACACCACACCACACCACACCACACCACACCACTCCACACCACACCACACGTGTGATGACACACCAGCAGCAGCCCGATGTGCCTGTGTTTGGATTGAGTTCTGCCAGGTGGTGTTGCTGACTGGATAGGGATAGGCCGAGACTGAAAAGGATGAAGTCAGGCTCTGTGACCCCATTCCTGTAGCTAGTCCCATGCATTAAGGACAAACACGAGTCCCATAATTTTCAGGCGTGCTTGGTTTCAAACGAAAAGCGTCTGTTAAATGTGAAGCCACACAAGACGATGGCAGGATAGTCATTGACAGCTGAAGATCTCGAATTGCTAGATAGTTGCTCCAGTAAGAACAGAGGAGTTTTTCAGACCAGGCATAATTATCAGGATCTATTATTTCCATTGAATATGACCAATCAGTAATAGTTAGGTTTTAACGGCGCACCAACTGTCAGGAGTCAGGATTGTACGGTGCTGCCAACTCTCACCCTGTTGGAAACAAATTTGGGGGATCAGACCCACTTACCCAGAGGCTCTGTCGGGCCATGAGCCCGGTACCTGTGACGCAGAAGGCAGCTGCTCTTACACTGAGCCACTCATCCCCTTTCATTGAAGAGGCTTAGAAAATAGATTTAATGGCTCGAGAAGGTCACACTTTCAGAAATATAGTTGTCAAAGTAGTCACCCTCCTCTAATCTAATCAAGAGTAATCAAGAGAGAGAGAGAGAGAGAGAGAGAGAGAGAGAGAGAAAGAATAGATAGAAATAGAAAAAAAAAAAAAAAAAGAAAAAAACATATGAGAGAAACAGCACTGCTAAATCTTCCATGACTTCCTGATAACAAACATAAGGTCACACACTTACCTCTACACAAAAGTCGGACATATGTACGTTCTCAGAGCTTCACTAGCTGTACCTGCTTTAGTATTGGTGTTTCTGACAAGTTTTGTTTTTTCAGGTCGGAGCAGAGGTCACGGCAACAGAATCGAGGTCCGCACAGCTCTGCAACCTATGGGGGAAGTGAACATGCCAGCAAAAGGTAAGGTGGATTTCACTTTTCAGTACGATCAGATGATTCGTGAAATATTTTGGTGATGTTTATCTCGATATTTAGTTATAAGCTGTTATGGGGCGTTCTAACCTCGTCCTTTTTCCGCTCCTTCACGTTCCCATTCAACTTTCCCGGCCTCCCTTTGCTTTATCCCCGTCCCTATCATTCAATATGGAATCCTCCAAATGCCCCCTCTCTCTCTCTACTCCCTCCACTCTCCCTACACTTCTGCTCTCTTACTTGCTCGCTTCCCTTTCCTACCTGGCGATTTGGCTCTCATTTGTCCGCACATCCTCCTTTTTGCAACGCTCAGACACTAATCAGTCAGCTTATAAGCGATGCGGAAGATTTCCCTTTCCACCCGAATAGCCTGCCCATTCATTTGGTTCATCTCACGCGTTTGAGAGCTGTCTGTAGTAAAAACATCCCATCTAGCCACCATCCACAGGCGCTCAAGGTGCATGCATCGCCTCAACGCTTAAAGAAATGTTTCTCACAAGCCCTTGATGTGATAGGAAGAGTTTGAATGGTGTAATTCTCAGCAAGCATTTCAGTCGCGATGTGCACTTTTACAAGCTTTTTACAATATCCAATGTTACACGCTTAAGCACAAAATCTCGCCGTCAAGCAGCTGTGGCTTAGTCGAAAGCTCCTGAGTAAAGCTTAAACATGCAGCTTCTTAAAGGGAACGTGGCACCCTTAATGGGTTATGAACTGAAATAGTCATGTGACGGTATTATCAAGCACATTCGGTATTCTTGAGAATAAATCATCCATAAAAATACACCACAAAATCAAGTTAACTAATTCCACATTCCTTTAAAATAAGTTCAAACGAATCCGCTACCAGCAATGGCACCGCAGCACCCCCCTAGGGGCTGCGGACCATTTTGGCCCTTGCCACGCATTATAATGATGTACCTTAAAAGCGTTTAATTTTACGCTTCCGTTTCGCCATGTTGGGTATGAATAGGGGACAGTCTACCAGAGTATCGTATCGGCCTATCGATCTATCCGTAGTCTTATAGCGGAATCTACCAGCAATCGGTTATTCGACTCTTCGTTTCACAGCGGGGAGCCGTTCCGTTCGCCGTGTCCTCTCAAGACGGCGTTGGTGGTAGCCCCTGTTCTCCGGTTGCAGTCACCAGATGTCTTTCTTACTCTCGTTAAAAGTTCGCACACGCCTTGCTGTCATGCGGTACAGCATACCAGCCAAGATTCCTCTCCGGCTCATGCTCTGAAATGGCGACGGCGGAGAACCGGCGAATGATCGCCAATGGTGACTTTTGTGGGAGTTGATACGGTTGACGAGGTTCTGTTGAATGCTCTCACAGTCCCGATGCCAGGATGACTGAGATAGCTTCTCTGTCGAATTCTGTCCACATATTGTCTCCCTCAAGGTCACTACCAAATTATTCAACAAACATCTGGTATATATCAGCATTTTTCTCTCATGCACAGCCGCGATAAGCTCGTCAGCTATTCAGATGCATGAATCACCCAGACCCTGCCCAATCAGAGTCGAAAGTGGCGTCAGACACTTAGTGTTTAAATGTATAGAAAGCTGGTATATACGATTTTGTCACAAAAAGTTCAACGCGGACTCTGCGGGTCCATCTCTCTACTCAATGAACAATAAATGTTTTACCGTCTCGAGTTACGCCTGGTGGACTTTTTTGTCTCCTCGCGTAAGTTCATATATCCTTTGTGGATGTGTCCAGTAGCTGTCGATGGACTCAAACCGGACCACACTTACCTGGCGGTAATGGTGCTGTTCGTATCCTCCCCTGCGGCTTCAGCTTTAGTGATTCCAGTCTGTCTCATCAATCGAGCGACTCGCCGGTGGTGCCACCTGCCCCCACCGGATATACCTTTGTCCGGGAGATCCACCTGACTGATATGCCGGATCGGTCTAGTTCGTCAGCGCAGGGGCGTGCTCAGGAGAGCAGAGAGGGAGGTCTAGCGATTCGGGGTTATAACTGCCCCAGGTCTTTCGAGCTCTACAGTTGTGAATTTAAAGTTCACTTGACCGAAACACTCAAAAGAGTGTTACGCCCTAAGTTTCTTGTATTCTGAAACGGGTAATGCTGCTAGCACTGTGCGAGATCATGGACCAACCCCTTTATCCCAAACGAGCAATGCAAATAGCATGCCCTGGCTGCATGCGCAGTCGAATTGAACTCCCCAACCGAGCCGTTACACAACCGTGAAGCTAGACGGAAACATCAGAGTCATGAATAAATGCTACTCTGGACATTGATTCATTCCAATCAATAGCAGATCGCGGGTCAAATCCCCAAAAGCGGGCGATAACTTCCCAGGAGCACATTCCGCTTCTGATCAGCGCCTTGGAACCGCTGGACGTCAATATGCGCAGTTAGTGAGCAGGTTTACGGCACAATTGTGCTGCTGGCTGGCGGCTGTCCCACTGTAATGGAGCTGCCTGCTGGGCTGTGGCCGCCAACATCGCATGGTGTGGCTACCTGAGGTGCCAATTAGAGAAGTCAGGCGACCGTTAAAAGAAACTAGTCACATCCCTCGAATTTGATGGACACATTTCCTGTGTTTTGTACATAGCTCTTCATTGGTCCGTGAGAAAACGCTGAGTAGCTGTGCATTATCCTGGCTCGCGCCGACGCGGACCGCTACGGAGACCATGCTCCGACGCGTGTCCGTGCTCTGGCTGGGACCGCTGCTGGGACCGTGTTCTGGCTGGGACGGTATTCTACCTAGGACCGTGTTCTGGCGGGGACCGTATTCTACCTAGGACCGTGTTCTGTCGGCGACCATGTTCCTACGGGTACTGTGTTGCTATATGGGACCGTGTTCGGTATGGGACCATTTTCCTGCGGGGACTGTGTTCGCTGCGGGGACCGTGTTCCAGCGGGGAGCGTGCTCCGGCGCGGCCGGCGGTTTTCGCCACCTCTGGCGGCGGCGCCGAGGCGGTGCGACCCTCCAGCTGCCTGTGCGCGCCGGTGCACGCCACCGCCGCGCCGTGATTCCGGCCAATTATTGAAGCTCTGATTGTGGCAGACGCGCCACAACAAATCCACCCAGTCGGCTGGAGGCGCGCGCACTGCGCCGCTGCTGGGGCGCCCTCTGGTGTCGGCCGCTCTCCCGCTCCCAGTACCGCAGGAGAGGGACTCCGCTCTGGTTTCACCAGCTGCCCCTGGACCGAGTCCGGAGGGACCTGCGCTGCCCCGGCGCGGTTGATTCAGGTGTTGCGGCGCGGCCATCTGGCGAGCGCAGCGGCGGCGAAGAATGTGGCGACTCACGACGACGGCGGAACACCCGCGGCGCCGTCGGTTGCGCCGCGCGCTGCCCCTGCGTCGCGCCGAGACGTCGCGTTACCGAACTGCCCGACTCCCGCACTGTCGGTCTCTGGCTTCATTCAGTCTCACACCGTCTCTCCACGCGTGATAATTGGGCACTAAAATAAATTGCGGGGTTCAGTGGCCTGGGTTTTGTTTATCACTAGTTGTTGCTGCTATAGCTTACCAAAGCTGTGTGACAATGTTCTTTTGACATGGAGTGTGACTGTTTTCTTCCCATATTCGGATATTTCGATGTTCTTCACAAGTCCTGTCTGTACCATTCCCCTCCCATTTCATCCTAGAGCGGAACACTGCACGACGATGAAAGTTGTCAGCATTGCTCCCAACCCTTTTCTGTTTGTCGAACCGTTGTAGAGGCGGCGTCGCCAGCTGGCTCGGTTCAAACTCGGCGGGGCGGGGGAGCTGGACGCCGGACCGGACACAGGACGGCCGCCGGCCGCTGTCCGGCGTTCGTCGCCCGCGGCGGTGTTGCATCCGGTCAGGACTGGGTGGTGCTCCACCTGGTGCCAGCTGCCACCGGCCCTACCACCAGCCGCCGACTCGCACGCTTATTTTCAGGTCATCGCACCTGGTGACGATCGCAGCGCAGCGTGGCGCGCCGGCTAATCAGCTGACGGCGTGTGCGGCGAACAGCGGCGCGGCCGGCCGCGTCGCTTCCGCCGCGCATGGGAACGCGCCTCTAATCGTTCAGCGTCCAATTGCGCGCCGGAGACAGCATCCACATGGACGTTTCCGAGTTTCGTGTATCTGCCGCGACTGCGACCGCGCTGTAAGACCAACGACGTGACGACAGAAAAACGGCCATTACGGCGCGGTGGCGCGGCGTTGATGGCGCGGCAGCTGTGGTGGGAGACAATGGTGGCGCGGTGGCCAGCCGGGCAGGGAGACCGCTTCCGCGGCCGCCTGACAGCTGTCAGTCAGTGCCGTACGCCACGCGTCTGCTGCCCGTGCCGGCGGTCTGCCGGAGCGGCCGGCGCGGCTGGACCGGCCCCCGGGGCTGCTGCAGTTACACCGACTGCTCTGTCAGCAGCGACGGTGATCGGGGACAGAGCCGCCACTGGTAGCTGCCCACCCAGGCAGACCACTGCTGTCGATGACTGTTTTAGTGGGTGATCTGCTAATCCTGGTAGTCTGTCAGAATGGGCCAGTATTTCTTGTAATTTCTGGCTTCGAGTTGACATGTTTATAAGACAAAAGCACTTACTCTACCTTACATAAACATATAATTTATTGGCATGCAGGTTGTATTTAGCTATTGAGAGGGGATTATCCTGATGCTAATCACAGGAATGGCAAAAGCTGGGTGGCCCATGCCCGACTTCGGAACTATGGATTGGTAGGCCTAGAAACTCCTTGATTATTTCATATGCGGTCAGCAAATACGAACAGAGCAGAAATATTAAACGGAACATGCATCGCTTCAGGTCAGTTACACATGACAATTATTTCTCTGAGGTCGGCATCTCTGGCAAATCCTGTTTGACCAGAACTGTCGAAATCACCGGATGAGCACTTACGCGAGTCGTCCGAGGCCACTATTGTTTGATTAAGTCTCTGGTAAGTGGTGGATTGGTTACCCGACAACTGTATTAGTGGGGAGGCACTGAAGCCTTACATTGGCCGGCTCATTGAGTTACCGACAAATCGTCTTAAATTAAGAAACTAAAATAAACTACACTGACGATATGATTGGCCTTAGCTCTTTTTTGTCCTTGAGCGGAGAAGGCATTACACCATTGCTTCCTAGCTTTGGTCAAGCGCGGACTTAACTGACGGTAGCTCCAGAAACTGATATTGAAACAGTTGTGAGCTTTTCAAGCCGTGAGTTCTGTCCATACTTTACTTGTGCTTGGCACTATGTGGTGGTCAAGGAAAGTCCCGTCATCAATAGCGCCGCCTCCATGTTATCTGGCTATCTCTCCAGCACGATCGTGAGTTTGTTGCCGACCAGCAATGTCTCCTTTTCGTTCCTGCCGCGTCGGTTCTCTGCAGGCCTCTGTGCTTTCTATTTTTACGACAATGCAGAGGGCGTTAGTTGTTTCAGGGGTGTTGCGACAACACAGATCGGTTAAGAAACAGGCGGCATAGTGCTTTACATTACTGAGTATGGGGTTTCTGGGCGAGCGATGCTCTGATTCGGCAAAGTTCTTATAGCGTTTCCCACTCCGAGTCTGGTGGAAACTATTCAGCAGGGTTTCTTTCGAGATCTTCCTTGTGGTCCATAACCATGCCTTATGATCAACCTGATACCGTTGTAAAGAGCAGGGGAGGTCATTTTTAAAGTCGGTTTTGCTCCAAAATAACATTAGTTTTCACTCTGGATGAATAAGTGATACGGGCAGAAGTCGCAACACCTCTGGATTTGTGTGTGGCCGATTTAATGCAGCCATAGCTCGGGTGACAATCATCCTTATTTTGAATCGCTTCGCTTTCGAGTGTAGTAGTACCTACCTAAGCAAGCTTGGGAATTTTGACCGGTTTTACCATACTCCATCGTGAATTCTACAAACTTTTACAATAGAACACAAGTAATTTTCTCATCTTAAAAGTTGCTGTGCTTGTGCTTAAAGCCAGCCGATGACTGAAGTGCAGCAATAGTTTGCACGACCATTGACACCCATGGCATTAGCCGATATGGTACGATGGTGCCTAGCTTCGCAGTCTTGTCAAAACCGTTACTTTTCTCTGCCGTCACGGAGCGTTGACACGCGCTGGTTATCGTCTGGGCACAAAAACCACTTTCTCCGCACGGCATAGACCACCGCAGCACTGCATCGCAGTCATTTTAACCGAGGTGGTACCTGCGGACAAACAATGCGTCTGGATGCAATTGGCACTGAGGATTTCAAGACAGAAAAACAACGAACAAAATACAGTCGGGATACGAAGCCCTGCATCTGGGTCGATCCCACGTGACTTGGACTGCTCCAAAGTGGAGATTTTGGCTGTGTGAAGCACTGTCGGCGGGCGGTGGGGCGTCGCCGGGCCGCACCGGTAGCGGCGGCGGCAGACCGTGCGACCCAGCAGCAGCCAGGTGCGCTGGCCGCCGTCGCACCGTGGAACATGTCCTTAAGTACCGGATACACAGACGCGCATCTGTCAGTGGCCGGCGGCGTCCGACGCGGCGCGGCGCGGCGCGGCGCGGCGGCCGGCAGTCGGACGCTGGTCGCCGCCGCCGCCACAACATCTGCCGCTGCCGCCGCCGCACCTGCCGCCACCTGCCGGCACAGCGCCGGCCCACTTCTGCCGCCGCTGCGCCGCCGACGTCCCCAGCACCTCACTGCTCTGCCAGCAATGGCACTGGAAGAATTCACGGGGTCTTTGAGCGCCCGTGGATCGTCAGTGCCTATGCTGGCGGACAGTCATCTCGTCGTCGTCAAGTGAGGAAGCGGAGACAGCACAACCACTCGCCCCAGCCGGATCTTTCGCGTGAAGAAGCCATCGTTGAGAAGTCGGAGCAGTGTTGAAGAAGACAAGATAGTTGGAAAGTAGATGCTTGCGTTTGCGAAGAAGAGCCATGGTGAGCGTTTCTGTAGCCTGCAGACAGCGCTGTTGTTTCCCCGCATCTAGCTTCCATGCCAGTGCCGGCAGAGTGGTGCGTGCTCTGGTTTCCACTCAGGAGTTGTGACAGCCAACGCGGAACAATGAACAAAGCCACTCAGCAGTCACTGGTTTTAGCTTGAACTTTTTGTCTTTTACTGGCCGCGAAATCAATGGACTCGGCGCGCGGTTCTCAGTGTCATGCTGGAGATAAGCCCCTGGTCTTACACATGTCGGAGCCATTTGTCTCTCCATTAGCTTCTCGGGACTGGTCGTCGGGACGCTGATAACATCTCTGTAAAAGATTTACAAGGTAGCTGTTGTCGCTTGTGTTATTGTACACTGTTAGGAAACCAGACATTAGTGGGGTAATATCTCGTTGGGACTGACGATGGAGAAGAGCCTGTGATACGTCAACTGGTGAACGCCTGAGCTGTATTGTCGTGATAGTGTTCACTGACTCTGAATAGTAAGATTTCTTTGTGTGCACATATGTTCACCGTAAGTGATATCTTGCCTGCCGTAGTTGAAAATATAATGTAACTCCCCAAGTGGCAAATATCGAATAAGAATATTTACCTTTCACTATCACTTTAGGCTCAGCCGATATCGCTTATACCATAGTCAACCATGACAGGTCGATAAATATACAATCCCTTTGAATTGTGCTGACATCCCATCATCAATCATGGTTATACCTCGTCATGGTTATGTCGGGACAGAAGAGAACGTGAACAGCCTAATTGGTCCAGTGAAAAGCGGTGGGACTGATGCCTCGTTTGAATGGGAATTGACATCAGCTTATTGCATTGTAGGAGATCATGCAAATGCTTAAGACGAAGAAAACTCCAAGCAATGTATTATTATAGGAAGCGGACATGACCAACACAAAATATCATCAATACCGAAAGTACATTTCAAGCTATAACTAGATTTTCTAGCCAGCACTAAAAATCGTGTTTATGGCAGAATGTAATTTTCTAAGCCTAGCTTGCTATCTTTCAATCTCAACAGTCGTATGTCTGCGAACAGCCTCAGCATTTCTCCAAATTTCCCTCTTCAATGCCTCATCAGCATCATCATCATTGGTTTCTTATGGCGCACAGAAAACACAGATTATACGGCGTTCACCTTTTCAAGGCCCAGTTTCTCGATAGAGGTCCCTTCAGGGAAGACAATTTCAGTTATCCCTTCAATAAATTTGATTCGGTCAACCATCGGTAGGCTAAAATCCCAATAGGATTTTGACAGAGAACAATATTTTGTTCGTGTTAAAAATCAAATTATGCCAACCCTCTATCGAAGGCATGCTGCCCATCGTAGAGAGGTTTATCTATGATTTCATTACATAGATAATGTTGAGCAGCAATCGCCCATGGCCTTGGCAAGAAAAAAATATGATAAGTATTTACCCTCAAAAATATTCCTCGACTTAAGCTCACTTCAACACAGCACACTCCACCCCCCTACCTGTCCAGCTGTACACCCTGCTCTCGCATCACGTCAGGACGCTAATACACTCACCGGAGAACATTGGCTGGTCTGTCGATCTTGGCCGTTGTTAAATGTCCAGATTTCAGTAGTAGCGCCGCTGGCGGGGACGGTGGCGATGAGCGCGGCCCGGCCGCTGCCGCTGCCCCTCCCCCGCGCGGGGGCTGGCTCGCGCCACAATAGCGAGCGTTGCGCTCCGGTGCGCCGGTGGCTGTCGGCGCCGGTCGCCGACCCCTTACCTTGAAACTATTGACCCGGCCGCTGACCTGTAGTTACGCCGCAGGCCAAAGACACCAAACCCATCCAGCCGGTCACTGGTGGCGGCTGGAAAGCACTTACACTTGTTTCACAGATCATGTTAGATATCTACATATTGGAAAGCTTCTAACTGGCTTTGAGCTGGCAATTAGCTTCTTGGACCAATGATGGAATCTAGGCGGACTGTCCACTACCAGCTTTGTTTAATGACATGTTTTCTAGTTAAAACATGAAATATTGCATCGCTTTGCTGCGTAGCTTGAATATTAATAGACACCTGCGAGGCTGATGGCGCTGTACGTAAGCGGCATCACACCCCGCTGCTAATCCTTTGATGTAGTTTCCAAGTCAATACCTCTGGAAGCGCCAATGTTGCACGTGGACCGTGTGTTTACAGACTGGAGGCTTATCAGCCGCCTCATCACTTGTTGACATTGACCGGCGCTGTTGACACAAAGCCCCGCTCGCCGGCTCACCCGGGCTTATAACAGCTGCGAGTGTGTTTGGGCGTCGAGTCGCGCGGATGAAATTGCCAGTGAACCGGCCAGCTCTGCCAAACATGAGCTCACGCCGGCACATAGTGGCCGGGTACGATCCCAATCAAGTCCAGTCAGGCCGGCGGGCGGACCAGCTCGGTGTGATCCGGCGGGAGGCCGCGGCGGGAACAACTCCAGTGGCTAATTAGCGGGCCCGGCAGTGGCGGCGGAGGCGTGAGAACTCAGCACGTCCGGCCAGGCTCGGAGCCGGCGCCACCCCGCCGACCCCGGCTCCCGGCTCCGCCGGCGGCCGCTGGCGACTGTGCCGCAACCGGACACCGACAGAAGCCGCCGCTGGTTATGGATGTTAGGGCTTCTATCACAAGTGGTGGTTGTTTCAATTGAAGTCTTATAAGTTTGGGGTTTCATTGAGTGTGGACAGGGGCGTCGCTACGGAATTTTCCTGGGGGAACCCGGTCCGGTGACGGAGGGACAGAGGGTGGAAAGCAAAATCAAAACTTGAATCTGTCCGGGAAACGGCTATTGAGGCAGATAACCTGAAACGAGTTGGGAAACATTTACGTAAGCCCAGGCTGATCGAGGAAGAAAATCAAAATCATCATAATTTGGGGGGGAGCGTCCTGCTGGTTCTAAAGCTGAGGGTGACGCGTACCACCCGTCTCATCTACTCCCGACGCCCCGTGACTGTAACCAATGTTTTCTTGGTGGTCCAACTAAGGGTTACTGCATTTTAATAGGTTTCTGAAACTGTCTAATGGCAGGGGCTTTCTGATTTCGTTTTTCCGATCCTTGTTCCTCGAGAAGCTGTTGCTAGCTTCAATGTGATTTTTTTGGTTCCAGTGTTTAGAAGCAAGGATAAACTTTTAGTGTAAATTATCTTAACTCTTACATCATTTGTATCCACTTCTACTTTCTCATATTTCTATATTACCCAAAAGTCGTACAAGGTTTTGTCAGTAGAAACTATTTCACCCAATTCCTTAGAACGTTGACCAAGCAAACTCTAACACAATGAATCTGACGGGCGAATACATGTGAATAATTCGTGTCTAGGCTCACAACCTGAAGTGTCACGGGATCCATCATTCGGGTGGTCACAAATCAAGGTACGTATTGTGCTTCGGCGCACACTGCACTATACCCATCAGATACGTGGCCAAAGGCTGTAACAGACAGCCCGCTTACTTGTTCCCCGCTTCCACCCATTTACACGTTCGGACTCATGTTGAGCCTCATTTCACTTTCCTTCTTGCGCTGTCACGCTAGGATGTAAAATTTCTGGATAGGTGAGGAGCATACAGAATGATAGGATATGCTGGTGCAGTGATTGAATCTCGATCCATGGAATGGGAAAGTTTAGAACCGAAGTGTCTCCGATGCAGCAACGGACCGGACACTACCCCTCCAAGCTTGACCTACGAACGAATTCGAAAGATGCCAATGCCAGTAAGGTCAGATCATGACCTCAAAAGTGACTACGGTGCAGCTGGTGCTCGTGCAGATGCGGCTCACAGATGGCGCAAGCGTAACCCACAGCTGGCGAACCAAACCCAACTCGCAAACGTGACCCACAGCTGGCGCAAACGTGACCCACAGCTGGCGCAAACGTGACCCACAGCTGCAGCAAATGTGCCCCAGCAAACGAGCTCGCCTAGCAGTCCAGGGCACAGAGCGAGCCCACAGCTTAGAAAGAAGCAGCCGGCCTCTAAGACTATCTAAGGCTGAAGAGGACTCCTCCTAGATCTGACGCGGGCATTGTCTGGAGTTAAGGTAGACAGGCGCTGAGGCTGGACCTGCGGTCGTCGCTCCGGGCGGGCGCAGCAGCAGTAGCAGGCGACGCCACCGGACGCAGCAGGCGCGTAACAGATGGTGGACCAGTGACGTCACCCAGGCTGGATGCCAGACCGGCTGGCAGCTGCCGGACTGGCAACAGCGAGCGAACAATGCTGAAACACCGCGTTTGTCCCTCTGTCATAGATTCGAACAGACAAAGAGACAGCAATGAACGTTTTTAGGCAGCGTCTAGTGCCACCTTAGCAAAATAACATCATTTCAGACAATATGTTGTTCAGAAAGGATTAGCCATAAACTTATCAACTCTATAACACAGAAACGTGATTTTCGATAGGATACTCGCTCCAAGAGTGGGCATGTGCACCGAGTGCGTGAATGCTCTGGAACAATTAAATTCCAAAATATAATCCTCGCAATATCCAACATGCACGTCACGATGGAGCACGAAAAGGACTCCCACAAAAGCAAGTCCTTCTCGGCCTGCAGAGAATTACCACAAACAGGTGCATACCTCATTGCAGCTGAGCTAAGCACCACAGAGCAAAACTATATCGGAGGTCCGTGATCCGCCAGGCTGGACTGGCATGCAGAGTACAGTGAGGCGCTGAACGTGAGGAAGCCGGCGGAGCTCGGTTGCACTCGGTGGTCATCGTGCAGTTAGGTCGGCAGGGTTTGGCCGGCCGTTCCCAGCGCGGTGCGGTCTGCCTGCTCGTTACTTTTGGATTCTCTCACAGTTATTGCTGGGATCGCAGTAGCCTCATGCAGCGCAGCTCACCGCACAACCCCACCCGGAACCCAGTGCAGCAGGGGCGGAGGCAGGTCACCCGCAACCCAGTGCAGCAGGGGCGGAGGCAGGCCACCCGGAACCCAGTGCAGCAGGGGCGGAGGCAGGCCACCCGGAACCCAGTGCAGCAGGGGCGGAGGCAGGTCTCCCGGAACCCAGTGCAGCAGGGGCGGAGGCAGGTCTCCCGGAACCCAGTGCAGCAGGGGCGGAGGCAGGCCACCCGGAACCCAGTGCAGCAGGGGCGGAGGCAGGTCTCCCGGAACCCAGTGCAGCAGGGGCGGAGGCAGGTCTCCCGGAACCCAGTGCAGCAGGGGCGGAGGCAGACCACCCGGAACCCAGTGCAGCAGGGGCGGAGGCAGGCCACCCGGAACCCAGTGCAGCAGGGGCGGAGGCAGGCCACCCGAACCCAGTGCAGCAGGGGCGGAGGCAGGCCACCCGGAACCCAGTGCAGCAGGGGCGGAGGCAGGCCACCCGGAACCCAGTGCAGCAGGGGCGGAGGCAGACCACCCGGAACCCAGTGCAGCAGGGGCGGAGGCAGGCCACCCGGAACCCAGTGCAGCAGGGGCGGAGGCAGGCCACCCGGAACCCAGTGAAGCAGGGGCGGAGGCAGGTCACCCGGAACCCAGTGAAGCAGGGGCGGAGGCAGGCCTCGAAACAGGGGCATTCAGCAACCGGCCAACTCAGTCCCGAAGAAGATGAAATATTCTTGCACTACCGGTATCATAGGGTTCTCACTGGCAGAAGATTGTTCCCTTCAAACCCCAAAAGAATTGCTATTGTTGCTTTGTGATACCCTTCACCTAAACCTGTAAAATTGAACTTCTTTCCAATAGTGCTGAAATATATTTAAAAAACCGGGTGAAGAGTGAGTGGAGGCGTATGCGTTCCGCCGCTCCCCCACTTTAGATGCCCATTTATGGCACATGCATGGAGAACAGATAGAGTGTTACATTGCGTTCGGTGGCCCGCCACCGTTACCGTGACCTCCCTTTGGCACCGGAAGCACCCCTGTTGGGGTGGCGGCGCTCCCACCGGCGACAAAGTCACCGGTGCAAGACATGTCACGAAGACGCCCTCAACCCTTCAAAGAGGAGGGGGACTTTTAGCAAAGGAGCATCCCCTAGCGCAGGAAGAGGCTTCAGGGACGTCTCCCAGTTTCAATGACATTTCTATCTATTCCAATGTTTCCTGCAGGGAACACCGCGACGTCATACCTCAGAGACACACCTAGATCTCTTTTGAGTGTGGGGCCACAGGACAGAAGAGAAATCTTGACCCCCAGGGACGCTCGCTTTTGTCCTGCGTCTGTCTTTTGAAATTGTTCTGCCTCCGCCAGTGAGTGCTATGAACTCGGTTGACTTTTTTCCAACCCTATAGGTACAGGTACCTTTAGCTCCCCAGTCACTTGTCGAAACCTCCGAAACTGTTCGGTGCATGATTGACTTTACGGAATGTTCCTCGGGTCTCAGGAGGGATCTCACTGCCCAAACTTAGAAAATGTTTGCTCAGATTTTGATCAATTTTCATCGGCGACCCCAGCCGTGAGGGGAGTGATGCTTACATCGCTTCGGTGTTTGGGTACATTCTTACATCATGCGCTACTGGCTTCGGCACCTTCGAAATGGCAGACACCACCTCTCTTTATCCTCGGACGGTCACGTGGCATTACCAGTTTACATGTGCACCCTTGCTTTCTTTCAGTGTTTTGAAAGCACTCTGAACTTGGCAGGCATTGCTGTTAGATGAGACGTACTCAGCATAAGTTACGTACCTGGGTGCCACCAGGTCTCAGCCTCACTACTTCACATTTCAGGCTTGTTCCTGAAGCTTTCTGGTATGCATATTACTAGCATTGCCACATTATCTTAAATATGATGTATATGCATAGCTTGAACATTAAGTGGTAAACAAAGTACCATCCACCTGAGCCTCAAGAGAGGCATTCTTGCTTGGCCACAGTATGGGGATATTTTTTCAAAGTTCTGGGATTGCACTCCTCTAACAGCGACTTCTTTCTTTGGAGACACTCGTGCTTAATGGCTCACGCGACACTCGTCTTCCTGTCAGCGTGTCTGGCTAAATTGGAAGGTGGCGACAAGAGAGGTACTACTCTAACCAGCAGGTCATCACACAGGGCTGAGGGCGCCGCCAAAGCCACGGAGCACCTGGAAGACTTCTTACTTACGAAAATGTTCTTTCTGGAGAGCTGAAAAGCGTCGTTGGTTACTGCAAAAGAGCGAGCGAGCGAGCGAGAGAGAGAGAGAGAGAGGAGAGAGAGAGCTTGTTTCTAAGCATATCAGCACCGGTTAGAAATTGAGAAAGAATGGACAAACCCCTAAATCACCTTCGGATAGGTAGCGTGCAACATAATTTACTGGGGCACACAGTTTTACTTTACTTTACTTTAGACGGTGTACCTTAGTCGTGGAATTCGAAATGATGTCGAGGGCAATGATCATTGCTCCTTAATCTCAATAGCGTGGGGCCCTTCGTTGTCAATGAAATTTGAGACGTGATTTGAGCAGAAGCATGACGGCAAGCAAACAGGTCCCAAGATAATCTGTTTCCTACAGCAGTGATAAGCTAGGCTCCCTTTCCTGTTCAGTGTAACAATTTGGCCGCATTTCCGCTACTGCAGGTATTCCAGATGATCGGGCAGACTCCCTCGCTCGGAGGTACTGTCAGCACAGATTACGCCTCTGTAGATCCTTGCGTGACAAACACAAACCTGAAGTTGATCACGCCTTGCCACTTGGACTCTTTTTCCGCTTCTAATTGGTTCGAAACCATGATAACCTGCTTTTGATAGCACAATGGGCTCCTGCCCACGAGCTGCTGCTTTGTCGTTGGCTATAGCGGCAGCTGAGGCACGGCCGTGTTTTAGCGGTTCGCAAACACAGTATCGCACAGGCGCACTCATCACAATGAGCGTCCAGACAAGTAGCCCATGCCGTGAAAGTGAGACAGTGTTGTGGCGGCGTCGGCGGCGGCGGCGGCTGCAGGCGCGGTGAAATGACAGTGCCGGGCTTGAGCGGCCAGCCGTGAGACGGCGGCGCCGGACCGTCACGAGGCCTGCGGACAAAGGCACGGCCCGTTCCGCCGGCCGCTGGCTGGTCTGTTCCGCTGCACTCCGCCGACGCCCGCTGACGCATTTCCAATGGCGGCGCCGCGGCTGCAGCGCCGCCGGCCGCGGCGGGCCCGGCTCCCGAACCGACTCCAGCGATAAATGACCTCCTGAAATTAGCTGCCGGCCGTTTGCTCGATAGCAGGTGGCTGTAATAGGACACGTCACAGATCAATACTGATAACGGATGCTGGCGTCATTGAAGTAGCTACACGGTGCGCTAGTGCGGTCCAGAAAACGATCTTGAACAATGTTGCCAATGCAGCCGATCTGATCCCATGGCTGATGACTCTGACTGGTCAGTGTGTGTGTGTGTGTGTGCGTGTGTGTGTGTTTAGGCGGCGAGCTGTGTGCCCAGCGTGCCGGCCACTATTAGGGACGTGGCAGTGCCTGTCACACGGTCAGCCGCAGCCTCTGCACGCTAATGGCAGCGGCGCTGGCAGCGGCAGCAGGTGCCGCGGCGGCGGCGGTGCTGCGCTGTGCCTGATACAACCCAGCGGCGGCAGCGCCGGCATTACCGGCCGGCCGTAACAGCCGGAAGTTAATTTCCTCGTACGGCTGTACGGTGGCCGAGGCAAATGAACAGCGGCGTCGGCGGCCGCTGGTTCTACCGGAAATGCCCCCAGGCGACGGGATGCACCACCGGAAACGGTCACCTCTGATACGGCTCCTCGGCGCGGCCGGAGCCTGGCCGGCGCGCTGAAGCGGCGGTAGTGACAGCTGCTGCTGCAGCCGCAGCAGGCAGCACCGCCGAGTCGTGAGTCGGATGAAGGTGCTTACTGGGGGAGCTGTCTTTTTTTTGTTGCAACTTCCCGGATAGTTTGGCTCTCTTTGTTGGCGTGACGATATGGGAAACACTGCACTGGGTTTTCATGAGCTTCCTCGTCATCGTTTTAGTCGCAAGAGGTCATTTTGCAACAGAGAACTCGTCAGACCACTGCGTTTATTTGCCTGTTCATCATAATCTTGTCATGGGGATGGACCAGTGGTGGTCACGTTGAGCTGTTTTTCTCACGATTTCCGTCGCCTTTAACACGCTCCCCGCTGGGGGGGGGAAGAATTCGCCCTCCTCCTGGTTTTCCCAAGATAAGGCAGAAACTAAAAAATGCAGGACAACAAAACTTACAAAACCTTATCCCTCATCAATTTTACGCATCTGATCAAAATTTTAAGGCCAGGTCAGTCAGGTCAAGGAGCTATTCAAGGTTAAGTGACCCAAACTAAAAACCCAAAATCACAAGTCTGAAGCGGCGCCCAAGGAACATCTGTCAACCGATCAGTTTCCAAATTGCATTATTTGACAAAGTCATTAGGGTCTACAAATCTGCAATGTCGGGAATTCGGATATTTGTTACCTAAGGTGGGGTCAATTTGTTGGTCACCCCATTATAAGTATACGGTGAAAAATAGAAAGTGCTCGTTTTCGATAAAACTGGATAGATGAGCCCAAAAATCCTCAAAGCGTGTATTCTTAGCACAACCTTGACAATAAAGTTTGGCTTTTTACCTTCTGATCTCTCAAAGGTCATGTGAGGTCACAAGAGCACTTAGTAATTATTTTGCTAATAACTTCTTACTGAATTGAGATAAAGCTTCCATTTTGTGCATTGTGGTTATCTTGTCACGGGGACTCGATTGATATACAATACTGTCATACCAGGTCACCCTGTGACCCTGACCTAGCTCGATGTCAGGTCATTTTCACGATGCGACCTAGCAAGGTCACATTATACATCATTCTGTTTTCCACGATGCGAGGAATCCAATGATGCTCAAAGATTTGTTCTAGCTCCGCTGAGTGGCAATCTAGAGGGGGAAGCATACACTGCCCTGTTGTAGGCCTATGGAACCCTCCTTGAACTATACTGACCCCAATATTAACCTGACAAACAAATTATTATTATAATTTCTCTTTGTCTGGTCAAGAGCTTCGAACGCGGTCTGTAATTTTTCTTTAGCTTTCCTGTAGAATGAGTTACGGAGGGGGGGCGAAATACGCCCCTCAGCGATGTGCGTCATACCTGGAACCCCAGCGGGGCGCGTGGTAAAAGGGTGGATGTGATCTAATTATCTGAGACGTAAATAATGGGATGATCTCAATGTTTGCTCTTTTCTTTGTCTGTGATCAATCGTGTGCAGGAGTGGTTTAGCAATGCTTCTTGCGGAATGTTTATAACATGGTGTCGAAATAGGAGGGTCGACAGGGGTCTGTCGTCTTCCACTGCCCCAAATTTCTGTCCGCAAAGTTCTCAATTTCAGCCACGCTTGAAAAAAATAAGTGAGGCTTTGTAGCATCGCGAGCAATAAGTATGAAGGAGCCCGAGTCCGAATAGTTCTCTGTTCTGGAATGGCTGCGAAATTTTGAATATATACTGGCTTCTTATCTTTCGTGCCGGTAACGATGATGTGGCTGAGCTTCACTGTCAGAATATTTATTAGAATTACCCCATAAGTTCGGTTACCTATTACTATTTTTCGTCCGCTCTGAAATGTTTCTGCCGACAGCAGAGCGATTCAATTGATGAATGCGGCAAACAGCCCTCCATTACATCTGATGATTTACTGCTGTAATGTGCTCATTTGGTTTTTTCCTTTAGTTATTTGTTAAAACGTTCCCTGGGTTATCTTAGCCACATTCTGTGTGTTGCATGGAAGATCTCCAAACAGGAGAGCTCTTCCAGAGAATGGGCTTTGAAATCAAGCCCGCCAAGATTAATTCTACCCAAGCAAAATCAAGCTGGGACTAAAAGGAGAAACACTGCAAAAATACCGCAGAGTCCGTCAGTGTTTGTCTACCGAGTAGAACTAAATCCATCACCATGCAATATCCGCGTCCTCAGCAGTGATCTGCCCCGCCGCCGACAGGGAGCCGCCATTTTGACCGCTGCCAAGTCGGCGGGCGGCAGGCACGCGAGCCGGCTATAACGCCGGCCGGCAGACGACCCGGGTGGGCCGACGACGCCGGGGGAGGGGGCGTCGACGTCGACGGTAGGTGGGACCTGGCACAGGGCGTGGCTGACGCGGCGACAACACCCTGGCGTCATATACACCTGCTGATGATGGGAGCATTAGCGAGCATGCACCCTCCCGGCGTCGGCTAAAGAGGATAGGAGTGCACTCATATTTGCGAAGAGACTTCCTGTGTTTTTTGTTCGTTCGTGAGCATTCTTTTTCATCACAACGATATACCACAGCCCTGGTCTATGAATTTCCTACCAAACTCGACCTGAGGTCTGTTCAGGTGCGAGTACAGTTTGTTATGTGGTTAGCCATCCCAGTTTAGAGCCCACATATCGATTGTGTGCGCGGGAGACGACTGTTTTCTCTCTCGTTACATTCTGACAAATTATCTTTTGGGGAAACGTTTCCGATTAGGGGCAAAAACGGTTTTCGTTGGTAAAAATCAGCCATTTTTCGGATCTTTGTATGGTATAAGCTAGCCATATCAAACAGAAAAGATGTTTTCCTAGTACATTATTATACTCAACCTATATATATATATATATATATATTTTGTTGACATGTGGCCTGAGAGGTTATAGAAATTGTTCAGCCGAGACAATATTGTCTCTTTTCATTTGTATGCCAGCTTTTGCTTGTTCAGGGGATCCAAAATGTGTCTGGTAACGTTTACCTTACCTTAAAGCTGAGTGCATGTAGATATACATTTTGACGTAAGGCTATATAAGGATATATAACAGTCCCACAGTGCTTATTGATTTAGTGACGTCGACTTAACGAGCTCGGCGCCGGGACGGAGCTGCATCGACCCCGTAATAGCGGCCGACTGACCGTCGGCACCGCTCGTCGCCGTCGACGGCCGGTGTCGACCGGGCACTGTTACGCGGTCGTATGGCACGTGCCGCCGCTCACGCACTCCAATCTCATCAGGATATTCGCGTGTGCGCGCGTGCTGACATCGCGGCAGTAGACCTTTGCATGGTGCAGTGCAGGTAATACGGAATATTAAATGTTAATCGAAAGATTTCTTTATAATTTGTGTCCAAGTTATCGCAGGCTCGGCTTTTGGGATCAAGACCTCACTAAATTCGTCAGGAGGCTTGCTGTGGAAACTCTGATCCCAGCATCCGAACGAGCAATTCCCTCAATGACGGGTTGATTTGGAACCCAAAGTTTAACGTCCCACAAAACACAGCGACAGCCGCCCCGCCGTGGCGGTCGCCCTCCCACCAGTCAGCCGCCAGCCGACCTCGGTCGAGTAAATATTGAGCACCGGAGCGTCCCAGGGGAACCGATCCTAATCTTTTACCGGTGCGCTGCCACTGCACGGTTTTCTGAGCGGGCTGGAACCCGGTGGTCTACCAACTGAGCTACAGAGGCGGCAGCTCATGCCACTATTCTTCATCATTGGAGTGTGATGGACGAGAAAGCCTACTAAGAAATGCCAGTTGGTTTGAAAGTAAGGGATGTCGCATTGGGGAAAATAAGGTTACAAGGTAACTTTATTATAAGATTACAAGGTAACTTTTTTTAAATACTGGGAACTTGATCCACTTTCTGGGTCAGGTACGATACGTCTGCCAAAAATTATAAAGAACGCCGCCGGAAGTTTCCATGCCCACGTTTTGGATTATATTGTTTGTTCGCATGAGCCTTACTTGTACCTACTAGCTACCATAGTCGATGCTCAATCACTTATTGGCAGACCGCAGCAGTGAGCACATTTTTGCCTTCCTTTCAGCGGTCACATGATAGCAGGTGTAGAAATTGTACAGGTCGATGCGCCGAGCGCTGGCCAAAATAATGACCTCGGTACCGAGTGTTGACGATATCAGTAACTGTGGTCCTATCAGTACAGTAGTGTTTGGCGCTGATGGAGCTTCACAGTCGGTGCGGTACTGGTTCTGGTTCGTACATTGTTAAAGTAGATGATGGCCTGAGTGTGCTGGAAAATATGGCAATGGCTATACAATGGGAGTCTTCTTTCTAGTGCACAGATCATGACGGAAAGTCGATGGCGCCGCCTGAAATGTCACTCCCCCAGGGTGCGACTGTCGACACCCCTGCGGTAGGATTTGGACACCCACCTGATAGGTTTTACCGCCAAAAAAGGAGCCCCCTAGTCCGCATGGCGTTCCCCTCCCCTCCCCCGATCGAAAATCCTGGATCTGCTTATGAGAAAGATGGTGTTAGCCACGCTAACCCGGTGTTTGGCACCTAACTGAAGTAAGACAGCTTACCTTGTGAGCGCCTGGTTCACAGGGGTATGTTTCTTCTGACGTTCTAGACACGTCATTTAGTTTAAAGGCATTTTGAACAAGTGGGTCTAAAGCTGAGTGCACTGAAATCAAATGAGCTACTCATTTATAAAAGCATGAAGGAATCAATACGAGTGCAATCGCTGCTCAGAAATGAGGAATATAAAAAATAGGCGTAGTCATGACGAAAATATATTCCTGTCGGGATAAATAGCGCAGTCACAGACCAAAAAGCAGGAGTATCTAAGTCCTGGTATCTAAGTCCCGATAACAGCTGCCTCCCCTCCCCTAAAAATAGCATCAAACGTAAGCTACTTATGCCCTCCACTCATGCTCCTGTGGCTGATATCGGACCAGTGAGACCAGCTGAGATCGGACCAGTGAGACCAGCTGAGATCGGACCAGTGAGACCAGCTGAGATCGGACCAGTGAGACCAGCTGAGATCGGACCAGTAGACCAGCTGATATCGGACCAGTGAGACCAGCTGAGATCGGACCAGTGAGACCAGCTGAGATCGGACCAGTGAACCAGCTGAGATCGGACCAGTGAGACCAGCTGAGATCGGACCAGTGAGACCAGCTGAGATCGGACCAGTGAGACCAGCTGAGATCGGACCAGTGAGACCAGCTGAGATCGGACCAGTGAGACCAGCTGAGATCGGACCAGTGAGACCAGCTGAGATCGGACCAGTGAGACCAGCTGAGATCGGCCCAGTGAGACCAGCTGAGATCGGACCAGACTAAAGATATTTGATTGGGCTCCCCCGACCTTACCCCACCCGGTGGCAACATCCCAGGCCATGGCATACGTGCGTAATACAACTGCACTTTAGCACCTTCCATCATAAAATGCACTAACAAAGATATTGATGGAACAAATTTCCAAGGAGTCGCTGCAGCTCAGACACTGTACGAAAAAATCTTTGCTCGAACAGAAATGGCGGGGAGATTTGATATTCATAATTAGATAATTTCTTAATCTAAGATTTCAATTCAATTTTTGACAAAAAACTGGGCGTGAAAAAGTAGTGAAATATACAGCACTAGTATTTAAACAGCACAGCGCGGCACAAGGAAGCTCCGTTGCTCTAGCTAGCCACAAATTGAACCTCCCGCTACCGGTTATCATACAGAAAGCTTTCTATTTACATCACCTTTCTATCCAAC
Organism: Lepas anatifera; assembly: GCA_034440635.1. Lineage (NCBI taxonomy): Eukaryota > Metazoa > Arthropoda > Thecostraca > Lepadidae > Lepas > Lepas anatifera. The sequence goes on along the minus strand of JAOTON010000667.1, from coordinate 1,519,242 downwards.
ATGCTTTGTTGTTACACGGTAGATTTAGTTGATTTAGACAGTCATAACGCAGGAATTTACCTACTGGAACTGGGACGTGGCCTGCATGGACCCCACTGAATAGTGGATGTGACAGGGGTTTGTCGACACAGGAACTGCTAAGGTCATACTGCGCCGCTAGCTCGCCCCCTATCTGGAGGAATGTTGGCGATCACTTTACACTTATTCCAAGAAAACGGCCAGGGCTCGAAGCCGACAACACTTATGGCGTGGAAACCAAACACTTTAATTACAATAATTTTTGGTGCATAACAACGCACCAGCAGCCAAGGTTATACGGCATCCCCAACTCTTACCCTGTTGGGAAAGGATTTGGGAGTGTCTCTACTAACCGTGGATTTGGGGATCAGATCAGCTTATTTAGAGGCTCTGCCAGAATTTGAACCAAGACCTGTGGCTCAGGAGACATGGATTATACCCTCTGAGACACTCATCCCCCATCAAAGCACTTAACCGCTCAGTCGAGCATAATAAGTGCCGGCAATATTTTTCATCATAGCGCTTTATTTCTGAAATCATCACTACATTATTGATGTCAGTGCACTGTTCTAATCATACTTTAGAGCCGCACTCGTCATCGGACTATGAACACAGTCTGGGAGAGTGGGCACCCTGCGGCACCCCAGGGCCATTGGGCGGCCACTGACTGTCACAGCGGGTGCGTTCGGGCCAGTTGGAGTGTATCGAGCCGTCGACTTCCCTCGCCAATTACCGCCGCCTGGCAAACACACCCCGGCAGGAGCTGCCCCGCTGTTGCAGCCAGTCCAGCCTCCAGACCTGCGTCCAATTGGGGCTGTGCATACAGCGATTCTTTTAGAGAAATAGCAGACGCTTCTTCATTTCTGAGTCCAGCGTTAGTCACATGTTAATGTTACGGAGTTGGTTAATCAGTAGTCAAAAGTCACCGGTGAGTTTTTTTTTACTACGCCAACATAAGATACTCCCATCAGCATGTTAACCGACCTCTACTTTGTGCTGATTTTGAATGCATGAATTTTAGCTGAGTATTGCTCAATCTCGGTTTTCTCGGATGTGGATATTTAAATACTAGCAGTAGTAGTTGAAGTAACCATGCACCAACTGGAAAATGTTATGCACCCTGAGCACTATTTTCAAATAGTTTGGGCCTAATCCGATTTGTTTTACTTTAAGGTGAGCCAAATCGTACAGAGCCAAAGGTTGGAATGTGAGATGCTCTGATTCATTTAATTTCATCTTCCTTGATGCTGAAAGAAAGAGTGACTAGATTGTTTGTAAAAGTACCAAAACAGTGACAAAAGCCAAAGCTTTCATTGATAAAGAATGTCTCAAATAAAAGTAAGCTTTAAAAGATCACCTCTTTGTCTACCAGGTGAGAAATATTTCAACACGGGATTCCAGTCGTACGTTTTGATATTGGATTTATCTGGCATCCCATATAATTTTGTTGTCCACCGATACAGCCATTTGTTCTTTCTTTTCTTAAAGATCAGCTGGGCTATGAAGGCATAGCCGAAGTTCACTAGGCTTTGTTAACACGTGCACTGGAGGGGGTCTCGGAGCCCCTCATCTATTTTTCAGAGGTGGCTAGAGAACCGCTCGTAGCCGAAACACGATCCTTGGCCACATTTGATATAATTTAACGGCGTGTCGATTGATAAAATAATTTTGAAGGCATGTACAACGTCTTTTTACTTTTAACTTACTTATAAGTTAGGCTTTCAAAATCCGACCTGCATTTCGAGATCGCCACAATGGCGCGGTCTCAAAGATCACAGCTCAAGGTACTATCAGTGCTTTCAAGGTGATTGACCCCGGTGTTTCCGGTCAAATGGCGTTACCTGGTGTGATGTATATTATGATATGACGTCATAGTTAAGGTTCTTCAATGTAAAGGTCAAAGTACAAGGTCAAGGTAAAAATCATTGGTAAAGGTCAATCCTCATTTTCCGCCAAACAGTTGTTATAGGTCTAGCCATAGTGAACATTATAGGCAAAATACCATATTATGACATCTTAGGTCAATGACCTTGAATGACCTTGACCCAAAAATTGTACCAATGATTGATTTTAAACTTCCTTCTATGACCCTGTTCCGCCTCTAGTATGTTCCCGTATTTTACCGCATAATCACGGTATTTTCGAATAGGTCCCCAGCATAGCCAAGATTTTACCTTTAAGACCTCGTTTGACCTTCAAGATATTGACCTAGGTCAATGAAAATTGTTTATGACATGTATCACTATAATCCCACCCACCCTCCAACCGGAGTTTTTCTACGCCTTTTAGTTTACGAGATCCAAGGGGGCCTACCAGGCCCCCTCCAGTGCGCGTTAGTGCCAGACCTCTCTCTAGAGCGGGTGTTAATCCCCAAAGAAGGAAAAGGGAACATGATTACTTTCTATCAGCCTAGCGATGTGCATTCGTGCTCTCGTGAGTTTTGACCCTGGTCCCTTACCAGTCAGTAGACAGTAACATACAATAGAGTGGTGCAACTCTAGTGGGTGTCACACGTGAGTATCCAACTGACCGGACTGGTGCATATGCCCATACACCAGCCTTGATAAGGTGCACCTAAGCTGGGCATGCGTGCACTCCCCTTGGTAGTCGCGACAGCGCCGCAGGTCATACTTATATCAATCTCCAGAATACGTCCGGTATTTCCTCAGGGATCGATCATCGGAGCAGCTGGTATACACGTGCAGTGTTTGAGGTCGGCGGCGACGCGGCGGTGGCGACGCGGTCGATGCGACGGATTCCGACGGAGCGCTGCCGTCGGCGGCGACAGCACGCCGCGTATCGACGCGCCTGAATAACTCATGCGGCAGGGCGTGGCCTGCCGGCGGCCGGCGAATGTGGGTCGGCCGGCGCTGCTGCCGAGGCCCCGCGTCGACGCCGACGGTGCAGCGCCTCTGCGTCGACGCCGACGCAGCGGCTGACGTAGGTGGCCGCGGCCAGTGCGGCGGCGGCGGCCGGGGGTGCGGAGCTGCTGCAGGCGGAGCTGAAGTCGCAGCCACTGGGAGCTCTGAGGCGGACTGGTGTTGTAAGCTCTGACGGTTACGCAAGTGGGTGCGCTCGCCTGGTTCCGAGTGATGGCACACGATCTCATTTTATACGGAGGCAACAACGGGTTTCTAGGAAGGGTAGAGATAATAAATAGCTCTTCCATACCTTTCGACCCAGGGATGACTGGTTTGGATGCTAGAAAAACTATTATCTACCAAGTTAAACATCTATTGGTAGCATATTGGTTGTCAGCAAACAGTTATAGTCGTTTCTACCAAGCATAAGCTCATTTTGTGGCCGGGCTGGTTGAAGCTGCCTTTAAATTGTAGCCTGTGTGCTCGGCAGCAATATTCTAAAAAAATCCTTGTGGCATGCGAAATATCGGGCAAAATACTGCTTGTTCCAATTATGAACAAATTTTTGCCTGGATAGGAAAAATACTTGCACGTTTTTATTGTTGTCTATCATCTACACTATAGGCAAAGCTTTGACTTATATGGTTTGTAGAAACTTCATTATTTTCCGAACGCTTGTTACTTTAATTTTTATAAAGTTGCAGCTTGAGACTAAACGTAACTCGGCAAGATGATGTAACTCAATGAAATTCCCTATGTGTTTCCCGTTTGGACTATCCTGCTTAAGCATTGGGCTGATTTCTAAGGATATGGATCGTCTCGAAGCATCGGAGACTCAATCAGGTACATGAAGGCTTATGGAGGATATCAAGAATTCAAGAATCATCGAGAAGCACGAAGAATACTCTGAAATACTTTGTCCAAATATCCTTGGCACTGGAAGAATTCACAGAATGTTTTACTCGTGGGTTCACTAGTGCCAAAGATAGAGGTCAGATATCGTCAGTTCTTCGAGGGAGCCTGAAGCGCCACAGATGGAAGCACCAAAGAAGATCAAGACCTTGCAACTGCAAAGAATCAGCAAGAAAGGTTGATAAATTTCGGGCGTATTGATGTGTGATAGCGGCCCTTTGCAAATGATTCACCCTTTGTTAAATTATCTATCACAGCTTCTATAATGTATGATTACGGTGCAAGTACTATGGCGGGTCCAAGGAGACAAAGGGGCCAAATAAAGGCCAAATAACGGTGTGCATAACAAACACCAAAAAATGACCACTCGGCCCCTAAATGGGTCATCCATAAATATGATATAGCATATAAGCTCAAAGAAACATGGAAAGGATCAAAACAATATATCTATCAAGGTTCGGCAGAAGCAAACTTAGGCAAAGCAGGAAAAAACATGTATATATTATTTCCGGGGCTGGAATTTGCCTGTCACATCTCCACTCCCTCCCCATCAGCGGTGCCTCTTCCCCAATATGTAATGTCGCGATCCATTCCCCACCTCCCCTCCCCTCACCTGCTTGTCAGAAGCTATGTCCAGTCAGTCCATCTCTGCTCCCTTCCCTCTACAAGATGTCCTTTCTTCTTATATTGTGGTTCCAGCGACAGAAAAATTTCTATCAGATGCAAAGCGGATTAACGTTGCATGGGAAGCTGAGCAGAATCAATTTCATCTTGAAAAAATGGCCACAACCTGACCACTTCGGCCAACCGGAGAAGGGAACTTGGGGTCCCCTCCCCTCGGCCCTGGATCCGGAAGGGAGGAGTAGCAGACCCTGGCGGCGTGTCCCAGACCAAAGGAAGGCAACCAACGTAGCAAAAATGTAAAATATAAATGAGAGACCAATGCCTTTCATGTATGTACTAGATTTGTTGGTTCACCATTATTGGTAGCTACCGGCGCGTTTCGGCTTTGATAGCAAAATTATCACAACTTTTTATAAGACCTACCTATTTCTAAACATAAAATCAGCTTGAGAATGGTGATGAAGCTCACCCACTGTTCTTAGAAGTGATTTAAGTTGCAGCAGCGATTTTCAGCCCTTCCGGCATGATCAGCCTCTTTAAACAGTCACAGAATGCGGAAACGCACTCTTGAATATTAATACCGATAAAAACAGTGGTGTTAATTACCTACAAATATATTTTCTAGACCACTTAGCACGTTTTCTTTGTGGCATTTATTATCCCCCAATGAATGGCTGTGAACTCAAGTGGGATTATGCCACCCCGTTTGGGGACCGTTGATTACAGTCAGTTTACGATATACCACAACGTTATTTGTGTGGGTGAAGGCACAACAAACGTTCTCATTTCTATTTGAGATGAGGAACACTTTTGACCCGTTTCTTAAAAGAAAGCAGTGTTTAATCGTGCTCGTATCTTCCTCTTCATCCAGGCTGTCGCTCGCCCTCTCCCTTCGCTGCAGTTCCGCCATGCCGCTGTGTGAGGCCCCTCCCACCAGTGGTGTCGGATGGGGCTGCTGTCTCTTCTGAGGCCTCCGCCGCCGACCGGAAGCGAAGATAAACACCGAAACGGTCACACGCCGGCGGCTGTGATTCTCAGCGGCGGAGGCGGCGGCGGCCCAACAATTTGTATTGAGCTGACAGCAATTATATAGTGTGAGATGGACGGTGGTAGCCAGCCAAGCGGGAGGCCCAGACCGGGGCCCACACTGCGAATCACGGCCGTGTGTGCTGTTGCGTTGAATCTGGACCTATGTATCGGCAGGGGTATTTAGAAAGGTCTAGTTGTTTTAGAAATTGTATTATGGAGAACTGGTTTGATAGCACTGTCTTGGCTGTCAAAGCCATCTGCTCGATTTGACAAAATTGTATCTGCTAGCATCTTTTCTCGGTAAAAATGAGGAAGATAGAAATGTAAGCTTTGGTGTTGAGGACCCCCAATCGCTAGTCATTTATTGATGCTTTGAAAGGTCCCACTTTCACCATTTCTTAAAAAAGAATAGGTGAAAGTCTTTTGCTTTTAATTGTTTAGATGTAGAATGAAAATTAACGTGCACTTATAGTATTGTAAACCCCCACCCTATTAAATCTGACAATTTTTCTTTAGTTGATGGTTCTTAGGCGCCAGCTGATGATGGTTCGATTTATTACTGTCGGTGAGGGGGCGCTAGCTGTCATGGTGGCTAATGTCACTGATAGGCTCGTCCTTTTCTCAATGACCTCTGATTGGGGCTAGGGGCTTGATTCGGTCAGCCACGCTGTGGGTAGAACTGAAGTTGAGTTTGCTTCGGAGCTGTCATCTACGTCCCGCAACTGACCCCAATCAGAGATCAGAGATGAGAAACATGAATATTGTTTGACCACAGCTTTGGGTACACATAAGAGCACTACAAAGTCATTGCGGTCGGTGGTACTATTGCGGTGGCGTAAGACATATCGACATGAGGAGAGGCAGTTGATTATGATAGACGAAAGAAAATAGACCAAAAAAGGTTTCTTTGAATTTTTAATAAAGGAAGGTGGGCGTACACAAAGTCCATATCTATGCTCAGTTGCAAATGAGGTCAATATTAGTTCACTCTTCACTCATCTTTCAGTGCAGCCGACGCGACAGGAGAATGATATCGGGAAAAGGGCTGACATCCCACCAAATTCTGTCTTCTCGTTTACAAATGATATTCAAGAAAATAGGTTTCAAAGTTTTGCTGTTTAGCTGTTATCATATATAGTTTTCGCTGAATGGCCCTTTTTCAAAGAAATGTATTTATCCAAAAAAGTCTCAGTCGTTATCCATAGCTCCATCCCAGTGGAGAACTATCGAGAGTCTGGCCTTTGGTGCCGGATCGCCTCTGCCAGGGGTAGCGGCTCCGGCCACCGGAGACCTCGTCGCCGGTACACAACAGGCACCAAGCACGTCTCGCAAGACCTTGCAAGGGCAACGCAAAAGAATTGATAGGCACTCTGTTCATTTCAATTCCAAAATTTTTGCTAGGAAAGGCTCTGTAAAATGCCTCATTGAGTGCGATACATACATAATAGGCATTTGGCCCTTGAAACGCCCCAATTTCCGTCCACTTTCATAAAAAATTATTTTATTACATTTTTTTGGGCTTAGTGGTTTGAAAAAACCCCCAATTTCCGTCCACTTCTTTAAAAACATTATTTTTTTAATTTTGGGCTCTGAGTTTACCCTTAAAGCACCGACCTAGATCCAGCACTACCCCCAGTAAAAATACCTCAGCATTGTCGCTGAAATACCTCCCTTGATTTCTGTCGCATGTTAAGTATCGGGGCCGGAGGGAAATCTCGTCATGCTGCAGTTAGTTCAGGCCCTACCCCAGAGACACCCTCGGTCCCCAGCGGTTTCCAGTGCCCATTTCAGACTTCCATCTGTTGTTTGGGTGCGGTCTGGATTGGAACGTGCTGTTGAACGATAAACGTCCGATAAATGTGTTTTCCAAGCCATGGTGAGGCACCTCCTGGCCCTGGAGGTGTATGTGTAAAACTTCTAAGAAGTTTTGAGCGTATGTTTAACCGTAAATAGCTATAATTATGATAATTCTGAAAACGAATAATTGGCCCTTTGATGAAATAAGGTAATATTGTCATATTTGGACTAATAAACGTCAAATCACATCTTATTTCGAGATATGGTTCCCAAACAGGAGATCATGATGACGGAGCTATTTTCCTGGTTTAAGAAAGCCTCGGAGCTTCGCCATAAATAGTGCCCAGCCAGTCCAATGCAGGTCCGGCTTAAGCTGAACTTATGCGCCTTCCCGACATCGCATATGAGTCAGATCTTCAACTATGATGGTGATCAAAACACGATCAGCAAAACGGCTGAATCAGTAAATATATTTGTGTGCAAAGGTCAGAGAAAATCCCGACCTTTCCAAGATGCCCGGGGGAAAATTTTGGATACAAGGAGATTGAATATTTTCAAAATTGGAACTGAAGCCCATTGAGGTACTAATGATCCCCTCAACATAGCACGGTATCACGATTCCCGTGCCTAACCTGCCTCTTCTTTGTGTAGGAAGTAATTCTTAATCCTTCATGTTAGATTTCAGGTACCATTTTTGTTTGAGAGAAGGGTTCTTATAACGGGGTAAAAATTTGTACGCGCAGGGAAAATCAAGTATTTCTGAACCTCTGGACTTGAGTGTCAACGGAACCCAGATTGAAAACCATGGGAATCAACAGATGTGTGCTCTCGATTGTTAGTTTTGTTGACCGTAGCAACTCTTTGATAAAAGTGGTTGACCACGTGAAACCAGCCTATTGAAAAAACGCCACTTTTGATAAATCAGTATAAATTTGAGCTATAGGATAATGACATCCTTCCGCTGCCGAAAGGAATAGCTGTACCTGCAGGACTGGGGATCATTGCACTAAAACGGGCATAGATTGCGTTGCACTGAATAGCTTAGGATCCATTAAAAAGGCGTTACATTTTTAGGTCACAACCATGTCAGTTACAGCTAGCCGTAGCAACTTTGTCATGACTAGCTAAGCCTGGATCTGTAGTGGTAGGATAAGGTGAGAAATGGACTCGTGAATTTTAGAAATGTGCAAAAGTTATTAGGGCAGGCTCAACTGAATCAAGTACAGCTTTTAAGGTGAAGACTATGCGTGTGACGTTCTTTAGATCATTTTTGAGTGAATGAGTTTGCTCGAGTTTGAATATTTTGGTTTTGGTAGGTAATTAAGCTTAGCAAAATAAAACTTGGGTTTAATTCTTACAAAGATGCTTACAAAATCTATTTCTATATATCATAATCTAGACGGGGTTATAGCTACCACCCGTTATGCATTTTCGTATAACTAAATCAACCCTACATGTGCAGTAGAATCATTCAACTGTCTCACGTGGAGATCTGGGGAGCTGTAAAAAATCAAATACGTTGATCGCATTGAAAATTTACCCCGGAAAATGTCTAAGTCGAGAGCCTTGGGTTTTCCAAAGATTTTATAGGAACTTCAAGAAGTCTTTGTGCCTAATTTTTGTTTGCTGTATGTGTTATTTGTTTTTACCATAACTTATTTTGTGAATTGAGTCTCTCTACAATGTAAGGAAGTGGTTTTGATATATCTTTACAGGTCATCATGCACTCCTAGAAGAAAGGACAACTATGGATGGTGGTGACGAGGTAAAGCTTAAAGACGTTTATCATACCCGTTGCTATCATGCATAAAATTAAGCATTGCAACACGAGCATTTCAAGTATGTTGTTAACTTGCGTCAACCAAGCCTGGATTCTAGGGGCATTGGTATGCTCTGAATATCAGTTATTTGTCGGTAATGGATTAAGAACAGTCTTCCTGAACATAGTTCCCCTTCCCAAGAAAAATAGCTGCTCTAGGACCTTCGATGCTTGTGGCTTCAATACTCTGTCAAAGAAAAACACGCCTGGAAACTTGTTTAACTCTCGGCACACGACGATGCAATTTATTTACGTCAAAAAACTGGTCTGAACCTCACCATGAGGCGGCACAAAACATAGCTATAAACAGCGGACTGTCAGTGGACTAGTGTTCTTTTGGGATGGTAGCATCTCCGGATGTAAAGTCCAAGCGAGAATCTGTGCCGTTCCGTGAACAACAGATGGTGATTTTCACTCTTTAGTTCTTTTCTCACGGGCTTCAAGGGCGGTAACTTATCGGATTTATTTCAAAATATGTGCAGGATGTGAGTGCCGAGTACCGAACAAGTATTTTTGTTGTGAGCATAGAAGTAGCCCAACTTTTGATAGAGGAATATAAAAAGAGTTCTCATTAACAATTATTCTTCGGTTTCAGAAGCAAGATGTTCAATAGTTCTCAGAAACATATAAGTGTCAAATGATCTCAAATTACATTTTCTGATGATATGATGGTCAAAAAGTTAAACATAGAGGAGTGAAGAACCAGAGGACAGGAAGGATGATTTATTTAAAGAGAAGGGGAACAGAACTCCACCATTGAGGGTCGGGGGCCCAGTTCCCAATATTATGTATCTCAACAGCTCCATTTTTAGCCAAATTATGTCAGTGGTAATAACGGAAGGAAATGCACATTTTTTGGAGAGAGAGAGAGAGAGAGAGAGAGAGAAAGAGAGAGAGAGAGATAGATAGATAGAGAAGAAACAGCTACCCCATTGCTGGCAACATTATTAGAAATTTCCCACTGTCCAGCGCAGCTCTCTCACCCCCCCCCCCACACCCGTTCAAAGAATTGTTTGCTCCTCTCTAGACAGTGTCGTCTACCTGGGGAAATCCTTGATCAGTTGCATGCTAAGAGAACTTTTCAAATGTTTACCGCCAAAGTATCTGAAATTGGCTGATGCTCTCTTTGAAATTGAAGATGAGACTTCCTTTGAAATTCCAAAAAAGCTCCCCCAGGTAATAAACTGGCAGCCGCTGATGCTGGGCTGTGCTCGCTCTCGGCAAATTTTTAGGTTCACCACAGCTGTCTCCTCTTCACATGTAGAATCAAATATGCTGGAATGACGATCGTAATGAATGACCCCGTCACCACATTCGGTTCTCATATCCGGGAATCCTAACTCCGACTGTTGAGAGCTAAATTCCGCTTAGACTGACACAACATGCAAAAAAACTGTATGAAGATGGATGAGGGAGGATGGAGCAATTGCCCTTTTATTCAGACAGTTGAGGAGGGAGTAACCATCCCCACAATGGCCCATGACTCCTGCTCCTATGAGATTCACATTAAAACCCTGCATCTCTGGAGACATTTATAGATGTCTGTCGCTTGGCCTTCCTCTGTCCAGAGCTTTGGGAATACAAAGGAGGTGATTGCAGCATTTACAATTCGAAAAAGGGTCAGACAGTTGGTTTGGCCTTTTTAAGTAGTTTTTGCTTCGTTTTTTTAGGTAGATCCATATTCTCAGGCAGACATTGCATCTTTCCCAGCCTTAATGATGACCGGATCCTATTTTTGTGTGTAGATTTTGTGCAATATATAACAAAGTGAGCCTGAAGGGCCGGCATCATTTCTTAAGGTTACATTGAATTTGACTAGACTGAGCGATCTAGTTCGAGAGGTCTCAGGGGAAATCAATTATTTCTTACCTGGCACTGTGCGGGACTGAAGGAAAAATGAGTTGAAACATACCTTTCCTCAACAGTGTGATAAATTTGAAACGCTCAGGTGGGAAACATTGATAAATTTCAAAATAGGTAGGAAACAAATTGTTGCATTTTATCTGGCATGGTTTGCCGTTGAGAAGTGAGCCTAGGGACCGTTGACATATCTGACGGACCAGACTACCTTTTTCAGTACGGTCGGCTTTTCTTTTTAAAATATCAGAAATTCATAGAAGTGGGTTAATCGGGCCTACATGACTTATCCTGCATTCCTGTCTTAGGCGCACCATCTTTTATGCACACATCATGAAAGCGTGCAAGTTATATTGCAGGATCCTGCCGACGGCGGCGAGCCGGCTGGAGGACAGGGGACTGATGATGGTGGCGCCGAGGGCACGGTGGAGACCTCCACCATGCCAGCGGAGGACACAGCTCCCTTCACAGAGCACAGCGAGGAGGACGAAGAGGATGCAGAGGATGGAGAGGAAGAGTCCGATCCGTCCAGCACCAGCATCAACATCGCCGACATCAACCTCGACTACACCGACATGGACATGGAGTTTCAAGGGGTAATCGTGTAGGTGTAGAATGTGTGCAGTGCACATATAGCCTCAGCAGCTGAGGGGCCCTAAAACCCCAATGTGTACAGTGACAGAACTTCGGCTTCTCCAAATTTTTTGTGTGCTCAACCCTTGTATATTGATATCTGAGATACACATGCATTCAGCTCAGTGATGAAAAATATATTTCTCAAATCCAAGTAAATGCCACCACTGTCGCACATCAAAATAACCATAGACTCGTCACCTAGCTTCTCTGGTCGAACATCTCGGACGTGCCGCCAGGTTCTGGATGAGCTGGCAGCTGACCCTAACCTGGAGAAGTTCCGCGACGAGTACGGCAAGCTGCACCAGGCGCTGCAGCGCTCCCACGCCAACGAGCGCTGTCTCATGGACAAGTACCGCGAGCTGCAGGCTGAGATCGCTGCCCACTCCTCCGAGCGCGCCACCGCTCTCAAGCTGGCTGCCGAGGACAAGAACACCATCGACGCTCTGAAGAAGGTATAGCGGTTGAAATGTAGATATCGTGATGGACAACAGGTGTGCGGAGATTTCCAGAGTGACTGCATCCGAGACTGGCTGTTTAACACGCGCATTGACGGGGTCGGCCACGAGGGGCGGGACACCCCTAAGATGAGAACCGTGCAGGTAGAAAACGTAAAGGAGTGAAGCCCATCCACCCACGAAAATATTAACCATTTTTGTCAGGTCACTAGAGGTCAAAACATGCCGTCATAGGGATAACATGTTTCGGCCATTACATCTGAACAAGTAAAGATAGAGCAAAACGATGTAAACTGTATGAATCCTCGCAGCAAGCCGAATCGAATGATATATAATATGACCTTGCTATGTCAAATCAATGATTTGACCTGACCTGAGGTCAGGTCAAGGTCAAATTGGGTGAAATGCATATCATTAGAACTGCAATGACGAGGCAAATATAATGCAGTTAAAATACATGCTCTATCTCTATTCATTACTGAGTTATTTAGTTAAAGCCATTTTTCCCATGTATTTCCAATGGAGAGGTCATGGCTCGTACCTGACCTTAGGTCATTGATATAAAAATACCAGAACATATTTTAGAGAACTCGGTGGGGCCATTGTGTGATATCAGTTTCAATCGGATAAGTTCACCCTGCTCCGACTTATGCTATCTTTAACTTTTTTTTAGGTCAGGTCACTTGACCTGTACTGGTGACCTGACCTGAGATGACCTAACCTCAAAATTTTGAAAAAAGTTGTAAAATTAATGAGGAAAAAGTTATGCCAAGTACGGTGGCGCTACACGCCGCCGTTTTTATGCTATCTCTGAAAAACCCGAGGAGGGGCGGGTACCCTCCCCCGTCAATGCGCGTGTTAATGCTGGGAGGTACATAATGATAATTGTTGGGGTTTAACGACGCACCAAATGCCAGGGTCATACGGCGTCACCAACTCTCACCCTGCTGGAAGGGATTTGGGGTATCAGATCAACTTATTCAGAGGCTCCACCGGGACATGACCCCGGGACCAGTGACTTAGAAGGCAGGGATATTATGCACTAAGCCACCCATCCCCCAAGGGAAGTACATACATATACATACAAATCACAAAAATAGACTGGTTTCTCTCCTTCACAAGCAATGAATTACTACACTATTTACTGCTGTTGCTTCCTCAAAGCCTGTTAACACCGGTATTTGGTGTTCTAGCACTCGTGCTCGACCAAAGGGTAATTCATGATTCGGACATATCTATCAAGAGTTTCACAAGACATTTCTTCACCCGCATCAGGAAAACGCTTCTAAACCCTTTTTATCGCCATAACACGGGTGGTACAAACACGTTCCTAAACTAATGGCTGTGTTGGCACGTCGCAGGAGGTGGAGAAAGCGTGGAAGATGGTGGACTTGTCCCACGAGCGAGAGCAAGAGTCCAAGGAGACCATGGAGTCGCTGCAGGCTGAGATCTCGCGCATGCACGAGCTGGCGGGCCAAGGCGAGCAGATGACCTCCGTACAGCAGGAGCAGTGAGTGAACCCTCTGATGAGGCTGCCCCTTCACACTGGCCATCCTCAGCGCAGATGCTGCGCATTGTCTTACTTTTAAAACACTAGCCGAGTGCTTTAACCCCATTCCTGTCAGGGGATTCTGCCTACGCCCATATTTTTCCGATATATTTCAAAAATGGTTTGCAACGGGGATTTGGAACTTGATAATGTTTGCTACAACTATACTGGGAACCTTCCCTGAAATATTTCAAATAACAGCTGGACCAGGGTCTGAGCTATGGCTCGGTATTAACCCGCGCCCAGGGGTCCGGCGCCACCTTGCCCACCAGGGGCCATCGATGGCCCCCTCTAACTCCGAAAATATGGGCGTTAGCGCAAATCTGCAAAGTGCAATAGAAAGCTTCGTGAATTCAGTAAGAAATTACTTCGCATGTTTTAGTGCTCAGGTCAATGGTTTGACCTCCAGAGGTCAAGTTAGGTCAAGATCGGCTATTTTCACTCAAATATGCAATGATTAAGCAAACTGGGCATAACTCTTATGTCATTAGAGCTATTGAATCCTGGTAAAGTACATTTGATAGGAAATTGCCAGTACTTTTCCGCTATGTGGAACGTAAAGACCTCCCGCCAGTGGTTTGACCGCCAGAGGTCACCTCGTGACCTAATATGACCTGAGGTCACGAAAGGTCAGAAAGTGACCTTGCCGTATATCAAATGAAAGCCAGTGACAAGACAAACACGATGGTGTTTGTTTCACCGCTCTAGCTTAATTAGGTCAAAAGTTATTGCCAAAATACTGTTTTTGACCTCTGGTGACTTGGATGACCTTGGAAAAGTCAAAGGGCAAATATGACCCCTGGGATCCGTGAAAGGGTGTCCAAAAACGTTGTTCTAAGCAGTCTGAGTATTTGCAATCATTTTTGTGGCTTTTATATCATGAAACAACTTTTCCCTATGCTTTTCCAATGGGAGAGGTCGCCTCGTGACCTGACCTCAGGGCACGAAATCGAAAAATCCCGGATATACACCTTGTAGACCCTGGAGGGTTATGAAGTATAGGAAGTTTCAAATCGATCGACTTTGAAATGTAGCTCTTACAGAGCTCTAAAGTGAAGTAAGGTGACCTTGGTTGACCTCGTCTGGTGACCTGACCTTGGGTGACCCGGGGTAAAAATTTCAGGATGATGGGAAAATGACGCAGTGAGAGGTAGAGTCCTCAACTGCGGTGCTGCGCCTCGTCGTTTTCTGCTATCCCGGAAAACCTTAGGGGTCCATCGATGCCCCCGTGGGGCGAGGTTAAGGAAGGATTTATTCGCAAATCGAGTATCATCGTGTATGGTGCTTTATTTGCACAACACAGCCATCCGTTGTAATTTCAAGAGCAGTGAAAATGTTTTAATGTTATGACTCAGATGTCAGGCGATATTTCATCTACATTTGCCTATAATTTTCTGATAGAGGCGGTTCCAGCAACTCAAAAATGGGAAGTTTTAGATGTGATGACATTCTACTCCTGCAGAGTGAAGAAACTGGTTAATACCAAACTCCCAACTGTACATTATGTATATGATAATAAGATTCTATAGGCGTGCTCAGGTAATGAAATTTAGGGGTTTCACGCATGAGCAAGCGTGTTTTTGCGTACTAAGTGCAATGGACGGGACAAGCCTACAAGACTGAATACAAAAAAATGCATCCATGGGCGGAGCAAGATGACATGATTTTTAGAATCCCCCCCACCCACACACACACAGTACCCGCGTGGGTATATAAATGTTGGGAAAATGGAAAGTATCAATAGCCGAGGAACACATGTATATAGATGCCCCTTAGACATTGGGAAATATCCATCTTTTCCTACTATTTTACTTTCCTGCATCCACCTCTGCTTTTTTCATTGTAATATTTGTCTATATGGAAACGATGGCAAACCGTATTTCAAATATTATACTCTATGCAAAGAAACGCTGATAAAAACTTATACTGCACCATATAGTTCTGACCCTGGATCCACCATTACATTTGGAATGTTCACCTAACTAGAATATTTGACAATTATGCATTGATTCCAAATCTTTAGGGAGGGGCAAACCACCCCTCTCCCCCCTCGCCGCGCCCCTGACCAGAATAAGGAAAGGCAGGAGCATGACAGGAATTAGGGCTAAAGTCGTTCTGATACCTAAGCTTCGGATATCAGATTGCCAAAGCACCAATGGCTCTGGCGCCCCTCCAGCTCTTATGACTTGCGTTTTTCATTGTGCTTCCTAGTATGTTAGAATTTATTGTTTGGAATTCAGCAAATGCCGGGATTGGTGGATCAAGGGTTTTCGATGTGAAAGGGTACCTTTTTATTTTATTTTATTAGGACCACTCCCAACGGGCAAACTTGCCCAATTACAGGGAGTAATGGCGTGGGTGTTTTAAGGATCCTCTCCACCGGGTCAGATCGGACACGGAAGGCGGTTTCCCGCTGTGGGGATTGAACCCACGTGAATCCATGCTATCCGATCCGAAGACTGGCAACGAAGCCACTAGGCCACCCCGGCCCCAGTTCTAGGGGCGCCATCTGCTTTCGAAGGGGCGCCTATTGGAAGTTGGAGAGGGCACCATTTGAGTTGAAGGCACCAATCTGTTTTTAATAATCAGGAAAATAAAGAAAAAAACATAATTTTGATTCTTAATGTGCTTTCGATCAGAGGAAGGGGGATACAATAATGGGGGCGCCAATACTTGAGTCCTGGGGTGAGTGACACTTCAAGGAACACCGCAGCAATTTCAGGGGGCACCGGCTGGTTTGACCAGGGGGACTCGAACCTTACCGCCTGGGTCCGTACAGGATCGACAGGATAGTAACCGTTGTACCATCTAATTTTTTCGAGTGTCCAGCTATTTGATTTATATTGAAATTGTTCATGAAAAAACTGGTGGTTTTTATCCACCGAGCATACGGAATGACTTCAGAATGGACGAGCTGCGGGACACCCGTACTGAGATGACCCGGGAAAGGAACGAGCTGCTGAACGAGGTGTCGAGACTGCGGAGTCAGCTGGACGGGGTGGTGGGCCAACAGGAGGCCACCGACAAACAGAAGCAGGAGGTCGAGAACCGACTGATGAACATGACACAGGAGATGCAGGTGGGACGCCGATCACAGGCAACTGTAGCCATGAGGTGTGCTCAACGCTGCTACACAACGCCGTGGGTTAACTTCCTTCGTTTGGTATGATTTTTTTCAAAGTTATGATTAGCACATTGGTAGTGAACGAGCTTCACAAAAAAAAACTTTTGCGGGAATATTTTTATTTAGATGTCGAAGGTATCGCCTTAGTATATCGGCCTCCGTCTGTTTCATGCTACAACTAGTGTTTTTGCAGCACTTACGCCAAAATCATCAGGGCGATTCACAATTATTGGAAATCTAGGTAAAGATTTTTGATGTCACGGAGAGAATGCAAGGTTGCAGAAGGTAGTTTTTCTGTACGGAATTTTGAGACTATTGTTAAGGTGTTTTTTGCCGTAGTTAGACCAAAAGGCTAAACATATTAACTATATTAATCTGGCAAGTTTTGGTCTTAAGCCGTGATAGCAGTTCACACGTGTCAATTCAAATTTGAAACAATTTAAATGTCAAAATCGATGAAACAATACTTTCTCTCATAGATTCGCATGTCGTGTGGGAGAGAGCATTTTATATTTTAATCACTTTTTTCATCATGTTCTTTCACAAATCAGTTTTAGATTTATCATTACCCATAATGTCGTGTGTGTTCATCTCTAGTCTCGGATGAGAATCGGCTCACACATTGTATTTACCTTGATGTAATATGCAAGTGATTCAAGAAGAAATTATAGATTACAGCATCCTCATGATACGGCATGCAAATCTGTGGGAAAAAATGTTCACGCGACCTTCAAATTTGAACTTATGTATGTGAACTGTTACCATGATCTGAGGCCAAGACTTGTGAGTTAGATATAATCGATATCGTTCATCTTTCGGTCTAATCATCACGGAAAAAGAACACCCTAAGCATAGAGAGAGAATATCTCTTTGTATTTGTTTTTTTCATTTCTCATATTTTTCCGACTTGTGCTCATTTATTTCTCTCACATTCATGCATCTCAATTCAAAACACTAACATTGCCTAACGCAACTCAGTAACGATTGCCGATAACGGATAACACCCTACAAAAGACGAGGACCTGAGATAGGACAAAGACATAACTGCACTATTAGAAACTTTGCATGCTTATACCTGCTCAAAGAACACAAATGTACTAAATCCCAGAACCACACACCATCTTTCTCGTTTAGGCTACAGTGCCGGTTCAATCTGTAGTAGGGGTCTCTTCTCTCAGATGCACCCACTTAGCATTAGTTCGTTGCATGTTACCACCACTCCCAAACGAGGCCGCCAACTGTTCGGGCCTCTTATCTCGCCACAGTCTCTGAATCATATTTTCCAAGACTGTATTTGGTTTTTGGTTTTTCATAAGGATTGGATTATGGTGACGGTGGGCATACATGGAGATGCTGACGAGACATTAAGTCTGCTTGCCTCGTTGATCTACGGCAGATAACCAAGAAAAAGC
The DNA here is from genome assembly GCA_034440635.1 of Lepas anatifera. NCBI lineage: Eukaryota > Metazoa > Arthropoda > Thecostraca > Lepadidae > Lepas > Lepas anatifera. The sequence continues at coordinate 1,501,149 of JAOTON010000667.1, read as the reverse complement.
CTATATTTTGCTGGCCATGCAAAACACACCTGGCCTATTTTGGGCGGCACATAACCCAAATTGCGCTAGAGGAGGAGACTAATTTGTCAAATATCCCCTAAGCAGCTTGAGGTGGGCTTGTGTAGCATCCTGACCTTATGTCAAATTAGACTAGACAGAATCTTTGATCTTTTCAAGAAAATAGCTTGAAAACGGATTGTTCTATTGCTCATTGCCTAAGTTGGGAAACAGTGTTTTATCGCCAGGTTAGTCAGGTCAGCCAAAAACCTTGAAATTCAAACCATATTTTGAGCGGTGGTAAATGTAGTTACTTAATTTTTGGGGAAAAAATTGCTGCGAACAAAACGAGCGTATCATATATTGTGTCAAATTGAAATTTGAATTGCGTATTCAACACTCCCTCGGGAACTTGTCACCGTCCACTGTAGAGCGCTGGATGCATCGACACGTGCTGGAGCTTTAATAATTGTTGGGGTTTAACGACGCACTAACTGCCAGGCTTATACGGCGTCGCCAACTCTCACCCTGTTGGAAGGGATTTTGGGGATCAGATCGACTTATTCAGAGGCTCCGCCGGGGCTTGAACCCGGGTCCGGTGGCTTAGAAGATAAGGGTGCTATCCACTAAGCCACCTGATCCTTGAGCTTTCTCGTGCTTCCTGGACCCTTCATCATGCGAGACGAAACTTTACTGTCCTTTGCTGCCATTATTCTATGGTTCATATATGCTTGAAAAGCTAATCAGCTGTTGTTTGACTACCCGTCCTTTCCATGCCACTGCTGAAAAATTGTCATGTTGTGGTGGCGGATGCACTCGGAGGATTTCCTTCCCGGTGAATATACTGGGCCTCTAACGTTACACTCCCACCAGCTCTACCTCCTTAATTTTGCACTCATATTCCTGTTTGGTACCTACATCTATAAACACATCACTCAGAACTTTTCCCGCGGGGCTGCCTCGCAGTGGTGATGAGAACCCTCGTACTGAGCTTCTGACAATCCATGAACATTGCTATGCACTTTCTTTCCTGACAGGTGTACCGTAGTGACCTGCAGAGAGAGAGTAGACGGAAAGATAGAGCCGAACGTGACCTGAAGGCTGCCAAGGCCGAGATCGAGGCCAAGCAAGCTGAACTCAAGTAAGTAGTCAATGTAGTCATGCACCGCCCAGGCTTCAGGGCGGACGACCTGAGCACAGCTGACGGTGGCGATGTTGGCTAGTTTCGGAACGTTGCTTAAGGAATAAACAGGTAATGATTAGACGCCAGGTAATGTGTACATTGTTATCTTACTATAACAGGATGGTATCCGCGATGCCATATTTCTGCGGTGGCGGCATGGAATGAATATAGTTGCGCGATGAAAACCTTCACAACGATGGCACGTCCGTGGAGGCAGGCCAATGAAACTATGCTGTAGGAAGCAGTTGTCAGCTGCCAGTAACGAACATGTCAAGCCCTTGAGCAACGGAAGCAATAGATTGAGAGCCAGGTGCTCAAATGCAAAACTCTAGCTCGGGATCAGTGACTTCCACCGTATCCCAACTTTTCAGGAACCAAAATACCCACCTTTTGACAGACCAGCCTCCTGCCTGTGGGCTAAGCCTCGTCTCTTGATAGAGTATCTTCGCCCAAATCTGATAATTATTATGTTTTTACAGAGCGAAATACTTCGGGCTGGGCCAAAATTTGATGTGGTCAAATTCCGGTACTGACAAAAGAGGTTAGGTGCATATTGTTTAATAAAACAGGAGATAACGAAACATCTAGGTATTTCTTAACCCTATTTCAAAATACCCTAAGCGTGGCTTCAGCCTAGTTTCCTGGGTATTCCATGACGCTAGTTTTGCACTCAGGTTCTTCCTTTACAGTTCTACGAACAGAAAAGAGATGCATAAGTTTCTGCACTAGTTTCCGTTTGATCTGCAGTATTCGAAATTGCTGCTGTGGTGTCACATATGTTTAAGTTACCACCTCTTGTCAAAAGCAATGTTGGTACGAAAGTAAGCAATTCTTCCCTCGCACATGAGATGGAGTTTGGAGCAAAGTCTGTCTCCGGCCGGTGTTGTCTCATTCGGCTGAATTTTAGAGGTTTCTGAGCGGTCGCCTATGTTTTCACAGATCTTTTCAGGAGAAGCTAGATGAGGGCCAAGAACTGCTAGACAAAAGCAATAGTCTTCTGAAAGAGCAAAAGGTAAGTCTGTGAACCAAGTGAAAAGTGTATTTATTGAATTCCTGTACCACTGGCTCACCATAAAATGATCGTTACCTAAAATATTGACTCCCCAGGCCTAGGCTCAATTTTCCATGTGATCAGCGCAAACTGAATAATTCACTGTAGCTAATTCAACTATTAATTCATCTGCAGGAAGCATGTCAAATTTTCTAGCAAAAAAGGGGACTATTGTGATTGACTTTCGACTGCCGATCCCCTTGCACGTGGAAAAAGAATGATTTTTACATGAATGATCCTTCCGAATCCAAGTTTTGATTGCTTGTTTAGCTGAGGGTCCCCATCTCAAGTTGCTAAAATACAGCTCGACTGATCTACGTTTAAAATCGATGGCGTCACACCGAAACCTAGTTGCATAGAATTGACGTGAAACAGTTGTTGTGAGGTCTCACTCGACCGGCGTACGCACAGACCATGAACGAGGAGGCAGTGAAGGAGGCGGAGCGGACGTCCGAGAACTACACCCGCCTGCAGGAGGACTACGAGGCGGCCCTCCTCAACATGGACCAGCTGGCTCAGGAGAACCGACAGCGGGCCTCCGAGCTGAAGGTCAGGCGAGACCACCGCCGCCAGCACAGGCTGGCAATCGGACAACTGCCCTCTTCTATAGCTGCTGACAACTTGCATATTCTTGGAGGTTTCCACGTTAGCATAGGTCACCAAGCAGTGTATAGAGACAGAGAATCACCCTGCTGACTTGAATGTGACCTTGTGTTCTGATGGTGGGCGGTGGTAGGAGCGGGAGAAGGAGCGGGAGGAGCTGACCCAGGAGCTGCTGCGCCTCTCCAAGCTGCGCGAGACGCTCAGTCGACGGCTTCGCACGGCGGAGGACACCTCGGCCGACCTGGAGCAGCAGCGCGAGACCATCGAGTCCACCGTGGCCCGGCTGGAGCGCGAGCTGGAGAACGTGCGACGCTCCGCAGAGGTCGACCAAAAGACCATCGACAACCTCAAACACGACCGCGAGCTGCTCAAGAAAGGCATCCTCAAAGCGCAAGGTGAGAGAACAGCAGAATGTTTTTGGGGTAGGTATGGTGTGTAGTTATTGGTCTGTATCTTTCATTTGTTTTTAAAGTGCAGAAAGAGAGCTTGTGTTCTTATTCATTTCATCTGTCTTTTCATGTCTTCACAAACGTGTCATAATAGGGGTGTCAGGACGACCTGAAAATATACTTCTCATCCATTGGCTTTCAATTTCAACGAAAATTGGGAATCAATCGGAAAAAATTTGTAGCCAGCCAATGTGGAAGGCAGCAAGGAGCCCAAACCGACGATTTTTAGTTCTAGAGCTGAATCTTTTTGTCAGCAGTAGGCTGCAAATTGACTGACCCGCTCAAGTTGCGGTGACATTGCATATGATACCGCAAACTCTCTTATGTGTAGTTTTAAAAGGAGCATAAGCTGCGTCAAAATGTTCAGGATCTCAACTCAAAGGTTTTTATGAGTGCACCTTCTACTGACGAGGCTTGCGTCTGACGACAACTGTCATGCGATGCTCTTCCAGGCATCAGCACCAAGCAAGAGCGTTCGCTGAAGCTGCACGAGCAAGCCAAAATGCACCTGGAGCGCGAGGCCAAGAATCTGCGGCACGCGATTCTGAAGCAGAAGTTTGCGATTGCCGGCCTTCAGAGAGATAGGGACAAGTAAGGCTTTGGGAGGATGGTTATAACGCCTCTTGAGCGGTAGTTTTGATGACTGGTGTTGGGACTGATTGTCGCTAGGTTTTTTGGTGATTTTAGCGATGGTAAGTCGCACTTAGCCAGGCTTATTGTGTAGCTGTGGAGAATTGGTACTAAGCCTGCTCACAAACCAGGGTCTTTACAGTCTGGCAAATGCTGACTTACTATCGTTGGAGGTACAGAAAAAAGCTAATTTCATGTAAAGTTTTTGAGCCATTCAATTCACAAGCTATATGTGGAATTTGAAGCATTATTTTCTTAATACAATGAAACCAGTTAAGGAGGGTTGGAAATTGATGAATATTATCAAACAAGCATAAAAGAGTTCAAAGAAAAAGAAGGGCCATCTCTACTCATTAAAAAATTTGTGTCGGAGCAATTTCAGCTTACAGTTTGCTAAGCGACTGGCTAACTTGTACTCACGTATCATGAACAAAGTAGCATGGCTTTCAGTCATCTTTTATTTGGTATCATATTGAATGCTATTGCACAAGGATTCAAACTATGTTCATCATGACCTTGAAAACTGCTTATCTGAAATTCGCCTGGTGTGCAGGTAACCTCAGCTACCAAACATGACTATCCTGCACACCGTCGACTCCTTGGTGTAAGTCAAACACATGATTACCCTTCGCTTCGTTCTAAGTCTAATGGTTCCTGAGCTATAAGCAATTCTCCCAATCGACTTTGATTTAAGCCATGTTGGCCCCTCCGACGTCACAGCTGTGGTTACAGCGTGGTTCAGACCCGATGCAGGATTAGGAGAAGGTGGGCCGGTTTCAGGGCCTTTCTGAGTTGTCAGTATCGTGAGTGGTTGTGGAGACTGTACTGGCGGCTCCAATCAGACCCTCGCAGGCGAGAAGAGCCCAGGTGGTGCCGGGTTGACATTATGTTTTCAAAGATAACAATCTTCTCATACGCTGCAACCTCCATAGCGGAAAGTATTTTCGGCTTGTTCCGGATATGATATACGATTTAGTGGTAAGATAAATACATTTCAAGCATTTATCTCTCTGCATTACTTTGACTTGGAAAACTGAAGCCTGTTACTAAAACCAATGGCATTTGGTTGAAAAGCCTGTGACGTTCTTGCTCCACCATAACTCAGTCATGGCTGCCTTCTCACTGCATAAATCTCTCAGTCATGGCTACCTTCTCACTGCATAACTCTCTCAGAATGGCACCTTCTCACTGCATAACTCTCTCATTCATGGCTACCTTCTCACTGCATAACTCTCTCAGTCACGGCTACCTTCTCACTGCATAACTCTCTCAGACATGGCTACCTTCTCACTGCATAACTCTCTCAGTCATGGCTACCTTCTCACTGCATAACTCTCTCATTCATGGCTACCTTCTCACTGCATAACTCTCTCAGTCACGGCTACCTTCTCACTGCATAACTCTCTCAGACATGGCTACCTTCTCACTGCATAACTCTCTCAGTCATGGCTACCTTCTCACTGCATAACTCTCTCAGTCACGGCTACCTTCTCACTGCATAACTCTCTCATTCATGGCTACCTTCTCACTGCATAACTCTCTCAGTCACGGCTACCTTCTCACTGCATAACTCTCTCAGACATGGCTACCTTCTCACTGCATAACTCTCTCAGTCATGGCTACCTTCTCACTGCATAACTTTCTCAGTCATGGCTACCTTCTCACTGCATAGCTCTCTCAGTCATGCCTACCTTCTCACTGCATAACTCTCTCTAGTCACGGCTACCTTCTCACTGCATAACTCTCTCAGACATGGCTGCCTTCTCACTGCAGGTTCATCGTGGACTCCAATATCTTTATTGAGCGTAACTGTGCTCTTGCTGAACGAGGTCAAAATGAAAGAGGTTGAGATATTCGACAACAAGAAGCGGGTGTCGGAGGCTGAGTCGCGCCTGAAGCAACAGCAGAACTTATATGAGGCGGTGCGCAGCGACCGCAACCTGTACAGCAAAAACCTCATAGAATCGCAGGTGGGTGAACTCGGAGAGATGCTGATCACCACTCACTCAGAGGCTGATGCTTCACTGCCTTTCACTAGGTTTAAAATGATTGTACTGATAATGAGTCAAATTCAAAATCGTCGGGCTCTTATCAGTACTATCAGAATCTACACTACTACCAGAGTTGGACTCTGGCGGCAAACAAATCTGGTCGTTAGCTAAGCTAAGTCATGTTCAGAAGATACAAGCATGCACGGCTGAGGTGTGGTTGTTTTCAACCACGTGTGCCCGCTTGAAATCACCCCGGAAATTTCAGGTGAAGTTTTTGAGAGATGGAAGTGAAATATCTGGAGCACACTTGAAAGGGCATATGCTAAAAGTACGAATAGATTCAAACCTCTTCTTATGATTTATGTTCAGGAAGATAACTTTATAACTTGTAAAGGCCATCCTGCTGAATGGGGTCGAATGACGAACGGATAGTTGAAATTCCCTGATGTTTCCTTATATACTTTATATTCTCTTATTACCTAAGAAGCGTATATGCATTGAAGCATACACGTCTCATACATTTCAAATAAATTTGAATCAATCATGCCTTACACAATTGTCTGTCCGCACATACAGAAGGAGATTTACTAATTTTAGTCGTTTGATGTGAAAAAGTCGATATTGACAGGACTCATTAGCCTATGTCTCCAAATTTCCAACAAATTTGTCAAGTTGCAATATATAATTGCTACAAAATAGTTGATAAAGCAAAGAAAGCTCATTGATCAAGCAAGTGGCCATTGCACCACTTTGCTCTAAAGCCTTCTGCTGCGACTCAGCTTTGAACGAATAAAAATGAATGGTAGTGATCAGGTTTCGGTAAAATATGGCTTCTGGCTGCAGTGAATTTCCAATCTGGTCACTTTCATGCATCAATTACCTTACGACATTGCTAGTGTTAAAGGGGTGTACCAGAATGTAGTGAAATTTGGTTTCGCATAATGTAAGTGGTTTCGATGCCAGCTTGGTAAGTTATTTCCTTTCAATGTGCCATCCCCAGTGTAACACGTGACATTGGTCTTGAGTACACCTTTCTTTTTATAGTGCTCAGTTCTAATTTATCTTCTTTAAATTGTTTTTGTCTTTTTAAACCGAAGCTGCCTTTTTTAAGCTAAAATAAAGGTGAAAAATTTGCCACCAAAGTTTCAACAATTGTTTCAAACTGTTTTAAAGTCGGCTGAAGTCTAGTCTGTGAAATCATATATCCGATTTTTTTCTAGAGAATCTCTGTTTTCAGCGCAGACCACTGCTACACTCTATATAACGTCCAAATCAAACATGTAGCGTATGCTGGGCAGCGAACAAACCTTAAACCCTATCATCCAAGAGTAATAAAACGGCACGGTCTCTCCCTGCCTGAGCAGACCGAGGTGGCTGAGTTAAAGCGGAAATTCAAAATAGTCGTGCACCAGATAGACCAGCTGAAGGAGGAGACCACCTCGCGCGAGGAGCTGCTCTACAAGCAACAGTATGGTATGTCTGAAGCTGCCCTCGGGGAACTACAACATACTTAAATACAAATTACCTTGGGTGGTATGTTCTCTCATGGAGGTGTGCGTGGGTGGGTGTCTGTGTTCGCAAAAAGCACGTAGCATGTTTTGTCCGTCCTGGTGTCTTCGCTTTGCTTTGCCATTTTTCAATAGTTAGTAACTCAACATTTATTCCTCGCCACAATAGCCGCCATTGCATGCAGCAGCAAATTAAAATAAAATAAAATTATTGTGTCCCCTTTGGCGCGTAGAAAAGTCAACCAAACAGTGACGGGGGAACGTCCGAATTTAAGGGGAGGGGCAACATAGATTTTTCAGCCCATTTCTTTCCAGTGAATGTCATAGGGTTAGTGTCAGATTTCTGAGTTAAAGGGGCACCATGTCCCACTGCTCCCCCCCAGTTCCACCGCCAGTGCAACCAGGCTCGACCGCCCCGGGTGTGCTACTTTTTGGTGCACCAATAATGGGGAGCTGTTGCACCGTAGGGTTTTAATACTCGCAGCTTGCAAGCATTTCCGTGCGAAAGAGGAAAACTCTCACTCGTGTTTTCCTGGTTAAAGAGCTGCGGCTGGTGCAGAAGGAAAAAGAGGCGTTGATTCTGGACTTGGAGGAGATGCGGCAAGGTGCCTTGCTGATGAAATCCCGCATTGCCGGCATGGAGATGGAGCAAGCCAAACTTTCAAAGGTACATCCAAAGAGTGCAAAGGATAATGGTTGCGTAGTTCAAACTCCACAAGTGAATGGTTCTTGGGACTGTTCTTGAAAGATAATAAACCCTGATGTTGTGAGCTTTGCTAGGTTCTACCCGTAAAAGTAAGACCTAATGCTTGTTGTTCATAGTCATGGGTGCCAAGTCACCATTGATGTTGAGGCGCCCGTAAACTTTAACTATGGTGTCGGTGAAAAATAATCTCAACATACTACGAAACATTATATGCTGCATGCTGCATATTTGGACACAACGCATCCTCACATCGAATGGCGCTGGCCTTCGTTATAGCACTGGAGTTTATTTTCCAGGTTCTCACTGACGGCGAAAATGAACGGAACAAGCAGCGAAAGGACCTGAACCAGGTCATGACCGAGCGAGACATCCTGGGCACCCAACTGGTGCGAAGAAACGATGAGCTGGCCCTTCTTTACGAGAAGATCCGAATCATGCAAAGCACACTGAGCAAAGGCGAACAGCAGTATCGTGACCGTATCAACGACATCCGGCTTCTCAAGCTCGAGATTCGGAAGCTCCGGTAGGCACTGACCTGTCTGGTCTTGCATGAACCATACCGAAAACTGATAGAAAAAAAAGTATGCCAGAATGGAACCCCTAAGGTATTTGAGTTATTGTGGTTTTGACCTGTTCATTTTACTTTCTGCCACACCTCACGGCTCTGGTTTTTTTAGACATTTGTGGCATCGGTATATTTCGACATTGGTGTGCTATCGGTAGTTGCTGCATTTTCGTGAGAGAGCGATAATTCATACTTTATTGCCACATACTATTTAGTGTGGGACGGGGGTAGACCTGGCGATGGAAAACTACGGTTACACTTTCATTTGTTTGGTCGGCAGCCTGGAGTAGTTAGGAGATTTAGCCGAATTAATGTCAGCCTAAGCTACATATAAATATAGAAGAGGAGCTTGTTTATTTTTAATGTTGGCAGTTTTTTGCCGATTTTTGTAACAAAACGTACCTATTTGGAAAACATTTTGCCAGCCAAGCGTAGGGGTGTGGACTAGCCTCCCACTTACTAAGAGTGAGGACTCGGTCTTCCCAGACTGCCTCGGTTGCTGGACATATCTGTAAAACCAGTGCAGTTTTTGGTAGTTTGCCCCAGCTCATCTCCAACTTGTCCATGAACGTTTCTCAGGAGGGAGAAGAGTCTGCTGAACCGCAGCGTGCATAACCTGGAGGACATGCGTCGCGAGATGTACCACATGCACCGTGCACTGCTGAAGGAGCGCTCCAAGTGCAAAGCGCTAGAGAACGAGCTGCAGAACCCGCAGAACGTCCACAGGTGGCGCCGCCTGGAGGTGAGATCAGGTGCAGAATGGCGCTGCCTGAAGCTAAGCTGACGGTACCAGGTGATGCTACCTGGTGGAAAGGTGCGTGTGTGTTGGGGTTTTAGGGCACTCGCCTAGTGAAAAGGTCGCGTGCAGGCAGCGCTGTCTGGGATGGGGTGGGACGGAGGTAGTGCCGTGATGGTTAGTGTTTAGGCTGTGGTTGTCTGGGGCTGGCCCTTCACTGGGATGTGCAGGGAGAAAAATCGAAATCAGCGTCAACACCGTGTGTCATGTCCTAGACGGAATAGGAAAATACGACCATAAAAGTGTGAGTTGTGTATGATTTTAGTTGTCTTTCAATTAAAACCTTATCTTTAAACGCACCTGAGATCTTTGTTTCTTATTTATAATTGGGCTCCCTTAACTTTGGCTCTGGTGGGGTAATTGTTGGCCCCCTTCCAAGATTTTTCCAAGGTGATCGAAAAATGGCGTTGCGCAGCGCCACCTTACTTAGCAGATGCTCTTCCTCAACCTTGATGTATCTCTCCTGAAAATTTTAAGTCAAGCTCATATCATTTGAGATCACTAGGTCAGGTGAAAAGAATTCCCCTTAAAAAATATTCCCAAAGTGGCAGCAGTGAGAGTATTCTTAATCTATTGATCTGATATTCATAGGGTTTGATAAAGTCACCAAAGAACACAATATTTATTTAAGGGATTTTTTATATTGATGACCAGGGGCCATGTACTGTCCATGATCTCTCCGTTGTAAATCTATGGAAAAGTTTGGAAATACGCTTTTCTGAGCAGGTACATACGTACGCCTCAGACAAAGTTAAACATTTGTGTTTGTCTCCCATTCTTAACGCTGCACCTGAAACATTCTCCCTGTGACCTTAGGCAGGTCGTCTGAGGTCAAGTAAACAGTTTTTTTAAAATATTTTACCCAATACTTTTTGAGTAAACAAAGATAGAGCTTCCATTTCACCATCATTGTGTTTTTATTATCATTGCACGTCGAATGATGCACGGTATTGCTATATCGGGTCACGTCAGATCAATTTGGTGACCTGAGGTCAGGTCAATTTCTGCGGTTCAAACTAGCCTCATTCGATGCGTATTGGCGATTTGATAACAATAGCGCTACAATAAGGATCGTATCATGTCTGGTTTGGAAAATATTGTTGAACAAATAATGACCCCGTATTATGGATAGGGTATCATCCTCTACCTCTATTGACCTCAACCTAGATTTCACCTTTATTTTTAACCCCTATCGGTGCGTGCTTATGGAAGTTTTCAAATTGCCGCGGAGGCATTGTACTATATTGCCTTTTATTTCGTATAAATGGGGTCTGAATCGACCCGGATTGGTATTTTAGCCTGAAGATAGATGCTAAAATTCGCAATATACTGTGACAGGCAGTGTCCCAGCATTTGAGATAACCTGAAAGGTAAACCACACTGCAATAGAAAAGTCCTTCAAGTTCTTTTGAATGGCGCTGAGAAAATGTTTCTTTGATATGACATTGGTTTCTATGATAAACGGGATTTTATAAGTATACCTCATGTCAGTAATTTTAACCTAAGTTGACCCACAGTGACCTCAATTTTGACCTGAAAAAAATGTTAGAAGTAACTTCCATTGCGTTTGAAAATAACATTCTATTTTTGCGTACTTCGAGCTTTCTTAATTTTCGGGTTCCAAGGAAGTCCTTTTACCCTCACCAGGGCGAGGGTTGAAAACTACAGGGACAAAATTTAGTTGTTTTTATTTTAATGAAATCAGCACTCACCAGCGTGTGGAGCTTTCAAGTGTTATATATATATATATATATATATATATATATATATATATATATATATATATATATATATATATATATATATATATACATACACATACATATATTGCCTAGAGCAGTTTTAAGGAGCAGATAGGAGACAATAAGGGATTCAAATTAAAGCCTTATTAGATTATGAAAGCAAATAGCATGGAATCACTTTTTTCAAATGTCGTCGTTCGTTTCAGGGTACCGATCCCAGCACATATGAGATGGTTCTGAAAATTCAAACACTGCAACGCCGCCTGATTGCAAGAACGCAGGATGCAACGAAGAAGGAACTTGATGTAAGCATGAACAATTTGTGCCTTCCTGTGCCAAAATATAAGAGTAATGCACACATCCATTAGATGAGTGTGGGATTGAAAGGTAGCCGCAAAGAGGCGAGATGGTAAGGTTGTGCCGACAACGAGGAGGTATGTACATACATAACCTCCAGAGGTGGTGGAGCAGCTGCTTCTTTTTCAGGCGACTATCCGACAAAAGACACGCTTACATACATATATGTATGTACACACATCAACAGTTCCACAATAAGGCGGATGCCTGCTAAGAGTGAAGCTTCGATTCAAACTCTTACCTCGAATTCACTGGCATAAATGGTACGATTATGACTTAAGCAATTGTATCTTCAGTCAAGTAACCAAATTCAAATTATAATAGTTGAAGTGAATTTTAAGGGGGAGCCAGGAAAATCCGTGGCTCCATCGTCAGCGGAGAAGTAAGCCCCAAGTGAAAAACAGCATTCCGATAGTCATTAGAGTGCCTATTCTAGCGGCAGCACTCACGCCGTTGTGCCGGGCTGCCCGGCTGCTGATGCTGTTCAGATCCAGGAGAAGGAGCGGTTGTACCTGGAGCTGAAGAAGATGATGGCGCGACAGCCGGGGCCGGAGGTGGCCGAGCAGCTGCTTCTTTGTCAGGCCACCATCCGGCAAAAGACACGCCAGATGAAGGTGGGCGGTCCTCAGGAGATCCTCAAATCGACATCTCTGCTCCCTTGTGACTTGAGCACCCACACATATCTAAACACATAGCTCACAGCATATATAAACCTTTAACAATTACTAATAAATCTTTCTGCCTAAAACGCTGGAAAACTAAAAATCACTTTCTGATATTTTAGACTGCGCCCTATATCTCTCAAGCTCTCTGAGAACTTCAGATCCATCAAGGTCTCGGAATAATTTTAAGCTGATTTCTGAAAGCCTTCCCAACAAGGCAGTGGTGGAAACAGTGGAGCTAGGGGGTTCGGCCCCCTCCAAATGTCCGGGTGTCTATTTTAACTGCATACTCGGAGGCTATGGCGAGGGAGGCCCGAGCCCCCTTGCCTCCCACCGCCTTGAAATGAAGCCCTGGATCCGCCACAGAAGCATGTTGACAGTTTGCGGTGTCGCACGAACTCAGAAGTTGGTATATCGTAAAATGAAAAACATGAGTATTATGACTGGATCGGTATGCAAATTTATTTGGATATGGTTGGATTGGTATGGTATCAAAGAGAAAATACCAGCAAACCAGCTCGCTTAAAAGAGCGGTAAAGTTAAACGCCCTCATCCCCTTCTATGCGACAGCAGAGCCTACATCAACCCGCTGGTTCCACCCCTAGTTTTTAAACAAATCCAGCTTGTCTGTATCAAAAAAGTTGTTATTTCTAAGTTAAGTATTAAGTATTCTCACCACTAACTACTGAAAATCCGTTCTCCATTGTGACACTGTTTTCTGGAGAATGTATATGAATACACTCGGGGTGTTTATGTTTAAAAGTGTGCCTGAAGTGATTGAAAAAGTGATCCAGGTTTTTTCGTGTGATATAAATAGTAAGACGATATCTCAAAATGATGCATCACGTCATCAGCCATCATCATAGTTATACTGTGGCCTGCTCAAACATTTTAATATCGTTTCACTTCAAGTGCATGAGGCCAATGCGCGATGAAATATTCAACGACAATACCTAAAGCGGAAATGTAAGCTCGTCACGTTGACTGCGCTCATTTAGCCTGTTTATTCCAGTCCCTGCTCACATACAACTACCACTTCTTCATGTCCCATTCTCCAGTGCAAATATAATCATCCAAATTGTTACTGAAGCTTCTACGATTACTCAGACTTTTTCGTCGGCAATACCCGGGAGCTGGCCTATTTCGCTGCTCCCTCAAATCGTGTCTGACACATCCCTGATGCTGCCCATGCCTCCCACGGCAGAGTCTGGTCTCCGAGCTGCCCTGTTCTGTGACATATACCTGATGCTGCTCATGCCTCCCACGGCAGAGTCTGGTCCCCGAGCTGCCCTGTTCTGTGACATATCCCTGATGCTGCTCATGCCTCCCACGGCAGAGTCTGGTCCCCGAGCTGCCCTGTTCTGTGACACATCCCTGATGCTGCCCATGCCTCCCACGGCAGAGTCTGGTCTCCGAGCTGAACCTGTACGAGTCCCAGATTCAGGAGTACAAACAGGATGTTGATAGTCTGACGCAGCAGCTCAAAGTTATCAAGAAACTCTACCAGGAACAGGTGAGAAGGAGGTCTGCATGAGCTGAACTGGCACGGGAGTTAACACGCGCATTGACGGGGGTCTGAGCCGGCTTCGCTTGACGAGGGGGCGGGACCCGCCCCTAAGATTTCGAGAACCACGGTAGGTAGCGAAAAACGGTAAACGGTGTTGGGTAGCCCATCTACTTCTCCATCGAATGTATTTGAAAATTGTTTTGTCAGGTCACATTTAAGGTCACGAGAGGTCAAAACATGCCGTAATAGGGATAACATGTAAATTAAGCTTTTGGCCATTACATCTGAACAAGTAAAGATAGAGCAAAACGACTTAAACCATATGAATCCTCGTAGCAAGCCAAATCGAATAATATATATTTTGACCTTGCTAGGTCAAATCAAGGATTTGACCTGACCTGAGGTCAGGTCAGGGTTAAATTATATAAAATGCATATCATTAGAACCGCAAAGCCAAGGCGAGTGTAATGCAGCTAAAATAAACGCTCTATCACTATCTGTTACTGAGTTATACAGTTAAACCCATTTTCCCATATATTTCCAATGGAGAGGTCAAATCTCGCACCTGACCTTAGGTCATTGATATCAAAAATACCAGAACATATTTTAGAGAGCTCGGTGGGCCCAATCTGTGATATGAGTTTCAATCGGATAAGTTCACCCTGCTCCGACTTATGCTATCTTAAACTTTTTGAGGTCGGGTCACTTGACCTGTACTGGTGACCTGACCTGAGATGACCTAGCCTTAAATTGTTCGCAAAATTGTAAGAATGATGAGGAAAAGCTATGCCAAGTACGGCGTCGCTACGCGCCGCCATTTTATGCTATCTCCGAAAACCCGAGGGGCGGGTACCGCCCCCGTCAATGCGCGTGTTAAAGCACAGGGTGGAAGGGGAATTTGGCGTGATGCGGTCAACGGTTTCACGTTTCTATTGGGATCAGACGAAACGGGACAGCGCCTTCTGAAAGTGTCACAGGGAATAGACAAAGTGGGATGGGGGGAGATCACATTTCTGGGACGGGAGGGAATGGCTGTTAATGTTTTGTACCATGTGGACCTCTAAGCCGAGGTAACGGGCACGTGTTGCAGTGTGCTGGCCAAAGGTGGGTAATATGGCAACGTTTCTTTCTATTTTCGTGAAAATTTTATACACTCAAATAGGAATCTATTGCTTTGTTTTCATCACAGGTGTATATTTTATTTCTTATGCGAGGAGGCACTCTGGTCAGGGGATGGGGGCGAGATGTGGATCCAGAGGGGAGGCTTTTGGGAATATGCTGGGGTGTCAATTCTTAAGTTGTTACTTATCAGAGGGAAGAGTCTACTTGTTTGCCAAACTGCATAGTTGGGGACTTCCGTATTTGTACGCTGGGTAAGGGCAGGAACGATGGTTCAGGGGAGATAGGGTGGTTCCAGGGGGTGCAGTGTGGGGGCTCCGAGTGGGTCTATCGGGAGCACCTGCCGGGGGCGAAATCAAAATCTAACGGGGCAAAACCAAGTGTCGTGTTTGACACTCCCGACATACTCCAATTTCTGTCGTTTTTTCTCAATATATTGTTGATAGACACGCGCATCATACTTAGCTCTGGCACCAGAAAAGGGCAAAGAATGAGCAACAAATACTTCCGTATGGTAGCTTTGGTACTTTCTTCTAGACTAGAATACACATTTTCCCACACATTTTCGGATATCACACATCTTGTCGGTGATGGTTTTTCTCGTAAATGTATAAAGGAAGTTATTGATTGAAAATTAAATCTTATTTTTTTTAGATATTGATAAGCCCATCTTAAATTGCAGTCCCAAGCCCCATTATTCTCTCCTCTCAAGCATATTTTCACGACTTAAATGATTATATAAATTGTCTAAAAATATATATTCGCGTATAGATGAGCATAAGATGAGCATAACACAGGCCCCTGATCCGGTCCATTTGTGAATTCGGCAGAAGAGGCAGGTGCAGCGGCGACAGAAGAGCCGCATGAAGGTGTCGACCAACACCCTGCAGCCGCTTACGCGATTTCCCGCCATTAACAGCGCTCCCAGCAGCTCCCGCCAGCCGCCTCTCGGGGGCGGCTTCAAGCTGCCCTCTGTTCCTGCCAAGACGTAGATGGTGCCCCTTTCGATTGTTGATCACTGTGTGTGCCGAATACGAGCGGTGTGCTATAGTAAGTAGGCTTTATCGTAATGGTGCATCATGTGGCAGGGACTGTTTAGGTGAGAATTTGAATGAGGACACTGTTTGTCTACAAGACTGGGTTGACCCTGTGGATATTTTTTTGACCTTCATTCCATATTTTCTTCGAAGATGCGCATTTTTCCCTCAGGGAAATATCATTGGCACATATATTTATGATATTATTAATTTTGTAATGTGATGTAATAGAATAAGGTGTTATTTATATGATTGTTAAATATAATGGAGGCGTCATAAGGTTTTGAATTAGGTGCCAACTGACTAATAAGGTGTCATTTATGGCTATGTTATATCTTAAGCACATTTAAGTCTGGGTGGTTTGACACATTTATTATAAAGAGGAATGCTCATAGGAAGTTAGTTGTAAGTGTATGTAATTTCCTGATGCAACTCTTTACAGATCAAAGATATCAAGCTTTTAGGCGGTCTGCTTGAGAGAGTGCAGTTGTTTTCATGTGTCTTGTAATACATTACGGAAATAAAATGTATTTTGGAGCAGCGGACTAGGGCGAATATTACACCGTGTACCATAGGTGCCAAGAACGGAGAGAAGGGGACGCCCCCTCCCCACCGCTGGTGAGTCAAGGGGGACGTCCTCCAACAAAGTTAGGACTCAATCTAGGTTTTTTGCCTTTTCTCCCTCCTGCTAGCATGGACCTACGCAAACGTTTTCAAGTGCAATTCTGTTTAACTGGCATTTATTGGAGCACGGAAGCCCTCTTCAACGCAGCTTTGCACCCTTTTTCGCATCCTACTACCCACCCTCTTCTGGTCATTATCAGGTGGGAATACATCTCCTTCTTCGCCAGTAAAAATCCGTGGTGATGCCCCTGTCTTACAACTGTGAAAATAAAACGTACACTGCGACTCCGTGAAAAGTAGAGACGCTTACATCCTGTGATTATGCGTTTTCAACTGCTTATGTTTATAATAAGCATAGAAAAAACAGGTTGGGGCAGATTTACATCGCCCGCAGAAGACCTCGCAGAGCAATTGGTTACTCTCAATCTGCAAAGACCATCTTGCTGATCGTGAAGATAAAACATCATTCACTTTTGCCATTCGTCAGCATGACTCAGTTTGGACAGTCCATGATAGCCCGACTGAAACGAAAGGTGTACACATAAATTTAGTTTAATGAAGTCTGAAAAGGTCTGGCCACAGGCATGACTTCTGTTGGAAGCGTCTTTCATTCCATACCTTTCTTACTCAAGATATACTCTTGATATATTTCCGTTGAGACAGTGGCCTTATGACGAGTCCAAATTGGTAGGTAATGGCCCTGAAATGGTTTACCTAGCGTAACTCTGTTCACATATCCACACAATTCCCACAACTTTCCATAAACCGAAATTCCCACTGACTCGGCGAGCAACATCAACGGAACCATTTTAGAACAAAGTCAACAGCACCAGAGATTTGGGAGTCCTTCTTGGCCAAAGCTCACATTATCAGACCACATCACTTCCACAGTATCTGCAGCCAATAGGATTATTCATCAGAATCTTTCAGTCGGCCTCCTCTCGTTGTAAGCTGAACAAACTGGCTGCAATTGCCGCTTATAACGCAACTTTTAGATCGGTTCTCGAGTACTGTTCGACGATTTGGGACGGAGTCCCCGAGTGTCATCTTAGGCGGGTTGAAAGAATCCAGCATAAGTTTCTGATGTGGCTGTCTCATCACACAAAGCATCACTCTGTACATACATACTGTGTACAAGTGTACATACATACATATGTCACTCGGTTATGATCAGCTGCTGTTATTTGATGATTTCAGACCATTACAGGCTAGGCGTGATCAGTCAGATGTTGTAAAGTTTCAAAAGCTGTTTTAGGGTCTTATTTCATCGTTGTATCTGTTGGATTGTTTTAGTATTCACGGGCCACCAAGACTAACTAGGAATGCTCCAATGATACTTGTTTAACGTAGGATTTCGGAGAGTTCATACTGTGAAGTCAAGTTGATATATACGCATGTTGAGGAAATCGAACGACTTCCTTACTTTCTCACCGAGAAGCGATTTACCTACCAAACTTATCGTGCGGGTAAAAGAACTGGCACTCTACACGGCGATTTCGAGGGCACGATTTGTAGTATCCGTTTGTTCGTTTGATGGCTCCTTTTACTGCACTGACCAGATGCATATGTATGGGTGGGGGAACATGTGTGATTGTGCGTGGATTTAAATCTTACGAATACTTCGCCTGTAATTGGGTTGTATGGGTGGGGAAGATGTGTGATTGTGCGTGGATTTAAATCTTACGAATACTTCGCCTGTAATTGGGTATATACGAACCCGTCGGCTATCAATAAACATAGTGACACACAGCCATACAGTTTTTTAGCACGGAAAGTAGGCACAACAACACATAGCAAAGAGTCACCTTATTTCCACAAGAGATATAACTTCCTAAAGCATTCTTTGAAATCGTAGGTGGCAAGCCTTCAACTCTTTTTTTGTTATTTTGCAAATGCTTACCATACAATAGAATATAGAATATATTGAGCTTACCATACAATAGAATATAGAATATATTGAATAGAAGATAGATTAAGTAGGCAATAGAATATATTAACAGTGATTTTAAGGCTTGGAAAAACCAAGAGAATGCGTCATCACATTATGAAGAAGAAGCCTTGGGGCTATAGAACTGTTGACTGCTGAAGTCATAGGGCATCGCCAACTCTCGCACTGTTGGGAGGGCTTATTGGAGATCAGGAAGTTTCTTTTCAGTATTTTCGCGATGGCTTTGAATCCGACCCGGCGGCGTGGAAGCCTAACGCACTACCACTGCTCAACTGCATCCCTCTCCATAATATAACCACAGTGTGATATCAGACAGACATAGTTCGTCACATATATTTGAAATACTTAGTGGCAAGGCATCATGCACTTCCACATTAAATAGTGCGCATTTGCAAGCATTTGCACATGTGAAAATTCTCTTATTACTGGTTGAAGTCAGAGCTACGTAAGTGAAAATAATCGTCGGCCAAAATTATCGAGGTAAAGAACTGTGTGATATCGGTAGGTCAGATGCCCGTAGGTGCGCACATACTTTTAAGCACATTTTTGTTCAGCTTCTGTTACAACTCAACAATGTCACACTTTGGCACACTTTCGCTCTAGAGTAATACTTCGATATTGTTACCCAGACTTCGGATCTGTACTGACGCATAGACTGCCTCACTCACACGGTCTTACTCTGCCCCAGCGAAGCGGGCGAACACTGTAGATGTTCGTCCATGCGTGCTTGTCATTCTGGATACAAAATCTCCACTTAAAGCCTGAGTCAGCCAAGGCCAGTGATGCTTTTCACATTCCTGTTTCACGCTTGATTACTTCCATAGACCACCCACTCTACTGGTCATCATATCAGATAAACACCATAACCATGACGCCCCAAAACACAATTACACAATTATTAGACAAGGAGAAATAAGCGAAATACAGCAGGCAGGTCTGCATTGCGCAATAAATATTTTCCACTACTATAAACTTCCCAAGGAATAATACACCGACCCTCTTACATTTGGCAGGGAACTTTTCGCGACCAATAAATATGCGTTGGGTCACACATTTGTCTCCTTCCGCCTAAAAAACTTATCTCTCAGATACTCTACAATAATAGAAATTACTCTACAAGGATCACAGATAAAACGAAGGCTGAAACTGAAAGAGATGCAAGCTATAACGAAGAAAAAACTGAAAATCAAGCAGAACCATATGTCATGCATTACCTTTCAGTCCCTGATGTTTCCTTTTCTCTTTTGCTTATCATTTTCATCAGAACCCTATCTGTTCCGGGCCATGGGCCTGACAACCGACTCCGAGGTCTCAGCTTCTTTGTGAAAACGGAACCTTACGCTTCCTTTTCGGAGTCTTCAGTCCGTCAAAGATGTTCTCGACGCTGTAGGTGTACACCTTCTTCCCGTCTTCAGTCACTGTCCCGAGAGGAGCGTCCTCAGAGGTGGAAGTTGTGGGCGGAGCCGTACACGGGAGGTCTGCCGGCCGACTGGGCAGAGCGATGGGAGAATTCCGAGTAATGATCGTGCTCCGACTGGGGCATCATCATCACCGGCTGCAGGTTCATGGAGCGCCGCGAGCCGGCCAGCGAGCCGGCCTCGTAGATGTAGCCCCCGTTTACCTGTCATAGCATCATAGGGTCGGTCAGGCGGCCTTGTAGTTAGCGAGTTGGCAGAAGTGGCTGGTTAAAACGACTCTTTGGCCATGCCAAGTACATACAAATAATTTTTAAAAACATAGATTGAACAGATATGACCACATTGATATTGCAAAACTGTATTTTCTATGAAGAGCAGCAATCGGATTTATAATTCCGAAATCTGGTTACGATGCTCGTGCCACAGGAAATTTTATGTTTCAAAATGTCTATAAATATGTGAATCTACCCATTGAAGGGTAACAAGTGACTTGAATATGTGTGGGTAATCTGTGATCTTTGGTTTGCCCCATAGCAGCGCTACTAAAAATGGATACATCCACCCGTCCCTGCTCACGGCTCATTTACCTTAAGAGGTAAGCCAAAGAGGGAGTCAACCAATCGTCAACCCCACACTAACAGGAAACCATGCGTACTTGAAAATTCAAAAACGTCCGAGTTTTGTATCGCTCTTCTTGTTAGCTCATACTGCGGATCTTTCCCTTTATTGGGCTGGAATAAGATTTTTCGGGCGAGAAAAAGGCTGGACCCAGGTAAAGAGGCTTACGCCTACTTGCAGATTGTTTCTTGTGCCAATCGATTATTTTAAGTGTGTAGACGTTCCCTCTATAAAGGGGCTGTATCTCTTCTTTTGGATGGCGTTTTCCATTCTCGTTATAGGCGAAATTTCTTACAAACAAATCGGCTGAATCAAAACAACGAGGTTTCAAAGCTTCCATTCAGCAGGGAAGCCAGCTGGTACTGACCTCTCCGCGCAGCACCGATCCAGGGGGCGGGGCTCCCACCGACTGCATGGCGGCCTTGGCCAGCTTCACCTCCCGCGAGCTCAGCACGAATCCCAGCGCGGCCAGCACCAGCGCGTCGATGGTGCCCACCATGGCCAGCATGTAGGCCCAGCGGATGCCGCAGCCGCCCAGCTCAAACTTGTCGGCGGCCTGGCCGCACACCTCCCGCACCCTGCCGGCGTCCCAGCCCACCGGGAACACCAGAACCGCCACCAGCAGGCAGACGCCTACCGGACAAAGACAACAGAGGTCACACAAAGGTTACAGTACGCCGGGAACACCAGAACCGCCACCAGCAGGCAGACGCCTGCGGGACAGAGGACAACAGAGGTCACACTGAGGTTACACAGAGGTCCCAGCCGACTGGGAACACCAGAGCCGCCACCAGCAGGCAGACGCCTGCGGGCCAAAGACAACAGAGGTCACACTGAGGTTACACAGAGGTCCCAGCCGACTGGGAACACCAGAGCCGCCACCAGCAGGCAGACGCCTGTAGGACAGGAGACACAGCGGTCGCACAGAGGTCACACAGAGGTCACAGCCCACCGGGAACACCAGAACCGCCACCAGCAGGCAGACGCCTGCGGGCCAAAGACAACAGAGGTCACACTGAGGTTACACAGAGGTCCCAGCCGACTGGGAACACCAGAGCGCCACCAGCAGGCAGACGCCTGCGGGCCAAAGACAACAGAGGTCACACTGAGGTTACACAGAGGTCCCAGCCGACTGGGAACACCAGAGCCGCCACCAGCAGGCAGACGCCTGCGGGACAAAGACAACAGAGGTCACACTGAGATTACACAGAGGTCCCAGCCGACTGGGAACACCAGAACCGCCACCAGCAGGCAGACGCCTGCGGGCCAAAGACAACAGAGGTCACACTGAGGTTACACAGAGGTCCCAGCCGACTGGGAACACCAGAGCCGCCACCAGCAGGCAGACGCCTGCGGGACAAAGGACAACAGAGGTCACACTGAGGTTACACAGAGGTCCCAGCCGACTGGGAACACCAGAACCGCCACCAGCAGGCAGACGCCTGCGGGCCAAAGACAACAGAGGTCACACTGAGGTTACACAGAGGTCCCAGCCGACTGGGAACACCAGAGCCGCCACCAGCAGGCAGACGCCTGCGGGACAAAGACAACAGAGGTCACACTGAGATTACACAGAGGTCCCAGCCGACTGGGAACACCAGAGCCGCCACCAGCAGGCAGACGCCTGCGGGACAGAGAACACAGAGGTCACACAGAGGTTACAGTACGCCGGGAACACCAGAACCACCACCAGCATGCAAACGCCTGTGGGACAGAGAACACAGCGGTTGCACAGAGGTCACACAGAGGTCACAGCCCACTTGGAACGCCAGAACCGCCACCAGCATGCAGACGCCTGTGGGACAGAGAACACAGAGTTCACACAGAGGTTCAAGCCGACTGGGAACACCAGAGCGCCACCAGCAGGCAGACACCTGCAGGACAGAGAACATAGAGATCACACAGAGGTCACAGCCCACTGGGAACGCCAGAACCGCCACCAGCAGGCAGACGCGTCAGAGAACACAGAGGCCACAGTCCGCCGGGAGAACCAACATTACCAGCGGACACACACATACGGGATGAGAACACAGGTCACACAGAGGTCACACAGAGGTCATAGCCCGCTGGGAAAACAAATATAGCTAGTGGACAGACACTTGTGAGAAAAATTTTAGAGGTCACACAGAGGTCATAGCAAAGCCAGTTAGGGGTGAAATGTATTAACTATGCATATCTGTAGATACATACTATCATATCACTATAGCTTCAAAGTTGTATGTCAGACAAGATTTAGATGGATGTTACATGTTACATCAGGATAAAAACATATTTCCAATCTACAGTTTCATTTTTCGTTGCAAGTCATACAGTTTTGATTTTGAGAACTCGTTAGGAACTGTGTAATACTCATATTGTGTTTTCTACATATTTACACTGCAGTATGCCATAGTTCGAGGAATATCTAGCGAGCCAGCCAAGCCTCTACTTCACAGTCAATCTGCACTAGAGTGTGTCACAATATCAGAACAGAACATTTCGTCGGTGTCCAAAACTTAAGCTGATATCATTACCCGGCCGTAGCTAATTTTTCCAGAAAATCGGTGTTAACCGCTGACATGGGACACATGTGTTTGTCACTTGGAAGACACCTTTCACAAGGCGCCCTGACCACAAACACATCTCTGCAATATCTGCTACACGCAGCAGAGCCGGACATTTTTATGTGATCACAGCCTTAGGCGTCGAGGGCGGGTGGACAGGGGAATCGTGTCCCTACCCAGCTGGCGAGCCAGGGAAGGAGGCTTCCCCTCCACAATTTCTGAACTCGGCCTGGGATTTTGCATTTTATAATTACTGTATACGTGGGCCTACCTGAATGTTTCCCTTTCTAATGTTAGTTAAGTCAGACATGGGTGGACATTGGGGGAGTTATCAGGATCCTCCGGGATTTTGTACCTCCCATAGACTTTGTATAGGACTTGGATTGCCGGGTCAGTGTTAACCCCCCCCAGAACCCTACCCCCTTGGATCGAGAAGAAATCTCCAGCTTTGGTTTCAAACAACCAATATGTTCAAACAAACTCCGCTACCACCCCCTTCCCAAGGTCATTACTAGTCCGAGGTCTGTTCACGGGAATCCCTGCCGATCCTTGACCACAGCTGTAGAAGCACAGTTGATAGAGATAAGTATTCGATGCGTTTTTTCTGCTACTTCTTGACTCCTGAATTCATGGTTATTTCTATTTTTGAATTCATTATGTTACTAATGTCACCGTAAGCCCAGATTTTACTGCAGAAAGGCACCTATGCAAAGATTTTAACCACACAGAAGCTGTACAATTTCGTTTCAAATGAAGACAAGCGACCTTGCGGTCTGCAGTCTGCCCGAACCGGTTTGGCGTCTCAGTGACTACGACGCGCAGTAGGCAGCAAACACTTGGCGTTACTTAGACATGCGGAGATGCAGTCTACTGGTAGCATTCTATACAGTAATTTCGTCTCTCGAAATAAGCGTGGTGTCACGGCAGTTTTGTGGTTGGCAAATCCCAGCCACATGTTTAGGCGAGGCAATGCTGCAAACCGTGCCACTTTTCCTCTGAAAGCATTGGCAAACTGGTTAGTCTCGAAACTACTCAAGATTCCCACAAGAATTTCCCAGGCACGTGAGAGATGTGGTTGAAATTATTAGGAGCATTAAAACCTCAAGTCAGTGGTGATACAGAGCTGTCAAATATTTGACATCAAGACAAAGCGTAATGAAGTGGACATATCTTCATCACATCATGTTTAACCTATTTCCGGCAGGGGGCTAATATTGCCCCCCTCAGGTTTTTCAAGAATATCTCCGAAACGGCTTGCGATAGAACTTTGAAACTTCCTGACTTTTCCTAAAACTAGTACAGGCAGGTTTTCTGAAATTGTCAATATTATATATTTACCAGGGGCGGAGGTATGGCTGGGTTTTGGGAGGTTCTATCCACAAACCAAGTATTATCGTATGCGATGGGTTCTTTGTAAAAGGAAGCCGTCTCTGCTGATCCTGATACCAGTTATATGGTTTTATTATATCATTTTTTATGTGAGATGATAGTGCATTCGCAATTGTCACTATTTGTATTCAACAGGGGCGGTTACAGCAGTTCAAAATGGGGGAATGTTATCAAGAAGGACTAAACGTTAGTAAGTGAGAAGACTGCTTACAGCCGTGCCAGGGCGAATACAATTGGGTATATGAAAATTCAAAATAGTTATAACCAAATTCTAGATTACCAGAGGCGTGTCCAGTCACTACACATTTTCAAAATGCATATTCCCAGCCAGTATCACCGCCGCGACTCAATATCGTTGTATATTAAAAATGTGTTTCCAATCACCCCCATCCGCCCCCCCACGACGAGAGTCCTTGATCCGCCTATGTCACCCCCTTTCCCAGAGCTGCCATGGGAGGGTAAAAATTATCAGAAATAAATTTCAACTAGTCGAGGGACTAATATACCATGCATACCACTCGCATATTGTTGGTATGTATTTTACCCCACTGTTTTACCTTACTGCATCCGCCCCTGATGAGTTTTTCACTTTTTTTCTTTTTTTATGTGTCAAAGATGCCAAGCAGTATATGACGGCTTCTAATCCGCGTAACAAAAACTTTTAGGTTGTATATATTTCCCCTCATAGTCCTGGTCCTGGAACTGCCATTGAATTTCGAATTTTTGCGTAACTCGAGTATATGACAATTTTGGGTCAATTATTTGTAAATCTGAACTAGTTTTGTGAAAATCGTACAACAGAGACAAGGGTTATGGAAAATCTAAAAAATACACAAAAATTGTATATTTTGCACGACCTTCTCCTTAAAAATCAAAATTTTGACATTTTCTTTTTTCAAAATAAAGTTTAGCGTGAGGGGAATCTATAGCACTTTGAATTTTCAAAATCGGCCGGTTAGATTACGAGATCTTAGGGGCCGATATTGCCCCCTGCCGGAAATAGGGGTAGCCGGGAGCCTGACGGAAATAGGGTTAAAGTGAACAACAACAGTCTCTCAACACATCTTTAAAGCTCATTGAAGCAAGGTATAGGATGCTAGAACAAGTAATACCCGCGATGTTTACCAACACTGCAACAAATACCCATCATTTAACAGCAAACCTACCAGAGAGCAGCTGCATCCAGGCGCAGAGGTGAAACACGGTGCTGGAGTGGAGGAAGCAGAACATGAGGAAGCAGATGATGCAGAGCAGTGCGATGATAACCGACAGTCCGACGAAGATGGTGGCGGCGCGGAAGGGCGCGGACACGATGCTGCTGAGGTCCGTCAGACGCCCGGCGCAGGCCAGAGGCGAATCTGCCTAAACAAAACCGGACAGGAGGTGTCAGAAAACGGGCTGTCAAGCTTTGCTTGATTTTCATCCTTGAGAAATATTACAAGTCTGGCAGAAAGAAGGCCGCCGAGCAGAATTTATAAATATCTTAGGAGACATTATGTGAGACTGAAAAAATCACCCCGTGCTCATTCAGCCGATGGGTTTTCTAAAACAAATGCTCTCTTCAATGTTGAATGTCTGATACCCACCGAGTTCCATGGAATCACTTCACCTAGAGCCGCCTATGGTTATGGAATTTCATATGGAATCAATACATTGCATGTCAGCAGTGCTTGCCGTCATTAGGGTGATGTTTTATCAACAAAGACCAACGCAGGCTGTGAGTGCAGGCTGCAGACCTCGAAGCTGTGCATACTACGCAGCAGTGAAATTGGGTTACTAGGCAACGGCACAGCTTGCCAGGAACCGGTATGGGCACAAGCAAGAGTCCGACTGGTCAGGAGGAACTATCCAGTGTGCATGCGCCGTGAACGATAGCATCAAACTTTCCAGGCCAGCCGAGCTTATCGCGACCATGGTGAAGATGTGTGGCAAAATTGAAAACGCCAGAAGTTTGAGCCCAACACATGTCACCAGAAACCCGGCATTTCTGATTTGTCACTTTCTCAATCGAAAAAGACGCAGAAACCCCTTAGTCACTGAAGTTGAAGCGTAACATCACTCAGTTCCTATGTAACGACCTATACAAAACAGCACCAATATTATTATTACAAAAATATTCCAAAAACTTCACCAAGCCAGATTTCAAATAAAATCTGGCGCTTCTCTCTTTCCTTGCTCTTTCCTTCTCTTTTCCCTGCTCTCAAATGGGAGCCGCCATTTTGAGCGGGGGATCAGGAAGGGCTGACGATTCTCCCCTCCCAGTCTCACCTGTTCAACACTGGCGTGCACGCAGTGTCTCCAGAGTCCAAAGTAGCCGGAGCCGGGACTCTCGGCGGTGTCCCCGATCCACTGCGGCTGTACCAGCACCACCACTCCCAGAATGCAGTAGCAGATCGTGAAGACGCCCCAGAGCACGCCGATGGCGCGGCTGTTGCGCAGATAACGTGCCGAGTACTTGTCGTGCTGCATGTCCGTGTACTCCATCTTGTTTCCCATTTTGAACAAACTCCCTTTGGTGGACTTTCGCGCAACTAGCGCTGGAAACGCCTAGCCTGTTCAAGTAAACCACTCAGCTCTCTCCTACACCAAAACAGTCCTTTGCTGCACTTCACTCACCGCAAAGAGAAATCCACGTGATCCAGAGATAAGTCACTTCGTTGTTATATTCAGCACTGAAATCTCCGTCGCACCCGCAGCAGCACTGTTCCAACACAGGTCCCAGCGTGGCAGAGGCGGCCCAGCCTGGCAGGACAGCGGCGCGCGGCCCGTCTCTCCAGTATCGCCGCCTCACCGTTACCACCGCCGCGGTGAATCCGTGCCGCCGGCGGTCGGCCGTACTGCGTTAGTCCGGCACGCCACGTCAACTCGGGGATCCGTTACTCGAGCAGAGGTGACCGCAGTCGGAGCGAGGTGATCGCATTACAGGTGAGCTCTTTGAGAAAGCCCCGCTCTTTCTCCGTACTGCCCGAGCTACACACCCTTCCATATTCTAAAGCGCCTCTTTTGGTGTGTATGTCACGTTCTTTGAGTATATTTTAATTTTAAGTGGGTACTTAACTCAGTTTAACAAGTACTCAAATCCTTGGTCGTCTGTGTGGCCCGGCGCACAACGATTATGATAATTTTTCTATGCTGAATGCTAATTGGCTGAGACGGGCAGGTTTGGTATCCAAGTCCACTAGTCCGCTACTACGCTGCTAGCGGAGTAGCGGAGCAGTAGTAGCGCTAGCGGATTCTTTTACCAAAATGCAGCGGATTAGTGGAAAGTAGACTCGAAAAAATTCAAAACCACTATACCTACCACAACTGACAGATTGCTAAGGGGATCAACAGCGAAACAAATCGTTAGATGGAGATTGGGAGAAATATCATGATTATCCATGGAAAGTTAAAAGGATATCAAGGGAATGTTTTCGCCATGCGATTTTGTTTGTGTATTTTGGAATACCACAGTTGAAAGTCCATTGAATATAGAGATAAGTAGTAATTTTCCTTGAAATGTATTTAAAAAGAACAGTGTTTTTGGCAGCACTGTAGCAGCAATTTATGATGAAAAACAGATATAGCAGAGCAGTGGAGAAGCGGGTAGCAGTTTTGCGATTTTGAAAAAGTAGCAGCAGTAGCGGTGGTGTTTTCAGCCGGTCAAATTATTACGGGAAGTGGCGGTAGCGGCTTAAATATATTAAAGAGGCGTCCACCCATTTAATTGGCCTATGAAAAAATATTTGCATCCCTTGAAACTCTGGCACTCCATAGGAGGGATTTGTCTTTTCAAGACCAGCAAAGCTAGAGCTGTGAGCAGCTTTTCCTCCAGACATATTTTTGGCTCATCCACGTTCTGGAGGGAAATGAATGCAGCTACTTTGTGACAGAATAAACATTCGCATGGTGCTCACCTTTCCATCTCAGAAAATGACATCGAAAGCATTGCGTCAGTTTGAGGACGTCAATATATAAGTGCGGAGCAAGGGCAGTAAACGATGGACTCAACAAAGATAGCTCCATGATAAGTATATTCATATGAATGCTGCAGCGAGCCATGGTTCTATCCAGCTGCGGAGCGGAGCAATGCACAGCACGCAGTGAGCAGGGGCGACATAGTGACATGGCAGAGACGACGCGTCAACCGTCCAGCACGATACGAAAGTTAATCAAGGGCAGCAGTCAGCAACGCACCGAGGTGGCTCCAGCTGGCGCCGCTGCAGCCACTGCCAATGACGTCACAGTCAGAAAATTGTTCGTCATGTGACACGGTTGGCACTGGTATATAGTGGCAAAACACACAGCAGGCAGCAGACAAACGCAGCCAGCATCTGGAGCAAACAACATGCGCTTCAGCAAGGTAGGCTCTTCTCATATTATTCAATCGGCTGAGAGAGAATATGATGTGACTTCACATTTTTGGTTGATATTTTGTGGTTGATGAGCCTGATAACTGATCATTTATTACTATTTCAGGAGGTCCTGCTTTTATCCAAATCTGATTTATAACGCTACAAGCATTTTCCCAAATCGGGTATCGGGGGACATTTCATCTTTACAGGTTTGCATGGACTTGGAAACCATGCATCCCACGACGTCAAAACCAGCAAGGCTTGATAGATGTGGGCGCCATCTATAACATATCTGCTGTTGTACCACATTGAAACTATGGGTGGACCGTACGGTGAGGTGAAAGTTTGTCATCAAAAAGCTTTAGGGGACATTTTATGTCGTTGAAATTAGGTTATGGTGGACTTAATTTTTCTGATTGTAAACGTTTCCGGGGACATTTCTACGCTGGAAAAACCTATTTATGGTGGACTCTAATTTTCTTACCAAGTACGTTTCCAGGGACATTTAAACGTTCTTAATATTAAGTTATGGTGGACCAAGTTAATATTCTAATCATTGCCAGGGTGGCATGAATTTTTACTCTAATCGGATGGTAGGAGCACCACACTGTTATAAAGGCTTACTTACCTGAAGGTAAGGTAGATAAGGACAAATGTGGCTCTTATCAATGATGTGAGCATGTGAACCAAATGCCGCGTTTCATATGATTGGTCATTTTGTACCTGGCAGACATTTATCAAGTAATTTCGAATGCACAAATCACCGATCTCATGGTAAATTTACACGTGCATTGACGAGGAAGGGCAGGTATCCGCCTTTCCTCGGTTTTTTCGGAGGTATAATAAAACGGCCGCGCGTAGCTCCAGCGTAATTTGTACACCTTCTCGCTGATCATTTTTACAACTTGAACTAGGTGTGCTATGGCACATCTAGTGCTGCGGTATAGTAAGACAAAGGAGAGAAATAATAATAGTTTATATAATAATAACAAGAACAATAATGATGATAATGATAATGATGATAATGATGATGATAGAACATTATTTAGAACAATGATAAGTCTAGAATGTCTCGAAGCTTCCTTGTATACATTATAGAATAATTCAAGAAGCGTTATTAGAATATCCTCAAAAACGGTGCCTTTATAGTTCTGTCGCACGATAATTTTGCACAAAAATCTAAACGATGAAACTGCTGCATGTCTTGATGGCGGGTTCCTTATCCCTCCTACCATAGATGGTGAAGAATACATTTTTGTCGAAACGCGTTCATCTGCCTGCTGTGTTGGTTTAAGTATTAATAGCTGTCAACCACTGTTATACACTGAAAAAGTACGCCAGAAATTGGATTTTTCTACGGTGCCAAAATCCACTCTTCTTTCCGTGAATATGTTACACCCGATATTTTTAGATTGAGAAGCGTAAAATGCCATGAAACAAGAATAATACAACCCCAACCCATGGGGTGTGAAAATATCAACTACCAAAAAGTACGCCCCTTTTAGTATTAATTCTACGGTGCCAAAATCAACTCCTCTTTCCAGCATTATTCCGCAACCCATTTTACCCCGGTGTAATGCAAAAATGCATGTGTTTTGAGGGAATATTATTATACCACTGGAGTAAAAAGATTGTTAGCTAAACCGGAAGTGTGTAAAATGGAACTGAGGGGTAAAAATAGATTAAAATGTGAAATTCCTGGTGTAGAAAAATATTTGCAAGGTGCAAGATGAGCCCGCGTTCAATATTACGTTGCTGCGGAAAAGAAACACCGATTAAAAAAACAACCCAGTTTATTCTCATGGAGCGTTTGAGGTCAGTTTAGTCTGATTAGGCTGATTAATATACACTCTGATAAACATACACAACGCAACGGAGAGTTTAAATCATTTGTTTTCATACCCACTTTTAATAATCTACATAAATACCTCTAATTTGCACTATAATCTGGAACAGTATTTAAATCGACCTTCAGTCACTAAAATTATTTAGTTCCTCTTTGCACAAACATTACTAGGTATATGGTTTTTGTCTTAGGCTTCTGCTTTTACACTGCCCAAATTTTCCTCTTTTATATCCGCTTATCACTACATCATTTTCGCTCATCACGGCAAATCACCTCTGAGGCGCTGCACAGCGTTCTTAACACGCGCACTGAAGGGGTCTCGGAGGCCAGCCCCACCTTTTTCCGAGGTGGCCGGAGAGCCGTTCATGGCCAAAAACGATAACTTTACCTAGGTAATGGCCTCTGTGACCTGTTACTAAATCTGATTTAAACATAGGTCACCCACCATTGGTTAGCTTATACCCTGAGGAGCACCCAGTGAAAAATCGGAATATGATTCTTTTTAATTTTATATCTAAAGAGGAGTTCACAAGGTCACGAGGTCAAAACCTGACCTGAAGTCAAAGTTTTTTAGTTTTCTTATCTGAACCCTTGTATCTTCTATCCAGCAATATTCATAGAAATTAATTCAGATCAGCCACTTTTAAGATACAAAATTATTTCTGATTTAATGTTCGTGTTAGCCTTGGAAATTTCATGACCTCTATCTGGTGACCTCTTTCACCTTTGGTCCTGAAAATGGGCCCAACTTGTTATTTTGTATGGAGAGCCTTGGGTAAAAGTTTGGTGGAAACCGAGAAGTGGGTCATGTTGGACTTTTTCGTGCCTACCTGGACGATTTTTCCTAGAATGACTCATCTATGTCCCGAGAGTGGCTAACAAAAGCATCACTATTGGGGGGGTTGAAACCACTATACTGTTCGTAAACGGATACATTCGATATCTTTGCTGGAATATTATTGAATATGCTTAATTCAAGTGAAAATATGGGTTATCACTAGCTCACCACTGTGGATCCGGGCCTCTTGTAGAAGATCCTTGACGACGTCCTGGATGCCAGACAAAGATATGTATATAAGCGATTCATTCAGGCCCATT
Source organism: Lepas anatifera (assembly GCA_034440635.1). NCBI lineage: Eukaryota > Metazoa > Arthropoda > Thecostraca > Lepadidae > Lepas > Lepas anatifera. The sequence continues at coordinate 1,469,428 of JAOTON010000667.1, read as the reverse complement.
GAGGCAAATTCAACAGCTCCTTGCTATTTGCTGCACTTAGCTAGAATGATTTAGTCTTCGTTTCTTCTCCACGGCTAGACTAACCTCCACGCGTCAAGATCAACACTTTATGGGATGCAGAACTGCAATGCGGTGATTCAAGCTCAGAACTGAAGCGAAAACAAAATGACAGCATTCCACCCACGTGTCAACTGTAGTAAAAAATACCTTCTTATATCATAGAAACACACTCAAATGAAGATAAGAAGAATTAAAACATTTATTAAGCGTAGTTAAATCAGCAAATACCTCGTTTTAATCTATTGGCAGAATTGTTTCACCACAGGAGAGTAAGACTATTCTTGAGGCAGTTTGCGAGTTCCATAGAAATACTATACAGAGTACATGTACGGATAAATTTACCCGTTTGCATTTTCAGCACGAATGGAACTGCCCTGTGCTAAAATAGCACAGATATTAACACGCGCATTGACGGGGGTCTGAGCCACCTTCGCATTGACGGGGGGCGGGTACCCGCCCCCTAAGATCTCGAGAACCACGGTAGGTAGCGAAAAACGGTAAACGGCGTTGGGCTGCCCATCCACTTCTCCATCGAAAACATTTGAACCATTTTTTGTCAGGTCACATTTAAGGTCACGAGAGGTCAAAACATGCCCGTCATAGGGATAACATGTAAAATTCAGTTTTTCGGGCATTACATCTGAACAAGTAAAGATAGAGCAAAACGACTTAACCTATAAGAATCCTCTTAGCAAGCCAAATCGAATGATATATAATTTGACCTTGCTAGGTCAAATCAAGGATTTGACCTGACCTGAGGTCAGGTCAGGGTCAAATTATATAAAATGCATATCATTAGAACCGCAAAGCCCAAGCAAGTCAAATGCAGCTAAAATAAATGCTCTATCACCATCCGTTACTGAGTTATTCCGTAAAAACCATTTTTCCCATGTATTTCCAATGGAGAGGTAATGCGTCGTACCTGACCTTAGGTCATCGATATACAAAATACCGGAACATATTTTAGAGAACTCGGTGGGGCCATTATGTGATATGAGTTTCAATCGGATAAGTTCACCCTGCTCCGACTTATGCTATCTTAAACTTTTTTGAGGTCGGGTCACTTGACCTGTACTGGTGACCTGACCTGAGATGACCTAACCTTAAAATTTTCACAGAAGTTGTAAAAATAATGAGGAAAAGGTATACCAAGTACGGCGGCGCTACGCGCCGCCGTTTTTCTACTATCTCCGAAAAACCCGAGGGGGCGGGTACCCGCCCCCGTCAATGCGCGTGTTAAATTACCACACGCTTGTAATTTACACTTTTAATTCTAAAATTAAGCTAGTTGTCAGAATGAATTTACTAAGAATTCTAAACAAATGCTCGAAAATGGGATACGTTTAGGACTAGACAGATTGAAATTCTTCGCTCCAGGTGTTGTTTTTTTCAGTGTACACTCCTCAATCTTACAGTCAGAGTTCGAAAAAAATCTTCCAACTTGCCAACAATGTTGGTGACACTAGTCGATCACGTCGGTGAACAAAATATAGGCAAGCTTGTGCACACATCAGCGTCAAAAGTTAACGCGTAGTCTGCCGATATGCTATTTAAGATTCAAAAGGACTCAGTGCTTCTGGAAAATAATTGCCCGTTGGTGCCAAGTCCCAATATTCCTTGTTAAACAAGTTTGGTTTGAAATTCCTATGGTAAGGCTGGAAAAATTCTGCTTGCAGTTCCCACCCAGACTTTTGCGGGTCTTTTGAACTGATTGATATGTTTTTAACTCCTAGGCTGCATAGGTCCCCGTTGTGTGCCGCCCTGATAGGGTACGGGCCCCATCTGAAGTTGTGCGGGTCCCTATATTTTTCATACGCCCAACTACAAGATGGAGAGTGGCGGGAGGTGTGTGAGGGCGGTTCACGTTGGAGTGGGGAGCCCCAGGACTGCAAAAAGAGCGGCCAATAGTTGGGACGAACCGTCATGCAGAAGAGGGCGGCCAAAAGTAGACGAGTGCGGTCCATGTTGTAGTGGGGCGTCGATGAGTGCTCACCTCTTCTCCATTATCAGCCGCCCTTTTCCATCCCTAACTCTCCCCACTTCGACGTGAGCGACCCTCACTCACCTCCAGTCGCCCTCGGTTTTGGGGTTGGGTGCCCCTATTTCATGTTTGGCCACCATTTTCAGGCCTTGGACACCCCACTGTAATATCCACCGCCCTCGTGTACTTTTAGCCGCCCCTTTTATGATTTTTCGTCCCTTCTCTACCACTGGCCACTCTTTGCAGCCCTTGGACTCCCCACTTCATGGTGGATGTCGTTACCCACCTCCGGTCGGTCTCTATTTTGTGGATCGGAGCCTTCCATTTCAAGATTGACCACCCCTTTCAGCCCTTGGGCGGGCTACTGTTGTGTCTCTCCAGTGCATGACTGAGCCCTCCTTCTTCACCCTTCACCGCTATTTGACAGCCCTAGGCCGCCCCACTTCAACATGGACCGCGCTCACCTCTGTCTGTCCTCAACTTCGCAGTTGGGCGCCCGGTTTTGACAATTTTCCGACCCTTTTCAGCCCTAAGGTGCTCCATTGTACAAAAGATAGCACTCATCCACTCTAAGCCGCCCTCTTATGCATGATTTGGCGCACCTTTTCCAGCAGTTGTTGCTCTTTAGAACCATTTGTTACTTTTGAACACCTCTACTTGTTAACCCGCGCCCCACTGGGGGTCCGGTGCCACCTGCGCCCCATCGATGGGGGCCATCGATGCCAACAATAACTTCGAAAATATGGTGGTTAGCGCAAATCTGCAAAGTGCATTAGAAAGCTCGCGCGAATTCAGTAAGAAATTACTTCACATGTTTAAGCGCTGAGGTCAATGGTTTGACCTCCAGAGGTCAAGTTAGGTTACGATAGGCTATTTTCACTCAAATATGCAATGCTTTAGAAAACTGGGCGTAACTCTTATGCCATTAGAGCTATTGAGATCTGGTTAACTACATTGGATAGCAAAATGCCAGACCTTTTCCTGCTTTTGGAACGTAATGACCTCCCACCAGTGGTTTGACCTCCAGAGGTCACCGCGTGACCTCATATGACCCTAGGTCACTTAAAGTCAGAAAGTGACCTTGCCGTATATCAAATGGATGCTAAGGATGAGACATACACGATGGTGTTTGATTCAGTGCTCTAGTTTAATCAGGTCAAAAGTTATTGCTAAAATACTGGTTGACCTTGGATGACCTCAGAGAGATCAAAGGGCAAATATGACCCCGGGATCCGTGAAAGGGTGTCCAAGCTTTTCTGAGCAAGCCAAGCATTTGCAATCGCTTTTGTGGCTTTTAGATCATAAGACAGCTTTTTCCCATGTTTTTTTCAATGGAAGAAGTCACCTCATGACCTGATCTCAGGTCACGAAATCGAAAAATCCCAGATATAAACCTTGTAGACCCTGGCGTGGCCAGAAGTGTAGGAAGTTTCAAATCGATCGACTGAGAAACGTAGCTCCTGGTGACCTGACCGTGGGTGACCCGGGGTAAAAATATCAGGGATGGTGGAAAATGATAGGGTAAGAGATTGAGACCTCAACCACGGTCGTGCGTCTCGTCGTTTTCCTGCTATCCTGAAAAAACCTTAGGGGCATCGATGGCCCCGGTGGGGCGAGGGTTAATACAATTTTTTCAAGTCGTTTCAAGCTCGGTTCTTGGAGCCGGAATCTCCTTAAATCATCAATGGACTTGTCACGGAGACCTCGACCCTAACATCATAACGAGCAACTCCCACAATGAATGATTAATTTGAAGCCAAATTTTGACGTTCCCCAAAGCACAGGGACAGCTGCCCTGCTAAGGTCATCTTATCACCAGTTAGCTGCCAGCCGACCTGCGTCGGGTAAACATAGAGCGCCGGAGCGTCTGAGGGAAACCGATCCCAAACCTGCACATTTACTGTCTCTGCATGTTCCTGAGCAGTGGGGTGGAGAACAACACTCTACCAACTGAGCTATCGGTGTGGCACTTCGACGTGAACCGTCCTCATCCCCCTCCGGTCGCCCTCTGGTTTGTGGTTGGCGCCATTATTTCATAATCAATCGATCATTTTCAGCCTTCGAGCGGCCCACCACAAAATGCATCCTTCTTATCCTCTCTGGACGGTCCTCCATGATTGCCCGCCCCCTTTCCACCATTGTTAGGGGATGCGTGGCTCGGTGGATAGCGTACTTGTACTGTGAGCCATGGATCCTGGGTTCAAGTCCCGGTGGGACCTCTGGATAAGTTTTTATAGTCCCCAAATGGCTCGCAACAGGATAAGAGTTGGTGACGCGTATATCCCTGTTGGTTTTTGCATCGTTAAAACCGAACACTTGTTATCATTCCACCATTTTCTGCTCCTTAAGGCATTCACCTCCGGATGTCCTCTACTTTGTGGTTGGGTGCCCCTATTTCACCCTTTTAGCCTTAGATCGCTCCACTGCAACATAGACCGCCCTCAGCTTTCAGCGGTAAAAGTTCCTCGAGTTCATTTAGTGTATGCCTTGTATATCGATCGGTGTTATATTTTGCCCAGATCTTCAGATATCACTCAGGATCTCCCATGCCACACCCATGCCCGCCACATAAATGGTTGTGTGCCCGCCCAATATGTGGCTTTGGTATCTTTTGGAACGACAACATGCTACGATGCAGTATAGCGAGCTGGTAATATCACGTTTCCTATGGAGCAGAGTTTGAGCACGATTACAAATATTCCTTATTTTTTAAGAAATATTCCGAATCTATTGATAGCTCTGTATGATGATACGCGCGCACCGTCATCATTTACAGCCTTGCATCATTTACTAGTCTTGCGGATGTTTTTTCGCTTTGCAACTAAAGAAATGTTGGGTCCAGAATAAAATTGAAAATTCCTACGTTATCTGTGAGAAAAATATTGAAAGCTCGGCAGGAAATTTCCCAACATGATTTTGCTTGCGTCCCCTACAAATGGATCATAAAGTCCAACAATTTCTCCCTCACATATAATATTGTAGATGTATCACTATTCAATCGGCGCAGATCGGCCGAATTGGGGAGAGAAAGTGGTCCTGAAAATAACCAGTGGCCGTCCTTTCGCGAGTTCAATTGCCAAAAGTAGTCATAGAATAAACATAGAAGGACGCCCTGTATCATTAGGATTTGTTTTAACAGAAACAACGTCAGAAACTCTGCCCTTCCCTGGCTTTTTGTCAGCGCTGTTTGAAATGGCATCTGCAACAGGAAAATTAGTGTCACAAAAGCACCCTTTATAAAACTCCAAGGGCCACCCTCAGCTGGTCAACTGGCCGCTCCCCGAGTCTTTGCTCCCCCCCATAGGCGGATCCACAGGGGCAAAGGGGGAAGTGCTCCTCCCGATCAAGCCTTGGCACGCCTTAAAATAGTCACGGCGCTCCTTTGAAGGATCGATAGCGCCCCTGAAATGTCGTTTTCCACCACCCCCCCGAGGATGCTAAAATCGGCGCCCTGGGGTAGAATTTGGCGGACACCTGATAGAGTTTGCCGGTCGAAAATGGCACCCCATAGGACGGATCCTTGGTCCTCCACAGCAATGTGCCACCCCCCCCCGATCGGTGACCCTGGATCCGCCTATGCTCCCTAGCAAAATCCTGGATCCGCCCCTGCTTCAGATGCCATACAACAACTGAAACAACATTTTCCCACATTCAAGAACGCTGCGCTCGTGCGGCGCGCGCGCACCGTCAGCTGATTTTTCGATTGCATCGCCACGTGGTGGCACCGTTCGGTACTAAATTCCGTCAAAAATTTTTGATGGAAATCCCGGCTGTTTCGGGGACGTATTTTGATGTCCACCCTAACGCCATCTCTTGGTATATGAATAAGCATCCCCAGAAACGTGGATAGCTGCCTTTTGTTTAGGTGGACAAGAAATGTCCACCTAATCCCCGGTGTCCACCAATGTCCAAAAAAGTTTCCTGAAATGTCCACCCAAACCCGAATTTGGAAACCAAGCAAAAACTTGAAAAAAATGCGGCAAGCTTTGAAAGAAAAACTTATTTATATAATGTTAAAAAACTACACGTTGCTTGCATTTGCAGGCTATCCGAAGCAAACTTGCATTTGTTTTACCAAGTTCGGTGTTCTTTTCAGGTCGTCATATTTCTGGGGGTTTCAGCGGTTTGTTTGGTGGATGGAGGCTTGAGCCGGTATTCGGCTGGGTCAGGTGGTGCCTCTGGAGGGGCGGAGGCGCAGCCCAGTCGGCGTTCGGTGCAGTTAACTACGCCTACCAGGGCCGGAGCGGTGGATATACCTTCAGAAGTTCGAGACCTTCAGCTGCCTCCGGAGGATTCCAGAGGTCTTCTGCTGCGTCTAGCAGTAGGCAAGAGCGTACCTCTGGGTACGGAATACAGTCACAAGCAGCGTTTGGAGGCCGCGGTTCGAGTGGTGGAGCTTTTGGAGGATTTGGCCGCGGATCTCAGCAGTCCGGAGGCTACAGTACTGCCTCTCAGTCACAAGGAGCGTCAGGAGGTTCTAATGGTGGAGCTCAGCCTGCTGGTGGATATGGTGCCCCATCGCAGTCCCAGGGATCTTCTGGAGAGCATCCAGTGGTGGAGCTCAGCTTTCAGCAGGATACGGTGCTCCCTCGCAGTCTCAGGGATCCTCCAGTGGGTCCAGTGCTAGTGCTCAACCCGCAGGAAAATATGGAGCCCCTGCTCAGTCTCAGGGATCCTCCAGTGGGTACAGTGCTAGAGCTCAACCTTCCGGAAAATATGGTGCCCCTGCTCAGTCTCAAGGATCCTCCAGTGGGCCCAGTGCTAGAGCTCAACCCTCAGGAAAATACGATGCCCCGGCTCAGTCTCAAGTATCCTCCAGTGGGTCCAGTGCTAGCGCTCAACCCTCCGGAAAATATGGTGCCCCTGCTCAGTCTCAAGGGGATCCTCCAGTGGGTCCAGTGCTAGCACTCAACCCTCAGGAAAATATGGTGCTCCCGCTCAGCATCAGGGCCCTTCTAGCGGATCGGCTAGTCAAGATCTGTCATCGGGAAGTTTTTGGAGACAACAGGCTTCGTCAAACAGTGAATGCAAGGTCCAGCTGCCAGGAGGGTATGTGATGTCTTCTGAGATGGTATCTAGCAGCCAGGGGTCTTCATCAGAGTCAGGTGGAGCTGATGGCGCAGATTCCTCTCCAGAAGTCCGCTACACCGTGGCTAGGGAGACCAATCAGGGTCCCAGGATCCCACTGCTGAGCTTCCAGCTTTCCGTTATTTCTCATGTTAAATAAATATCATCCCAAAGTACGTATATTTATTGTTCAGCACAGCCAATTTGTATGTTGTAATAGCTCTGTGTGTGCTTTTTATTTATGTCGTCACTTCAACTGGTATGATCGTTTGGAGAATATTTAGGCTGTGTTATGGTGATGGATGTACAAATTGAAACAGGTTTCATCTTCTTCAGAGATGCAATGTACTTGTGCCGTGGTGACAGAATTGCAATATTTGTGTGTGGGATTGCTCAAACCACATATTTCTGAGAGAAAAGTAATCTACTTAGCAATGGGGAAATGTGTTTTGAAGGTTTCCGTGCCATCGATATGACCCGGTACCTAAGCTGTGATATTTTTCTGAGTGTGTTTTGATGTTCAATACAAATTCTACCTATGCTTTGATTGTTTCAACCTTTATATTTTTTTTTTGAGTTGAAAAAAAGGAGCTTGTCGACGAACTTAACCCAAAAATTTCCTGACATCTATGCATCAATTAGACCTTCTGTTGAACGTAACTGCACCCCTACTGTAATAAGTATTTTTGTCGCTTCCCACTCGCAGACTAATTCACTTCAAAATAGTCTTGCCTTGTATCAGATGCAGCGAACGTTCATGATTTTATGTGGTAATATGGGCTTGTCACTACATTTATATTTCTCATTTATGATGGGGCAGTTCTCCTCTCTCCAATCCCCATCCCTCTCCCTTGGCGACGGCCATGTTTGGATGGGAGAACAAGTGCAGAAACGAAATTTGTGGGTGATGTCTGGCGAAAATGGCGGATAACATATTTTGTAAACTCTAGGTTACACAGAAAAAACAAAAGAAAACCCAACTATGGAAGATTTTCAGCCCTGTCATAGATGGACAACAAGTCAAGCCACAGCTTGTGGGCTCATGACCAGACGCCTCCTGCGATTATTGGTTCTCGACGAGCCCGCGATATCGGCAGCGGTAACAACAGCCACCACTTCGGTCCATAGGCTGCGGAACTAGGGCGACACCGGGGAACCGTGCCCCTCCCCCTTAACCCTCGCCCCACCGGGGCCATCAATGGCCCTCCTAAGGTTTTTCCGGGATAGAAGAAAAACAAGGAGACGCAGGACCGCGGTTGAGAGCTCTATCTCTCACGCCATCATTTTTCCACCATCCCTGAAATTTTACCCCGGGTCACCCAAGGTCAGGTCACCAGGCGAGGTTAACCAAGGTCACCTCACTTCAACTTTTGATCTCTATAAGAGCTACGTTTCACAGTCGATCAATTTGAAACCTCCTACACTTCATGACCCCGCCAGGGTCTACAAGGTTTATATTCAGGATTTTTCGATTTCATGACCTGAGGCTAGGTCATGAAGTGACCTCTCTCATTGAAAAAGCATGAGAAAAAGCTGTCTTGTGATCTAAAAGCCACAAAATCGATTGCAAATGCTTGGATTGCTCCGAAAAGCGTTCTTGGACACCCTTTCATGGATCCCAGGGGTCATATTTGCCCTTTGACTTCTCCAAGGTCATCCAAGGTCACCAGGGGTCAAAAACAGTATTTTGGCAATTACTTTTGATCTAATTAAACTAGAGTACTGAAACAAATACCATCGTGTATGTTTCATCACGGGCTTTCATTTGATATACGGCAAGGTCACTCTCTGACCTTTGGTGACCTCAGGTCTTATGAGGTCACGAGGTGACCTCTGGAGGTCAAAGCATTGGCGGGAGGTCATTATATTTCACATAGCGGAAAAGGTCTGACATTTCCCTATCCAATGTAGTTTACCAAATCTCAATAGCTTTAATGGTATAAGAGTTATGCCCAGTTTTCTTACGCATTGCATATTTGAGTGAAAATAGCCTATCGTGACCTAACTTGACCTCTGGAGGTCAAACACCATTGACCTGAGCGCTTAAACATACCAAGTAATTTCTTACTGAATTCACGCGAGCTTTCTAATGCAATTTGCATATTTGCGCTAACTCCCATATTTTCGGAGTTGGAGGGGGCCATCGATGGCCCCCCGTGGGGCGAAGGTGGCGCCGGACCCCCGGTAGGACGCGGGTTAAAGTAAGATTGTTTAACTTACCCTATGGCGTTGACTGCAAAGAAATGAGTCGAAAATTCCATGGTGCCCCCCTTAAATCTGGATCCTCCACCACCACTGCTTCGGTCCCGGTCCGACTCCCACAGGTGTCATGTGACAGGTCTGTCACGTGCCAGGCTCCCAGGTGTCACCATCAGCGGCCTTCGCCCATAAACACGGCTACAGACTAGATCTTTAACTTTTGGTGCCTGCCTCCCGCCACTAGGAGCCGATGCTGGTCCTGACTGTGACTTTGGCGGAGCCGAACGGGCCTGCTCCGTGATTGCCTTGACCACGGGATGTCAAATGGCTCACTAGCTGATGCATTGGTCGAATCCATGTTTGGTTGAATGGCCGGCTTGACTGGTTCAAAGTTTTCTTTACAGTTTGATATTTTTGACAAGTGTCACACTAGTTTTTGCCGCGAAGCTCGCGTCAGTTATGGATCAATCACGGATGGGGCTGCAACAACCCCTAGCCTGATAAGGTCGAAGTTGTCAAGAACTAAAATAAGTGTGAGGGTTAAGGCACAGAGGGTATCAATTGAGAAAACACGCTGCTTATGAATAGAATCCAGAATTATTTTGAAATTATGGCTCCATTCAAAATGTGTTTAACTAGCTTTAAGGCCCAAACGAGGAAGCTAAGTTTCACTAGGACCAGATGGAAAAGCAAAGGGTACTCTTCCACATCACTCTACCAGAAAAATCACGGTGTAAAAATTGAATCTATCGACCTACCTGCCAGGAATTGGCTTTCCGACCAACCCTAATGCACAGAGAATGAGAACAGCAGTCACACCAAGTTCTCGGAAAGTCTTAGGCAGGCACCAGGTGACTGTAATGATAAAATGAGTGCCTTTAGGCTCTAATCAAATTATAAATTAGCTAAAAAGAAGTTGAAGGACGGATAGCTTTCATTTCTAATGGCATCATACGTGAAATGAAAAATAACTATAAAAGAAAATTGTAGAGTGTGCTCTAAGCCCGCAGTCACTTAAGATTTTCAAAAATATTGCCACAGACAAACACAAAAAACTATAATTTGAGGATGATTCTAAAGTAGCTAGCAAGATAGGGACGTTTACGCCCAGGGTTATCGAAAGAGTGATTCGAACTTTATGAACTGGTAACACAAGCACAGTAAAGCGATAGACATAGCCTGTGCCAGATTTCAGTCGACGACCGTCTACAGGTAGGTTTTCGACGGGAAAGAGAGGTTTTCTCGGCACGAGCTGATCTATTCTAGTGGCCATGTCTTATTGTTTCCGTTCCAACACTTGCAGCTAAATGAACTGTCGCGAGCCCCATCTTGTATAGTATGCTTTAGGCGAAGCTTAGCAGCCATGCTTTTGCCATGGTAGAACGTGATGAAATGAATACACTACCCACGAAATGAGCTGATGTTTTATTATAGATGGTTTATTTAACTCTCAATGTGCCAAGGCCGCGTTGCTTGAATGTGTGTGTTAACATCTAAATAAGGAAGTTTAAGACGCACTAGACAGAACCTTTTCCTATGTGACAATTATACGAACAGTCACATATATTTCATTTCAGTGCTCTTGGCTTTGAAGAAGAAAAACGGGTGAAGCTGGTTGTAGCACCATGGATACAGTGTGAAAATTCATTTATTGAATTTTAAATTTTCAAATCTTAGACAAATTCCCAGTCCGTTTAGTGGCTCACCACGTGAACCTATCAGTGGGAGAATCGATGTCATGTGCCTCTTCTTTAATAAACTGATGTGTTTCCAAAACCACATACATCCCAACATTCTTGAAAAACACACGTTTGGTCCTTTTTGCGTATTATTCCTAAGACTCACTATGAAGCTAGCCCAATGGCAGGGTATATTTGATTCTAGTATAATCGTTTTAGTTTGGTGATGATATCGGCAATCGCGCGGAGATGACATTATTTGGACCGAGCAAATCCGTATGCTTTTTTGGGTGATTTGTTTTTTTCGTTTTTTTTTCTCCCACTGGGCATCACACCCAGGGGGAAGTATGTTTGCCATCAGTCGGTCATGTTAGTGTTAGCATTATCAGTTCCTTTCCAAATAAACAGCAAGAGACATAGGTCTGGAATCCAGCCCGCTCATGGACATTTTCCATTTTGGTACAGGGGGGGCACCATCATGTTTCCACGCTGCTAGTATCAGCCAATTTTCTAATTGCTGCATAAATGATTTCCCAAAGCAAACTGCCAATGGATGGGTACAATTCCTCGAACCTGGCTATGCTGAGTATGTCGATGTCGGCTAGGCCAATGGTGTTATGTTCAGTGCAGACACACCTAAGGGACCTGTCCGGGGTGGAAGCGACAGTCACTGGCGATGAAACCCTGGAGCAAGACCGAGACCGAAGCAGACCGAAGCAGCCACCGGTACAGCAGCTGTTGTGACAGGGCATCTCCATACATAACAACAATCCAACGAGCCTGGTGCAAAGTTCATCGGCTGTGGCCAGGCCTACGGACTGCCTATAACAGGCCATAAAGTCCGACATAATTGGTTAGACACTTCCTAGCGTATCTCACAGTTAAAAAAACACCAAATGCGTTACAGCGAGCATTGCTGCTGGCCATTGGCAAAAACCATCGAGCAGTTCATACTCTAGTCACTGCTATACAAAGTAGGAGAGTTTTACCTGCTTTAAATTAACTTATGAGTGTGGTGTGGAGTAGTGACGATAGTGCTTCACGCAGATTGAAGTTGGATTTTCCAAACGTGAGCAGGCGCTACCTAGTTAAGCTCGTGAATGAATACCATCTGATCAGGCGTCGGCATGGAGATAAGCTACCTGATTTTCAACACGGGGAGGACATCGCTAGGTTCAAACAATCAACTGTAGGAAATAGTTTTTATTCGACACCAGCAGCTACACGGGCTCACAAGACACATCACAGCTTAGTCAACAGGTAATATTAGTAACAGGGAAATGTTCAAAACATATGATCACACACGCTGAATAAATAGCCATTCTCGCAGAGCTATTAGCTTTGAGCCATCTCGCTCACAACTATTTCAATTCTGTGACCACCGCACACAAGCATTGCGCCTCGGAAGAAAATGGAAATACGTTTCGTTTTGTACACCCATTACCATAATGCGGCAACAAATATTCCAAAACAATCATGTAAGTTGAAGCAAAAACACTGACCCAAAAACACACGCTCTTCTTCTTTACAGAGGGCATCAGCGGCCGCGCTGAAAAAGTGACATACTCTGGACCATTTCTTACTTAAGATGAGAAACAACTCCGAGCTGGAAGCTCAGCAGCGGCAGCCCGGGACGCTGCTTGCTAACCCTACCCACAGAGGAGCGGGCCTTACCATATCTTCCAGATGGCAGAGCGCTAGCACTGGACCCACTGGAGGATCCCTGAGACTGAGCAGGAGCTCCGTAGCCTCCCGAGGGTTGTGCACTGCCACTGGATCCTCCAGAAGACCCTTGGGACTGAGAGGGGGCACTATATCCACCCGAGGGCTGAACACCACTGGATCCTCCGGAAGATCCGCCACTATAGCCTCCAAAAGATCCACCACTAGATGCTCCAGAAGATCCTTGAGACTGAGAAGGAGCACCATATCCACCCGAGGGCTTAGCACCACTGGATCCTCCGGAAGATCCACCACTGTAGCTTCCAAACGATCCACCACTAGATGCTCCAGAAGATCCTTGAGACTGAAAAGGAGCACCATATTCACCCGAGGGCTGAGCACCACTGGATCCTCCGGAAGATCCACCACTGTAGCCTCCAAAAGATCCACCACTAGATGCTCCGGAAGATCCCTGGGACTGAGATGGGGCACCATATCCTCCAGAGGGCTGAGCACCACTGGATCCTCCGGAAGATCCACCACTGTAGCCTCCAAAAGATCCACCACTAGATGCTCCAGAAGATCCTTGAGACTGAGAAGGAGCACCATATCCACCCGAGGGCTGAGCACCACTGGATCCTCCGGAAGATCCACCACTGTAGCCTCCAAAAGATACACCACTAGATGCTCCGGAAGATCCTTGGGACTGCGATGGGGCACCATATCCTCCAGAAGGCTGGGCTCCTCCACTGGATCCTCCAGCGGATCCTTGAGACTGAGAAGGAGCACCATATCCACCTGAGGGCTGAGCACCACTGGATCCTCCGGAATATCCTTGGGACTGCGATGGGGTACCATATCCTCCAGAAGGCTGAGCGCCACCACTGGATCCTCCAGCGGATCCTTGAGACTGAGAAGGAGCACCATATCCACCCGAGGGCTGAGCACCACTGGATCCTCCGGAAGATCCACCACTGTAGCCTCCAAAAGATACACCACTAGATGCTCCGGAAGATCCTTGGGACTGCGATGGGGCACCATATCCTCCAGAAGGCTGGGCTCCCCCACTGAATCCTCCAGCGGATCCTCGAGACTGAGAAGGAGCACCATATCCACCTGAGGGCTGAGCACCACTGGATCCTCCGGAATATCCTTGGGACTGCGATGGGGTACCATATGCTCCAGAAGGCTGAGCGCCACCACTGGATCCTCCAGAAGCTCCTTGAGACTGAGACGGAGCACCATATCCACCCGAGGGCTGTGCACCACTGGATCCGCCGAAAGATCCGCCACTGTAGCCTCAAGAAGATCCCTGGGACTGCGATGGGGCACCTATATCCTCCAGCAGGCTGAGCTCCACCCTTAGAACCTCCTGACACTCCTTGTGACTGAGTGGCAGTACTGTAGCCTCCGGACTGCTGAGATCCGGGGCCAAATCCTCCAAAAGCTCCACCACTCGAACCGCGGCCTCCAGACGATGCTTGTGACTGTATTCCGTACCCAGAGGTACGCTGTTGCCTACTGCTAGACGCAGCAGACGACCCCTGGAATCCTCCGGAGGCAGCTGAAGGTCTCGGACTTCGGAAGGTGTATCCACCGCTCCGGCCCTGGTAGGCGTAGTTAACTGCACCGGACGTCGACTGGGCTGCGCCTCCGCCCCCTCCGGAGGCACCACCTGACCCGGCCGAATACCGGCTCAAGCCTCCATCGGCCAGACAAATCACCGATACACCCAGAAATATGACGACCTGAAAAGAACGCCGAACTTGGTAATGCAAATGCAAGTTTGCATCAAATAGCCTGCAAATGCAAGCAAGGTTCAGCTTTCTACACTCAACCGATGTATTTCTTTGTAAACGCTTAAAACAAACCTAATTGACATTGATTGAGGTTTTAGAAATACGACCTGGATAAAGTAAAAAGCACCAGTCATTAGGGTAAGGGCGGGTAAGAGTACGCAGGAGACAAGAGTACGCAGCAGCTGTTTTGGTTACTTAGCAACCACTGAGATGGTGGATACTCTGGCATAAAAAAGCACGGTCAGTGCCTAGGCTGCACACCAAAATTCAACGTGCTCCTGTTCTTCCCGCGGGAGTACAGAGCAAAGTAAGTTTCTGGGCACCCTTGAAGTAATATTTCCTAACTGGGAAAACTTGTGGACCATGCTTCTTTATATAAAAGTATTGTATTACGGTCTGTTATCAGTAAGAAAGCTGAGCTAGGAGTGTGCTCCAGGACCGGAACTCACGCTAAAACGCCTGCCAACATGTTTATGAAGACTTTCTTCCCAAGGAGGCATGTCCGGCAAGAGTACGCAGTAGACCATTGGGCAAGGGTACGCAATCTTAAGAGATAAGAAAATTTAATTTTCGCTCGGGACAGAGTCCGTAATTCATATTTGGAAAACCAAACGTTGCAACATAGTTCTTGAATATTGAGAATGATATAAAATCATACAATCGCCTAGTTTTGCGACAAAAAACTTCGCGACATGGCCTATGTACCTAAAGCAAAGCGGGGCATCAATGCCTACCCCAGCCTCCTCTTTTGCGTACTCTTAGCGACCCACTCCGGCAAGAGTACGCACGTGACTTTTATTTTTGATGGGCTCGTGGCGAGTTCCTTTCAAAGACATCGAGTTGAAACATGGACCATACATAGACAATTCTTCAGGCTAAACAACCACATAAAATTTTTAGCTGTTAGACTTATAGGAGAAAAGTGAAAGCCTTTAGAAAGTTAAGTGCGTACTCTTGCACGGACTTCCCTTAGTTATTGGTCATCAGATTCATTATTCACGAAGCATATCCTCAGCAAAATTAATGGTGGATATAGGCTTGACAGAGCTGTTAATGATACAAAGTTCCAGGTCTAGAACTTTGTGTCCCTCTTAAACGGCTAAATCAATAATGCAAAAACTCAATATGCTGCTTTCTGCTGCGTATTTTACATATATGTAGTAAGGAATGTCACCTTTAGATCGTGTCGAAGAAATTTAGATGTTAAAAATGCTTACAAGGGGAAGAAAAACACGGCATTAGCCTGTGGAAGCAAAACACGGCATTACTTTTGCTGAGGAGTCATTAAAAATCCGCCTTTGCATGTGTCTGTATCTCAACCGATTGAATAATGTGAGAAGTACCTACCTTGCTGAGGCGCATGTTGTTTGCTGCAGATACTGGCTGGGTTTGTCTGCTACCCACTGAGTGTTTTGCGATTATATACTATTCACAGGCAGACCACATGACCCACAGTTTTCAGACTGTGACGTCATTGGCAGTGGTTCCAGCGCCGCCGAAAGCAACCGCAGAGACCCGCTGTTGGCAGGGACGTTAGAACAAGGGGGAGGGTTGTGGGGAAGCTGCCCCCAACCTAACTTTACGACCGTGGAGGCATTGCCCCCCCTCTAACTTTCGGGAGAAGAAATAAAAACCACCCCAGGCCGGCCGAATTCATATATTTTTAAATAAAATGTTTATTCATAAGTTCACGTGCAGTTTCTGTGCCACGGGCTGCTGCCCCTGTTGGCTTGGTGCTCCTGCAATATTTTTGTTAACTGATTTCTCATTCTCCAGTGAGCCTGTGTACTGCAGGCTGCCCTACCCTGCTTTGTGGAGATTATTTGGGCCAATAAAAAACGGTGTAGGTAATTTGGCATCCCATTTTCGTATGTATGATTATTTCGGTCATCACTGCTGACTGAATTTAGCTCCGCTGTAGTTTTGAGAATAAATGCAGACTCGCTTGTTTTGCAGACATTTGACAATATTTTGTGTTCTCTTTTCTGACACTAGCTTCCTCTCTCTGAAGCTTTATATGGAGAATTTATGGCTGTTTGTGGGTATCTGGGTATGAATATTTTCCACGAATAGGCTATTTGACCTAGAAACACAAGTGATTAGAAATGTTGCGGAAAATAAAGGATGTATAGTAGAGAGCTGATAGATTCGCCACCTACTCTTATCCACGATTCATCAGTGGGCGGTGAATAGGTGTTGGGGTTTAACGACGCACCAACTGCCAGGGTCATACGGCGTCGCCAGCTCTCACCCTGTTGGAAGGGTTTTGGGGGATCAGATCGACCTATTCAGAGGCTCCACCGGAACTTGAACCCGGGACCGGTGGGCAGTGAAACACAGGCGTTAACAAGCTATTGAAACAGTTCACACGTAAATCTAAAGCGGGCAGTTAATTCGCTAAGGTTACCCAAATAGGGATAACCTGAATGAACATGGGCTGAACTTCTACACGGGTAGGTACGTTCTGTAAATATGCAGATACATTTGTTGACGTACAAAGACATTACAGAAATAGGCTTAAGACTGGCGCAAAAGCCGCAATGGACTTAGGTCTTGGAGCCGCTCTCACGAGCGTTTTGATAAATCCAAAGATTCATTCGTACACACATACACACCCAAAAGAAACAAAGCAACTATCCGCACATTCAAAACATACCTTCGATGTAAAATAGTTTCGGACCAGCCGATTTCTGGGCGCTCCTCCGATGGCGACAGCCATAGGCAAAAACCTACCAGATGCGCCCACCAACTGACCGGCGCCCGCGACCGAGCCAGCCGGCGCCCCGTTGCCGCTCTGAGAATCTCAAGAGAACCATCTTGTTCTGATAAGAAGACATTGGAATACTTTGACCACTGCTCGTGTCAATAGGTGATGTAAGCTTCTTCTTTATTGCTGGCGTTCCAGTACTGGGATCCGATATTAGTCTTGGCCCGGACGTTGTCGAGGCAAACTAGGCATTGGTTGGGACCAACGTGGATAGGGTACTGTGAGGATGTTGGTTGGGTTTTATATCTTATTAAAAAGTATCTGTTTGATTCCAAAGATATTTTTACATCAGAAATGTCAATAAATCTGAACGAAAACACCTAAGCTGACAGCTTGGAAATCTAGCCATTAACTAGCAAAGGGAAGAAACACACCAGGTGTAGACTTCAAAATTGCTTATAAGACAATTGAATACATCTTGATACCTCGTATGCTCGGAACTGGCACCATTCAAACGCCTCCTCAATCCATAATAGAGTCTGTGCTCGCTGTGATATTCTGTTTTTCAGGATCCCGGCCGAGACGAAGGTAGATGTTGCTGGGACCAATCCAGCCTGCCGGCGCCGGAGTCAGAATTTTGAGAACAGTGGAGCTTTCTCTCCATTTACCTTTTGAAGCTCCTTGCAAATGAGGGACGTGCTGACAGCGAATCACGCAAATAAATATATGTAAAACAATCCCAAGTATATGCCAGGCTAGCCAAGTATTTCCAGTTCGCAGGCAATTGAACTGGTCGTTGAGAATTAGCTCTTGTTTTTTCTATAAACATCAAGGTACAACCATGCTCCTTCATTTGAAAACCCCTCGTAATCAAATGGCTAGGTATTGGCCTGCACTTTATGGTGACGGCAACAGCTTTGAAAATATGTACCAACACATATTAATCTCGCTTGGATTTTTCCGTTTGAGCAAATCTGAGTGGAATAATCAATGGTCCTCCTTTACCAACTTAATTTATTCTATGTAGTCTGGATAGTAATGCAAAATGATTATGACATCATCGTGCGCATTGAAAGTAATTGCCAGGACTTATACTTGAAAATTTACCAAATATATTAGGCTTGATTCATTGGTATGCTCATTTCATCTTGTTTTCAGTATTGCCACGTAGTATTAAGTAGTATCACGTAGTATCAGACCCACCAAAAACAGAATACAGGAGGATAAGCTTTCTCTCTCTCTCTCTCTCTCTCTCTCTCTCTCTCTCTCTCTCTATAAATATATATATATATATATATATACCCGGATTTGCCGCTGTTGTAGCAGGGCCTCTGCAAACGTAACTACTATCCAACGAGTCCGGTGCAATGTTCAACGGGAGTGGCTAGGCGCACGGGCTACCTACAACATGCCGTAACATCTGCCAATTATTGATTAGAGCCTTTCTAGTGTATCTCACGGTTGAAAAGTCGCCTGCTACCCGCGAAAATGCTTCACGGCACTGGTTCACACACAGCTTATACTTGTCCCTGCTATACAAAGTAGGAAAGTTTTGCCAGCGTTGAATTAGTTCGCGAGTGTGGAGTGACGGTAACACTTCACCGAGATCGCAGTCAGGTATGTCAAGTGTAAGCAGGCGCTGCCTGGTTGAGCTGGTGAATGAATACCATCTGATCAGGCATCGGTCCGGATATTTTTGTAAATAAATTTTGCCCAAGTTGTTCCAAGTACGGCTGCTAGAGTCGGAGTCCCACTTAAGTCATCAAGGGACTTGTCACAAAGACCCCGACCCCACCACCCGAACGGGCAGCTCCCACAATAAAGTGTCCATTTAGAATCCAAAGTTTCGCGTCCCACAAAGGACAGGGACGGCCGCCCCGCTCAGGTCACCCTCTCACCAGTCAGTAGCCAGCCGACCTACGTCGGGTAAACTATTGAGCGCCGGAGCGTCTCAGGAGAACCGATCCCAAGCCTGGACAAGTGGACATGCACTGCCACTGCATGTTCCTGAGCAGCGGGCCGGAACCCAACGTTCTACCAACTGAGCTACCGGGGCGGCGGCAAAGACCTCATTTTCCGCACGCGGAGGGCGTCCCAAGGTTCAAACAATCAACTGCAGGAAAAGTTTTTATTCGACACCAGTGGATACTCCAGCTCACAAGACACATAGCAGCTTAGACAACAGGTAATATTAGTAACATGGAAATGTCCTTAACACATGATCACACACGCTGAATAAATAACCATTTTTGCAAAACTTTTAACTTTGAGCCATCTCGAGCACAGCCATTGCAATTCTGTCACCACCGCACAAAAGCATCGCACCTCGAAGGAAAAGGAAACCTGTTTCATTTGGGCATCCATTACAATAAGGTGGCAAAAACATTTCCAAAACTATCATGTCAGTTGAAGTAATATCACTAAACCCAGCAAAAACATGCTACTTTTACAGCAGGTATCATCAGAGGCATTGAAAGACAAAGCGACACACTCTGGACCATTTCTTATTTAAGATGAGAAACAACTCCGAGCTGGAAGCTCAGCAGCGGCAGCCCGGGACGCTGCTTGCTAACCCTACCCACAGAGGAGCGGGCCTTACCATATCTTCCAGATGGCAGAGCGCTAGCACTGGACCCACTGGAGGATCCCTGAGACTGAGCAGGAGCTCCGTAGCCACCCGAGGACTGTGCACTGCTACTGGATCCTACGGAAGACCCTTGGGATTGAGAGGGGGCACCATATCCTCGTGAGGGCTGGGCTGCACCACTTGATCCTCCAGCAGAGCCTTGAGACTGAGAGGAAGCACTGTATCCTCCAGAGGACTGAGCACTCGATCCACCAAAAGATCCACCACTGTAGCCTCCGAAAGATCCTCCACTAAAGCCTCCAGAAGATCCCTGGGACTGAGAGGGGGCACCATATCTTCCAGAGGGCTGAGCTCCACTGGATCCTCCGGAAGTCAAGCGATCCACCACTGGATCCTCCAGCGGATCCCTGAGACTGAGAGGGTGCACCATATCCACCCGAAGGCTGAACACCACCACTAGATCCTCCAGCGGATCCTTGAGACTGAGAGGGAGCGCCATATCCACCCGAGGGTTGAGCACCACCACTGGATCCTCCAACAGATCCTTGAGACTGAGAGGGAGCACCATACCCACCCGAGGGCTGAGCTCCACTAGATCCTCCGGAAAGATGCGCCACTGTAGCCTCCAAAAGATCCACCACTGGATGCTTTGGAAGATCCCTGGGACTGAGAGGGAGCACCATATCCACCCGAGGGCTGAGCACCACCACTGGATCCTCCAGAAGATCCTTGGGACTGAGAGGGAGCACCATACCCACCCGAGGGCTGAGCTCCACTAGATCCACCGAAAGATGCGCTACTGTAGCCTCCAAAAGATCCACCACTGGATGCTCCTGGAAGATCCCTGGGACTGAGATGGGGCACCATATCCTCCAGAAGGCTGTGCTCCACCACTAGCTCCTCCAGAAGATCCCTGGGACTGAGAAGGTGCACCATATCCACCCGAGGGCTGGGCTCCACCACTGGATCCTCCAGCAGATCCTTGAGACTGAGAGGGAGCACCATAACCACCCGAGGGCTGAGCTCCACTAGATCCACCGAAAGATGTGCCACTGTAGCCTCCAAAAGATCCACCACTGGATGCTCCAGAAGATCCCTGGGACAGAGATGGGGCACCATATCCTCCAGAAGGCTGAGCTCCACCACTAGAACCTTCTGACACTCCTTGTGACTGAGTGGTAGTACTGTAGCCTCTGGACTGCTGGGATCCGCGTCCAAACCCTCCAAAAGCTCCACCACTCGAACCGCGGCCTCCAGACGATGCTTGTGACTGTGTTCCGTACCCAGAGGTACGCTGTTGCCTACTGCTAGACGCAGCAGACGACCCCTGGAATCCTCCGGAGGCAGTTGAAGGTCTCGGACTTCGGAAGGTGTATCCACCGCTCCGGCCCTGGTAGGCGTAGTTAACTGCGCCGGACGCCGACTGGGCTGCGCCTCCGCCCCCTCCGGAGGCACCACCTGACCCGGCCGAATACCGGCTCAAACCTCCATCGGCCAGACAAATCGCCGAAACCCCCAGAAATATGACGACCTGAAAAGAACACCGAACTTGGTAAGGCAAATGCAAGTTTGCTTCAGATACTCTGCAAATGCAAGCAAGGCTCAGCTTTCTACGCTCCACCCATGTTTTTCACTTGAAACGCTTAAAACAATTCTGTCTGAAAGTTATTGAAGCTTAAGAAAGACGAGCTGGATAAAGTGCAGGGGCTTTCCAGTTACTACTTATCGATTTTAAGGTTCATTATTCACGAAGCATATCCTCAGTAAAATTAATGGTAGGCATCAGCTTGACAGCTGGAACTTTGTATCATTCTTGAAGGGCTACATCGACAATGCATAAACTCAAAATGCTGCTTCCTGCCGCGCATTTTCCAGATATGCAGCAAGGAATGTCATCTTTAGATTGTGTCCAAAAATTAGATGCTAAAAAGAGCCTGTTAAAGCTATACGCGGCATTACTTTTGCTGAGGAGTCCATAGAAATCTGCCTTTGCATGTGTCTGTATCTAAACCGATTGAATAATATGAGAAGTACCTACCTTGCTGAGGCGCATGTTGTTTGTTGCAGAGCTGGCTGGCTTTGTCTGCTTGCTGCTGAGTGTTTTGCGATTATATACCAGTCACAGGCAGACCACATGACCCACAGTTTTCAGACTGTGACGTCATTAGCAGTGGTTCCAGCGCCGCCGAAAGCAACCGCAGAGGCTTGCTATTGATTCTGCGCTTGATTGACTTCGTGTCATGCAGGGCGTTTGACGTATGGACACCTGTTTACCAGCATACTGCCTAGCACTATGTAGATTGTTCCAGGGGTGTAATTTTCCCAAAATCTTTGGGCGTGCTCAGCCGGTGGGGGCGGCACCCCATAGGAGCGGCGTCGTTGCAGGGGCGGCACCCCTTCATAGCACCAAATCTGTTAGTCACCGCCTTTAGTGCCTTTTATAGCACAGGGAACATTTTATCTTAATGTTGGGCAGAAATTGTGCAGCTTTTGCCAAACGTGTTTGCTTTTTAGGTGACATCCCAAAGCTACATACACGTCTTAAAAAAACTAAATCTGAGTTGTAACTCCATCCACGATTGAAGTATATCAGTTTTGTGAGGCTGCATTTTATCTTCGGAATAGCTGCGTTGATGGAAATTGAAATGAAAGCGAAGGCCTTAACACACTGGTGGGCCTCCGAGCCACCTTTGCCCTGCTGGGGGGTTTCAAACGCCCCCGTCGAACTCGGCTCCTATGCGGAATAGGGAAAAACGTGAAGCTGTTGGATAGCTCATACAAAGTCATGAAGAAACAACATCGGTCACTTTTTGGCTCTGGTCAATATTTAGATCATGACAGGTCAAAGAATGTTGCATGTTAGAGCAGTGATTATGGGCTTTAGCGTCTGACAGAGTTGAGCTAGAACCATTTTTCAGGCCCCATCCGCTTTCTCTCGTCACGACAAATTGAACGGTGTGTAATATGACTATGCTAGATCAAAGCACAAAAATGGCCTGTTTTCAGGTCAGGTTAAGTTCACTTTTCAACCTAGCATGATCAATATGCGTATCAATCCACTCGCAATCGCAATCCAGACGTAACAGTATCAAAATATAAGCTGTATCATCATTTCCTGCAAAGTAATTGACCTAAATTTGAAAACTGCTTAAATTGCCCCAGATGACCTCTCAGAGGTGACAGGTCACAACTTGTAACATGACACTTGAGAGAGGCCCAGGATTCTACGATTTGCCGAATACGAAGGTATTCTCAGCTGTATCTACACAAATACAACCCATTTCCTGTTTTCCTCATGTATTTTTAATAGAGAGGTCATGATCCGTCCCTGACCCTAGGTCATCAATATGAAAAATCCCGGAACATATGTTTTAGCACTCGGTGGGGGTTTCAATTCGGGTCGGTAAGTTTCAATTCGATAAATTCACCCATTTCTTACTTATGCTACCTTAAATATTTTTGGACGTGACGTCACTTGACCTGTACTGGTGAACTGACCTGAGATGACCCCATCTTAAAATTTTGAGCAAAGCTGCGGAATCGGTCAAGAGTAAGGTGTGCCAAGTATGACGGAGCTTCGCGCCGCCGTTTTTTCCTCCCGCCGGAAAAATCCGAGGGGGTGTTCAAACACCCCCATCGGGGCGACGGCTAATCACTATTTGAAGGAAAGAAAAAACACCGATAGCGTCCAAACAATGCATGTATTGTTTTGTAAATATTAATAGATACGGCAATTCCACTGCACCCGTGCATGCCCTTTATTATTATTATTTTTGTCATCAAACCCTTGTTTACCCTAACACACAGGGGATGTAAGAATCAATGATGCAGTGATGACCCTAGGGCGGCAGTTATGGACTAAGAACGGCACACATTAGGATGGAAGTGATAAGCTGGGGGCGACAGTGATTGGCCGGGGCGGCAAGAAACAGGACAAAGTCAAAAATCGAGGGCGGCAGCGATGGGCCAGGGGCAATAGCTATGAAATTGCACAGACACAACCCGAAAAGAATGAAGGTGTGCAAAAATATCTTTTTGCAAATTCCGTTTTGGCTTGGTCCGGAGAAGTGCCCCTGGATTTGGGCGACACCCCCGGCCAGCCAAGAGAAAATCAGGCCTAAACACTGCCTACCTGAAGAGGTAATACCCTCTATGCAAAATAAAACAGTTTCACATATGAATGGTACCCCCTGTCATCAAAGCCATCCGATGGAGAGCAAATAGACACATTTTATCCACTCAACGCAGGGAAATGATGTCGGTGCCCCCCTCCACTGAGTGGGCGCCCCTAGGATGCGAAAGGCGCCCCCTGGGAATGGAGGCGCTCCTCTGGGAAGGAGTACGAAAATAGAATTCGCCGTCACTGAGCTGGGGAGGCAGTCATGAGCTCAGGGCGGCACGAGTTAGAGCAGAAGTGATATGTCAGGGGCGGCATTCATTAGCCGAGGCGGTAGTAATGAGTTGAGGGCGGCATGAAACAGGGTGGCAGTAATAAGCCGGGGATAGACTGGTGAGCTACTGGCAGCAGTGATGAGTCGGGTGCTGTTTGAATCAGGGCGGCAGTGAGAAGTCAGGGCTGGCGCAAATCGGGGTGGCAGTGATAGGCAGAAGGCGGCAGTGATGAACCATGGCGGCATAAATCAGGGTAGTAGTGATGAACTGGGGACGACATGAATCACAGTGGTAAGACGGAGGAAGCATGAATCAGAGCAGCAATGCTGAGCCTGGGGGGCGACACATGTGTTGGGGGTGTTCAAATTATGATAAGGGGTGCTCGCACACCCCAAATAGATAAAACTTTACCCCTGGCTGATGCTAAAACAGTAAAAGCACGACAGCAGCCGTCTGTCATTTACTCGGTTTGGGAAATTTCTCCACTAGGCAAACATATAGCAATTAGACGATAGTCGGCTGCTGTTTACTTTCTGGAAGGGTGTTAGAGATTCCTGCTGACAAATTGTGTAGACAGCAGGGCCTAAGTTTGACCGGTTTTGGGGGCCATGGCCGGACTAAGTGATAAACCAGGGGCGGCAGTGATCAGCCGGAGTCGGCAGTGACAATTCGAAGGAGGAAGTGTCTAGCCAGGGGCCGGTCACATATGGGTTACTTTAAAACAGGGAGCTAGAGGCGGCGTGAATCAGGGCAACAATGATTAATTAGGGCGGTAGTGATGAACTAGGGGAGACAGTGATCAGCCAGGGGGAAGCAGTGATGAACCAGGGCCGTCAGCGATAAGTCAGGGCGGCGCGCATTGGGGTCAAAATATGCCGGGGACAGCGTCGATGAGCCAGAGGTGGCATGATTCATGGCAGCAGTGATGAACTAGGGGCGGCAGTAGTCAACTGGGAGACGGTCTATCGTCATATTTAGGGTTTTAGGGCGCGCCATCATGTAGGGTCATACGGCGCCCATAACACTAAATAAAATACGTAAATAGGACATTTCGGCACGAGTTTAATAAATCAGGTGGTAAAACAGACCAGGTAGTGAAAATTGTATCAGAGGATTATATAAAACACATATTAAAAAATAAAAATGAAATACAAATACTATAAAAATGGCATAGAAAATTTTACACGACAGACTAGGGTCAGCGACTAGGTAACATGAAACTCGACGTTATGTTAAACCTGAAAGACTTCTAGGATGAATATACGAAATTAAAACTAACGCTCCTCGGATACGACATGATGCTAGTGATATCCACAGAAGGATGCTATCCCAGAACGCTCACCGCCCAGATATCCCCAGGATGCTCACTGCTCCGGGACACGTCAGCAATGAGCCAGGGGCGGCAGTGATCCGCCAGGGGGCGGCAGTTATCAGCCAGGGGGCGGAAGTGATCAGTCATGGGCGGCAGTTATCAGTCAGGGGGCGGTAGTTATAAGTCAGGGGGCGACAGTGATTTGCCAGGCGGCGGCAGTGATCAACCAGGGGCGGCAGTTAGACCACAGCCAAGGGGCAGCAGCTATCAGTCAAGGGACGGCGGTTATCAGTTACAGGGACGGCAGTGATCAGCCAGGGGCGACAATTATCATTCAGGGGCGGCAGTTGTCAATCAGCCAGGGGCGGCAGTAATCAGTCAGGGGCGGTGGATATCAGCCAGGGGGCGGCAGTGATCAGGCGGCGCGGCAGAGATGTGGCGTCACAAATCATGGGGAAAGTGATAAGCCAGGCAGCATTGATGACCTAGAGGTGGAACCAATCGGGGTTCATTACTTCCAAATAATGAACCCGGTAAGGGAAACTTGCCTGGGGCGGCACGAATCAGGGCGGTAGTGATAAGATAGGGTGACACTGTTCACGGCAGCAGTTATAAGCCAGGGGCGGCACATGTATTGGGGGTGCTCAGCACGTCATTGGGGGGTGCTTAACACGCGCATTGACGGGAGGCGGGTACCCGCCCCCTCGGGTTTTTCGGAGAAAGCAGAAAAACGGCGGCGCGTAGCGCCGCCTTACTTGGCATACCTTTTTCCTCATCATTTTTTACAACTTCTATGAAAATTTTAAGGTTAGGTCATCCAAGGTCAGGTCACCAGTACAGGTCAAGTGACCCGACCTAAAAAAAAGTTTAAGATAGTATTTGTCGGAGCAGGGTGAACTTATCCAATTGAAACTCATATCACATAATGACCCCACCGAGTTCTTTAAAATAGGTTCCGGTATTTTTGATATCGATGACCTAAGGTCAGGTACGAGGCATGACCTCTCCATTGGAAATACATGGGAAAAATGGTTTTTACGGAATAACTCAGTAACGGATGGTGATAGAGCATTTATTTTAGCTGCATTAGACTCGCCTGGGCTTTGCAGTTCTAATGATATGCATTTTATATAATTTGACCCTGACCTGACCTCAGGTCAGGTCAAATCCTTGATTTGACCTAGCAAGGTCAAATTATATATCATTCGATTCGGCTTGCTAAGAGGATTCATATGGTTTGAGTCGTTTTGCTCTATCTTTACTTGTTCAGATGTAATGCCCGAAAAACTGAATTTTACATGTTATCCCTATGACGGGCATGTTTTGACCTCTCGTGACCTTAAATGTGACCTGAAAAAATGGTTCAAATGTTTTCGATGGAGAAGTGGATGGGCAGCCCAACGCCGTTTACCGTTTTTCGCTACCTACCGTGGTTCTCGAGATCTTAGGGGGGCGGGTACCCGCCCCCCGTCAATGCGAAGGTGGCTCAGACCCCCGTCAATGCGCGTGTTAAATTAGGATTGGGAGTGCCCGAGCACCCCAAAAAGGTAGAAATATGATATGATATGATCGCTGGGGCCGGGGTGGCCTAGTGGCTTCGTTGCCAGACTGCGGATCGGATAGCATGGATTAACGTGGGTTCAATCCCCACGGCGGGAAACCGCCTTCCGTGTCCGATCTCACCCGGTGGAGAGGATCCTTAAACACCCACGCCAATACTCTCTGTAATTGGGCAAGTGTGCCTGTTGGGAGTGGCCCTAATAAAATAAAAAATAAATAAATAAATGAAATAAAATAAAATTACACCCCTGCTGAACACCCCCTCGGGTTTTTCCAATGGCACGCTGTGCACGCTGATCGCCGCTGTACTTGGCACACCTTCTCATTAATCATTTCTCAGGTCACCAGTGCAGTCACCAGTGCAGTCAGGTCACCGTCAGGTCATCAGTGCAGGTCAAGTGACCTCACCTCAAAAAATGTTTAAGATGGTATAAGTAATAAAATGGGTGAATCTATCAGATTGAAACTTATACCACATAATGGGCCCAACCAAGTGCTACAACATGTATTATGAGATTTTTCATATCGATGACCTAAGACCAAATACGGACCATGACCTCTCCATTGGAAATACATAGGAAAAACAGAAATTGGGCTATATTTGTGCAGATACAGCTGAGAATACCTTCATATTCACCACAGCGTCGAATCCTGGGCCCTTTTCCAGGTTCAAGTTGAAATTATTGACCTGTAACCTATCAGAGGTCATCTGTGGCTATTTAAGCAGTTTTCATACTTAAATCAATAACTTTTGAGCGAAATGATGATACAGTTTTGCATTGTGATATCCTTGCGTTTAGATTGCTATTTCAAGTCGATTGATATGCATATTGACTATGCAAGGCTAAGAAGTGACCTTGCCGTGACGTGAGGTCAGGTCTTTTTACCTAGAATGGTCATATTATTCATTATTCGATTCGCCATGACGAGAGGAAGCGAATGGTGCCTAAAAAATGATTTTAACTCAACTCTGTCAGACGCTAGATGCCAAAAACTTTACTCAAAACTCCACTTTCTTTGACCTGTCAAGACCTCAATATTGACTTGAGCCCAAAAGTGACTGGTATAGTTTCTTCATGAAATCGTATGAGCTATACCCCGGCGTTCGCTTTTTTTGCTATCCCGCATAGGGGCCGAGTTTGAGGGGGATGTTCAAACACCCCCCAGCAGGGCGAAGGTGGCTCGGAGGCCCACCAGGGCGCGGGTTAAGTCATCGGCACCTTAATATTAACTGAAAATACTCAAAACACGTCATTATGTGACGGATATTAAGTATGCCGTGTTCCAGCACCCGGTGTGAATACACTCCATGGTGTTTCCACGTTGGACAAACAAAATAAAAATATTATCCGGCAGTGGTACGTAGATAAGACCTAATTTGCAACACGGGAAAGGCGTTCCAAGGTTCAAACAATCGACCATAGGAAATTGTTTTTATTCGACATCAGCGGATACTCAGACCCACAAGACACATCACAGCGTAGACAACACGTAATATTGGTAACATGGAAATGTTCCAAACACATGATCACACACCCTGAATAAATAGCCATTCTCGCAAAACTTTTAGCTTTGAACCATCTTGCACACATCCATTACAATTATATGACCACCGCACAAAAGCGTTGCTCCTCAGAAGAAACGGACATCTGTTTTAATTTGTACATCCATCACCATGAGGTGGCAAAAATATTTTCGAAACGATCATGCAAGTTGAAGTAATAACACTAATCCGACACAAACACGTCATTCCTCTATAAAGAGGGCATCATTGGTGGGATTGAAAGACAAAGCGACATACTCTGGACCATTTCTTACTTAAGATGAGAAACAACTCCGAGCTGGAAGCTCAGCAGCGGGAGCCCAGGACGCTGCTTGCTCACCCTACCCACAGAGGAGCGAGCCTTACCATATCTTCCAGATGGCTGAGCGCTACCACTGGACCCACTGGAGGATCCCTGAGACTGAGCAGGAGCTCCGTAGCCTCCCGAGGGCTGTGCACTGCCACTGGATCCTCCGGAAGACCCTTGGGACTGAGAGGGGGCACCATATCCTCCTGAGGGCTGGGCTCCCCCACTTGATCCTCCAGCAGAGCCTTGAGACTGAGAGGAAGCACTGTATCCTCCAGAGGACTGAGCACTGGATCCACCAAAAGATCCACCACTGTAGCCTCCGAAAAATTCTCCACTAAAGCCTCCAGAAGATCCCTGGGACTGAGAGGGGGCACCATATCCACCCGAAGGCTGAGCACCACCACTGGATCCTCCAGCGGATCCTTGAGACTGAGAGGGAGCGCCATATCCACCCGAGGGTTGAGCACCACCACTGGATCCTCCAGCAGATCCTTGAGACTGAGAGGGAGCACCATAACCACCCGAGGGCTGAGCACCACTGGATCCTCCGGAAGATCCACCACTGTAGCCTCCAAAAGATCCACCACTGGATGCTCCGGAAGATCCCTGGGACTGAGACGGGGCACCATATCCTCCAGAAGGCTGAGCTCCACTATAAGAACCTCCAGAAGATCCTTGGGACTGAGAGGGTGTGCCATATCCACCCGAGGGCTGAGCACCACCACTGGATCCTCCAGCGGATCCTTGAGACTGAGAGGGAGCACCATACCCACCAGAGGGCTGAGCTCCACTAGATCCACCGAATGATGAGCCACTGTAGCCTCCAAAAGATCCACCACTGGATGCCCCAGAAGATCCTTGGGACTGAGAGAGTGCGCCATATCCACCCGAGGGCTGAGCTCCACTAGATCCACCGAAAGATGCGCTACTGTAGCCTCCAAAAGATCCACCACTGGATCCTCCAGAAGATCCTTGGGACTGAGAGGGTGCGCCATATCCACCCGAGGGCTGAGCACCACCACTGGATCCTCCAGCGGATCCTTTAGACTGAGAGGGAGCACCATACCCACCCGAGGGCTGAGCTCCACTAGATCCACCGAAAGATGCGCTACTGTAGCCTCCAAAAGATCCACCACTGGATGCTCCGGAAGATCCCTGGGACTGAGATGGGGCACCATATCCTCCAGAAGGCTGTGCTCCACCACTAGCTCCTCCAGAAGATCCCTGGGACTGAGAAGGTGCGCCATATCCACCCGAGGGCTGAACACCACCACTGGATCCTCCAGAAGAGCCTTGAGACTGAGAGGGAGCACCATACCCACCCGAGGGCTGAGCTCCACTAGATCCACCGAAAGATGCGACACTGTAGTCTCCAAAAGATCCACCACTGGATGCTCCGGAAGATCCCTGGGACTGAGATGGGGCACCATATCCTCCAGAAGGCTTAGCTCCACCATTATAACCTCCTGACACTCCTTGTGACTGAGTGGTAGTACTGTAGCCTCCGGACTGCTGGAATCCGCGGCCAAATCCTCCAAAAGCTCCACCACTCGAACTGCGGCCTCCAGACGATGCTTGTGACTGTGTTCCGTACCCAGAGGTACGCTGCTGCCTACCGCTAGACGCAGCAGACGACCCCTGGAATCCTCCGGGGGCAGCTGAAGGTCTCGAACTTCTGAAGGTGTATCCACCGCTCCGGCCCTGGTAGGCGTAGTTAACTGCGCCGGACGCCGACTGGGCTGCGCCTCCGCCCCTCCAGAGGCACCACCTGACCCGGCCGAATACCGGCTCAAGCCTCCATCGGCCAGACAAATCGCCGCAACCCCCAGAAATATGACGACCTGAAAAGAACACCGAACTTGGTAAGCCAAATGCAAGTTTGCTTCAAATAGCATGCAAATGCAAGCAAGTTTCAGCTTTCTACGCTCAACCCATGTATTTCTTTGCAAACGTTTAAAACAAACCTAACTGACATTGATTGAAGTTTTAGAAAGACGAGCTGGATAAAGTACGGGGATTTTCGAGGTACTTGTTATCAGTTTTAGGTTCATTATTCACGAAGCATATCCTCAGCAAAATTAATGGTAGGTATCGGCTTGATAGCTGGAACTTTGTATCATTCTTGAAGGGCTACATCGACAATGCATAAACACAAAATGCTGCTTTCTGCCGCGCATTTGCCAGATATGCGGCAAGGAATGACATCTTAAGATTATGTCCACAAAAATTAGATGCTAAAAAGAGCCTGTTAAAGCAATACGCGGCATTACTTTTGCTGAGGATTATGCCAAATATCCGCCTTTGCATGTGTCTGTATCTCAACCGATTGAATAATATGAGAAGTACCTACCTTGCTGAGGCGCATGTTGTTTGTTGCAGAGCTGGCTGGGTTTGTCTGCTGCCTTCTGAGTGTTTTGCGATTATATACCAGTCACAGGTGGACCACAGACCCACAGTTTTCAGACTGTGACGTCATTGGCAGTGGTTCCAGCGCCGCCGAAAGCAACCGCAGAGGCTTGCTGTTAGTGCTGCGCTTGATTGACTTCGTGTCATGCAGGGCGTTTGACGAATGGACACCTGTTTACCAGCATGCTGCCTAACACTCTGTAGAATGTACTGTGCGCTTCCAGGCTCGAATAGTATGAGATTAACTGCGAATCACTCCAGCTTTCATATAAATCAAGCTGTCATCCTCGGCTGGGCTGGTCTTACACGCACCAAATTGGGTACCGACATATTAACGTCGTCAAACTGACCTTATACTTTAAGGTCACTCTCCGAGATGGCACAGAGAGCAGCGCGAGCGAGTTCAGCTGCAGGAAATTTTAAATCCTTGATCCGGTGAACGATGAGGCATGTTTCCCAAAAAAAGTTTGCGACAAGACCAAGCTTTGAATTTTCTCTGTTATCAAATCAGCGGATCTACTTTATTGTTTGCAATATTAATGCTCGTGATCTGTCGCTTTAGCTCTTTCCAAGACAGCTAGAAGCTGGGGTTTGCTTTCTTCTTCTCTCCGCCCACCGTCATTGCGAGGTCGGGGTCCTCCTCCTTGGGGAGAATCAGTGGTGGCACCCCTGCCTCAAAGCTGTTTTTGTATTTATTTACTTACATGCTGCGAGCCGACGAAACCCGAATTTTGAATAACGAAATCAAAGAAGTCACGCTTTGTCAGGCATGTATCAGTGCTGACAACAGTTTATGCAAGACTCTGTTAATTTGACGATTCTGCGCCGTTTTTAATAAATCGTAAGTGATTGGTGATAAGAATACAATATAAAAACAATGAAATTCTCACGGCCACTGGGAAAATTTTTGAACTTGTATCAAGCCACGACAACCGAAAGCTTTGAAACGTAAGTTGAAAGATTGCTGCCCCCAAGCATCGAATATCTTAGAGTGTTTTTTCTTCCGTCAACTTCAAATCATAACATAAGCTTTGCCTCTTATAAAATGTGATATTCAGAAAGCCGAGAGCCTAGCTACAAAGGTATCTAAAGGAAGCTATAGCCTTGCTTCCTTGCAGACAAAATTTTTCCCACATTATGAGATATACTCGGATTTCATTAGCTTTTTGCACAAGTTTAGCTTGTTTAAACCTGAAAAACGGGTCCACGGTATAAAAGTTCGTGTATTACTATTTTCCTTCAAATTTTCGATATCAGGCGTCCGCTCGGTTTTTGCCTACACATGTGTCTTACTGGCAATATAAAAACATCCAGCTTTCAGGTCTCGAATTAAGCCAAATTTAGTCGAACTTGGGCGGTAAGTGGGGTCACAAATCTGGTTAAGCAGCACGCGCATGATTTAACACCCGCACTGATCGGGGAGCGGGTACCCGCCCCCCCCGAGTTTTTTTTGGAGATAACATAAAAACGGCGGTGCGTTGCGCCGCCGTACTTGGCATACTTTTCTTTGATTATTTTCACAACTTTTGTCAAAATTCTAAGGTCAGATCATCTTAGGTCAGGTCACCAGTAGAGGTCAAGTGGCCTGACCTCAAAAAGGTTAAAGATAGCATAAGTTCGAACAGGATGAACTTATCCGATCGAAACTCATATCACATAATGGGCCTCCCAAGTTCTCTAAAATATGTTTCGGTATTTTGTATATCGATGATCTCAGGTCAGGTACGAGCCATGACCTCTCCATTGAAAATACATGGGGAAAGCGGTTTAACTGAATAACTTAGTAATGGATAGTTATAGAGCGCTTATTGTAACTTCATTAGATTGGCCTTGTCTTTCCAGTTCTAATGATATGAATTTTACCTAATTTGACGTTGCCATGATCTTAGGTCAAGTCAAATCCCATGTCTAACTTAGCAAAGTCATATTATACATCATTCGATTAACTTGCTGTGAGGATTCCTATGGTCTAAATTGTTTTGCTCTATTTTTACTTGTTCAGATGTAATGACTGAAAACCTTCATTTACATGTTATACCTATGACGGCATGTTTTGACTTTTGTGACCTTAAATGCGACCTGAAAAAATGGTAAAAATATTTTCAGTAGAGAAGAGGCTGGTCTATCGAACGCCATTTACTGTTTTCGCTATCTAGCGTAGTTCTCGAGACCTTATGGGGGGGGCGGGTACCCGCCTCTCTCCCGTCATAGCAAAAGTGGCTCACACCTCCCTCAATGCGCGTGTTAAGAACGATGGATCATGGAGAACGACACACATTTAGGCAGGTTTTGATTCTTCAGGCTTAAATTTCTCGCACCGTCCAAGGATTTGTAGAAAGTCAGAAGAGGTTGAGCAAGGACGTTGATGAAACATCAATAAACGTTATTGAAACTCTTTCGAACTGTGAGTTTTCGAAATGGTCAAGATTTTGAGTTGTTCAATATTTTTGCAGTTTCTCTTCCTTTACAAATGGATGTCAAGGTAGCATTCACCCGCGCCCCAGTGGACCTCCGAGTCACCTTCGCCCTGGTGGGGGATGTTTCAACACCCCCTTAAAACTCGGCTCCTATGCGGGATTACGCGAATGAAGGTATTCTCAGCTCTATCTACAAAGATACAGCCAATTTCCTGTTTCCCCATGTATTTCCAATGGAGAGGTCATGATCCGTACCTGACCTTAGGTCATCGATATGAAAAATCCCGGAGTATGTTGTATAGCACTCGCTGAGGCCATTATGTGGTATAAGTTTCAATCTGATGGATTTACTCATTTCTTATGGCACCTTAAACATTTCTGGAGGTAAGGTCACTTGACCTGATTTGGTGACCTGACACGAGATGAGCCAACTTTAAAATTTTGTGAAAAGTTTCGAAATTGATAAATAATAAGGGGTGCCAAGTACGGCGGCGCCCTGCGCCGCCCTTTTTCGTGCCGCCGGAAAACCCGAGGGGTGTTCAAACACCCTCCCCCGGGGCGAGGGATAACATATCGGTAATTTAAATAACGGATCGTTAACAGAGGTTAAGAAATAGTGACACAGCGCTAGCGGATCGGAAGCAAAGGGCCAGACCAACCCCCTCGCCCCCCGTTGCGGAAGTGTCTTCACACCGTTCTGTTCTGTTCTCACACCGATTTCCTAACATGTTGATCTATTCTCATGTCTGGGTATGTGACTAACGATCAAGTCTCTGTAGGGTGATTCTAACGTTCCGTCGCCTCTTAACTGTATTCGGATAATGTGCGTATTGCTCCAATACTATCTACATACTTTTATTTACCGTTCCCTATGCTCAGTCTGTATCCATCAGACATAGATATCACACCACCCTACGATTTCTAATCAGCACTGCTGCAAAGGTCTCAAAACTAAACTGGAGAAGGCACAGGTACGTACCCTCAGGAGGTTATAAAGAAGAATAATCTACCTTCACCTGACTCGCATCACGTTTCCCACTCCTGGACCTGCAGCGACCTGGCTGATACAAATGAAGCACGATATTCTAAAATAATTTTCAGAATGTATGCGTTGCCTTTATAACCTCCGAGGATCCTTCCCAGACCGATAGAAGAGTTAACAGACTAGAAACGGTTGTTTATGGGCTATTTACGCGCCAAATTCCGCGTCAAACTATTATAGAACGGCACCGCTCGGTTGAAATGTTAGCTGAACTGTCTCACCTGCGAAACAGGATAGAACAGTGTTTTGGGGTCGTTTGAAAACTTTTCAAAAATGAAAATAGATTGAGTGGCTTCAATGTTTAGGTTAGGGCTCGACTTTGCCCAACCGATATCGAAGATGATACGTTAGAGGCATTATAAGGTTCTTGCGTTATCACTGGCAACTTTGGAACTAAAAAAAGAGAATTATTGATACACGGTTGCAATCACCTCTTCAGTGCAAATCAAAAGATGTACAGCGTTAATACGTCACGTCAAAACCAACCATTGAATTGATATCACGTCAACGAGGTGTGGTCCTGATGTGTAGCGTGACCTGATGTGGTCATGATGGATAGCGGGTGTGATGAGTATCGCTCTCCTACCCTGGTCACTTGGCCGGAACTGGTTAGTCAACCTGCTGGAGATGCGGAACTTCCAGCTCAAGCCCTGAAATTCCCCTTAATATGGAGGTTCGGGGGCATAGTGAAGGAATCACCCCATCCCCAGCAGGGGTAACCGACCAGCCGAACTGTTGCGACCGTATATCCAGGGTCGGAGAACGGAGTTATAAGCCTCGCTGTGCGTAAACAGATAAGCTCGTAGATATAAAACAAACACAATGACATAAGGTAAAAACTCTATGTTCATTCGGTCACAAGTTATGGGCTGAATTATCTTAAATCGCTTCTTTGAACTCATAAGACCATGTAGAGCACGTCTGGTGCTCCCCTAGGTGGTTCTGACCGCTACCTATAGCTAGCTGGAAACTCCGTGGCTGATCTTGCGCGTATTTTGCTTATATTAGGGTTAAACACATCAGCTATCAACGCATATCGTTGTACCGCATTTGTCAATCTCGTTTCTGTTCGTGTCCCTACCATACCAAGCAAGAGTATTTCAACCAAAGTGCATTGCTCGTGTGACGGGGAATGAAGCGGTACTAGACGGGGGCTGCACTCAAGTCGAATGCATACATGAACGCTATAAAAAATTGAAAGTTTGAGTATCGATAGTTTATATTTTTCAATATGAGCAAAAATGCCCTAAGACTGAAACAATGAACTGTACGAATGATTTGTATTTGACATTGATACATATTCAGAGGAACATCACGGTTTAGATATCAGGTCATGCTATCAACATATAAATCTTCCGAACACGTGATCACAGTTGCTAAATAAATAGCCATTCTCTCAGAAATGTGGGGCCTCAGCCATCAAACACGCAAACATTGCAATTCTGCCACCACGGCACAAGGACACTGCGTCTTGGAAGAAAGGGAAACCTGTTCCAGTTTGTACATCCATCACCAAACGCAACCTTAATATTCTCCAACAGAACACGACAGCTGAAATAATGACACAGAGTCTATAAAACACACATCTATGTGTCATAGCAGCTATGATAGGCAATGCTGAAAGATGAATCTACACGCTCTGAACTAATCCCTACTTAACATGAGAAACAACAGCAAGCTGGAAGCTCAGCAGTGGGACCCTGGGACCCTGCTTGGTCTCCCTAGCCACGGTGTAGCGAACCTCTGGAGAGGAGTCTGGGCCATTGGCTCCACTGGCTCCACCTGAGCCTGATGAAGACCCATATCCCCCCTGGCTGCTAGATACCGTCTCAGAAGACATCACATACCCTCCTGGCAGGCGTAACTCGGATCGACTGTTTGAAGAAGCCCGTTGTTTTCCAAAGCTTGCCGATGACAGAGATCGACCACCAGATCCCCTAGAAGAACCCTGCGACTGCGAACGAGCGCCATATCTCCCTGAGGGTTGAGAGCTAGCACTGGACCCACTGGAGGATCCCTGAGACT
Organism: Lepas anatifera; assembly: GCA_034440635.1. Classification (NCBI taxonomy): domain Eukaryota; kingdom Metazoa; phylum Arthropoda; class Thecostraca; family Lepadidae; genus Lepas; species Lepas anatifera. The sequence goes on along the minus strand of JAOTON010000667.1, from coordinate 1,432,680 downwards.
GAGAAGGACCACCGTAACCTCTCGAGGGCTGGGCACCACTGGATCCTCTAACAGAGCCTTGAGACTGGGATGGAGCACCATATCCTCCCGACGGCTGAGATCCACTAGATCCTCCAAACGATCCACCACCAGATCCTCCAGAAGCTCCTTGGGACTGCGACGGAGCACCATATCCTCCTGAGGGCTGAGCACCACCACTGGATCCTCCAGAAGATCCTTGAGACTGACCAAAAACAACAACGACGGAGCACCATATCCTCCTGAGGGCTGAGCACCACCAATGGATCCTCCAGAAGCTCCTTGAGACTGAGAGGGAGCACCATATCCTCCTGACGGCTGACCTCCACTAGATCCTCCAAACGATGCACCACCGGATCCTCCAGAAGCTCCTTGGGACTGCGACGGAGCACCATATCCTCCTGAGGGCTGAGCACCACCACTGGATCCTCCAGAAGATCCTTGAGACTGAGAGGGGGCACCATATCCTCCTGACGGCTGAGCTCCACTAGATCCTCCAAACGATCCACCACCGAATCCTCCAGAAGCTCCTTGAGACTGTGACGGAGCACCATATCCTCCCGAGGGCTGGGCACCACCACTGGATCCTCCAGAAGCTCCTTGAGACTGAGAGGGAGCACCATATCCTCCTGACGGCTGAGCTCCACTAGATCCTCCAAACGATCCACCACCGGATCCTCCAGAAGCTCCTTGAGACTGCGACGGAGCACCATATCCTCCTGAGGGCTGAGTACCACCACTGGTTCCTCCAGAAGATCCTTGAGACTGAGAGGGGGCACCATATCCTCCTGACGGCTGACCTCCACTAGATCCTCCAAACGATCCACCACCGAATCCTCCAGAAGCTCCTTGAGACTGCGACGGAGCACCATATCCTCCTGAGGGCTGAGCACCACCAATGGATCCTCCAGAAGATCCTTGAGACTGCGACGGAGCACCATATCCTCCTGACGGCTGAGCTCCACTAGATCCTTCAAACGATCCACCACCGAATCCTCCAGAAGCTCCTTGAGACTGCGACGGAGCACCATATCCTCCTGAGGGCTGAGCACCACCACTGGATCCTCCAGAAGATCCTTGAGACTGCGACGGAGCACCATATCCTCCTGAGGGCTGAGCACCACCACTGGATCCTCCAGAAGCTCCTTGAGACTGAGAGGGGGCACCATATCCTCCTGACGGCTGAGCTCCACTAGATCCTCCAAACGATCCACCACCGAATCCTCCAGAAGATCCTTGAGACTGAGAGGGAGCACCATATCCTCCCGACGGCTGAGCTCCACTAGATCCTCCAAACGATCCACCACTGGATCCTCCAGAAGCTCCTTGAGACTGCGACGGAGCACCATATCCTCCTGAGGGTCGGGCACCACCACTGGATCCTCCAGAAGCTCCTTGATACTGAGACGGAGCACCATATCCACCCGAGGGCTGAGCACCACTGGATCCGCCGAAAGATCCGCCACTGTAGCCTCTGGAAGATCCCTGGGACTGAGATGGGGCACCATATCCTCCAGCAGGCTGAGCTCCACCATTAGAACCTCCTGACGCTCCTTGTGACTGAGTGGCAGTACTGTAGCCTCCGGACTGCTGAGATCCGCGGCCAAATCCTCCAAAAGCTCCACCACTCGAACCGCGGCCTCCAGACGGTGCTTGTGACTGGGTTCCGTACCCAGAGGTACGCTGTTGCCTACTGCTAGACGCAGCAGACGACCCCTGGAATCCTCCGGAGGCAGCTGAAGGTCTCGGACTTCGGAAGGTATATCCACCGCTCCGGCCCTGGTAGGCGTAGTTAACTGCACCAGACGTCGACTGGGCTGCGCCTCCGCCCCCTCCGGAGGCACCACCTGACCCGGCCGAATACCGGCTCAAGCCTCCATCGGCCAGACAAACCGCCGAAACCCCCAGAAATATCACAACCTGAAAAAGAACACCGAACTTGGTAAGCCAAATGCAATTTTGCTCCAGATAGCCTGTAAATGCAAAGCAAGTAACAGCAGCCTGCTTTCTACGCTCTACCGATGTATTTCGCTGTAAATGCATAAAAGAAACCGGACTGATATTGATTAGAGTTCTAGGAATTAGGGCTAAACAAAAGCAGTGCCAACATTCATTCATGATAAGCTATATTCATCATAGTTATCAGTCATAAAGTGCCTACCTAAATCCCGTGCTACCATGCAGTTTTTTAGCACATTGAATTATGACAGGAGAACCTACCTTGCTGAAGTGCATGTTGCTCGTATCAGATGCTGACTGGGTTTGTCTGCTACCTGCTGTGGGTTTTGCGAATATATACTAGTCACACGCAGGCCCCACGGCCCGCAGTTTTCAGACTGTGTGACGTCATTACCAGCAGTCGCAGCGATGCAATAGCAACCGCACAGGTCTATTGGCAATGGTCTGCGGGCTGGCTGCCGGCCTGGGCCAGCGCTGGTCACATTCTCTAACCACCTGCATAGCCCAGCTGGACACTTTGGGGTTAACCGGCAGTTTTCGGTCAGTTTGGTAAACTGATGGTATGGCTACCACGGCTGTTCGTCCAGCTCAACATTCGCAGTCCGTGCAAATAGGATTTAGTCATGGCGGGTTAGCTTCAGGCCATTGGGTAAATTCATATAAAGGAGAAAAATCTGAGTAACTTTACTAAGAACATGACTGTGGCTGACTGGTGACAGCAGATCTCTCTGAAACCAAGTGGATATAAGGAATATATTTTGAACGGAAAATTGGGAGAGGAAAATTAATACTGTAGTTTAGCTTTTGCCCCCACCCCATGACAGTGCAAAAATGTTTCATTCTTTAACGTTAAATGCATAGGGATATTAGAAATATTGACCACTGATGGTTCGTGTGCTCTAATTTGATTTTTATATTCATTGACCATCAATGAGTAACCATAGGTCACATTCGCACCAAAGTCCAGTGTTGCTCGAGCGGCCCAGAGTGAGGATGGAGTCGGTAGGGCGAGGTTTTCGCTTCCGGGCAGTCAGCTGGTGGAACAATAGAATAGGTGCAGACTGACTCGCACTAGCATAAGTGGAGTCTAGAATATTGATTGGAATGTGTATTTTTGCGCTATTAGCTGTGTTTCTTTTTCGATACTTGGTTTGACCATCAATGGTCACATCATCAATAGTCAATTTTTTTACAAACGTGCCCAACGTCTGACTTCTGTCATGACGATTATTGCACGTTTCGGAGAGAAGTTTTGGAATATTTTAGAGCACTGTGATTTAGGGTCTGTTTGAAACCACCACAGTGTATTTTAGCGTTGTATTAGATTTTATTATTCCGTATGTACTGTTTTTTATAAATGTATACAATATGTTTTAAGGCGCAATTTTTTAGCGATGTTAGCATGGTGTTTTATTATTCTGTAAGTGTTGCTATCATTCGTGCATATATGTACATAATTTTATCACAATGACTTCGTCCATAATTGGGAATACCCGTCGACGATTGAATAAATAAATTGAAATTTGTTTGAATTTTTCCTGTTTTTTTTTTCTTTTAAATCTTGTATTTGACGTGAGGGCTGAAAAGACATGTAATGGAGGCCTCAATCAAGTACTATGACTATGACGATGTTCAGACGTTAGCGAGTCATAGTTGCCTAATGCTACGGGAGACGGGAGCTACTTGCACCACGGGTTGAAGGCATCAATGGCAATAACTAGAAAACTATACGCCAAACAGTGGTGGAAATGGGCCCAGGAGAAGTGCATCTGTCTAAAACCTATCTAAAGAAGAAATCATCCGGTTTTATCTATTTAGATTTAACATCTCATAAACCCCAAGTACACATTTACTGGCAGGTTCAAAATCGTTCATATAATCATTGCAACCAGTCATTCTTAGCTTACTTGGATTATTATGGAGTCTTTTAGTGGTTTCTGTTGTACGCGGGGCTTAGCTCCTGCCGTATAACTTTTAAAGAGAATGTGACACCGTGGTCAAATCCTGGAATTTAGTGTAATTAGAGGAACTTTTAGCCGAAAATCAAGGAGATGTTCATGATTTCTCTGAAAATATACAATAAGTTCAATATTTCGATTTTTAAAATGCTCCTCTAGGGAAAGAAATAAATATCTGTCTATGGATGATAACATGATCTGGCAACCACTACCCTATTCAATACGCTTCAAGGGCTTCGATTGGCTGATACTCACCGTGACGTCAGCATATGTCGTCACAACAACAGCCATGACAACTGTGGCCTGCTGCTAAGGGTACATGAGGCCTCACATGAGGCTACATGAGGCTTTTTCTACGGAAATTTCGAGTTCCAAGACAAATAATATATTGAGTACCGGGTTTCCCGCTTGCTTTACAACTTGGCTATCTCAGTTAAAATCACGTTATGAAGGTGCCACAATCCCTTTAACCTTCGACCGGGTGGGGGTCTCTTTAGACCCCCCTCGGGTTTTTCCAAAGTGACCGAAAAACGGGGGCGCGCAGCGCCGCCAAACTTAGCCTAGCTGTTTCTTCATCATTTTTACATATTTCCTGAAAATCTTAGCTCTAGGTCATTTCAGGTCACGTCACCAGGCCAGGTGAAGTGACCTCACCTCAAAAATGCTTAGGATTGCATAACTAAAAGGAGGGTTAATCGTTAAAGTTGAAACTCATTCCACATATTGGACCCACCAGCAGCTACAACATATATTCCGGGATTGTTTATATTGGTGACCTAAGGTCATGTACAGAACATGACCTCCCTATTGCATATACATGTGGAAATAATAAGTTCTCGGAAGGCCTGCTGGAGATAGGGTGCCATAAACCGCAGAGTGTTGTGGGAATGACCTAGGACCCTAAAAAGATGATACAGATGACATTAAAAGCGCTAAAAGACTGGCAGCCTAAAACGCCAAAGTCCAGAAACTAAAACGCCTAAGCCCTAAAAAGCCCAAAAAGGCTACGTCGAGGCAAAGATAAGAAGAAAAAAGCGTGGGATGAGGTAAATGCAACGTTTCGGTCTTGGACCGTCGTCAGACGAGGGGTGAAAGATGGAGTTGGCTAGAGGCCTGAGGTAACCTTTTAGAGGCCTCAGGTTACCTCAGGCTTCTAAAAGGTACCCAGGCCCAGCCTCCCATCTTTCACCCCTTGCCTGACGACGGTCCAAGACCGAAACGTGCATTACCCATCCCACGCTTCCATCTTTACCTTGACGAGCCTTTTGGGCTTTTAGGTTTAGCCGTTTTAGTTCTGGAGTTTGGCGTTTTAGGCTGCCAGTCTTTAGCACTTTACTGTCATCTGTATCATCTTCTTAGGGTCTAGGTCATCCCACAACACTCTACATGGAAAATCACGAAATGAGCTTTCTCAGTAAGCATGGATGGAATTAACTAAACATCGGTTACGGCCTGCTCTTAGCCTATTTCTGAATGTGATACCAAAGTTTTTGCTTGTGACCTTTGAAAGGTCACCTTAGACCAAATGAGCATTTTCGAAGTTTTACTTTATAAGTTTTGAATAAACAAAGATAGAAATTTTATTTTGTCAACGAAGTGGTGACATATCCTCCTTTTTGGATATGGTCAGTGCAAGTCAAATGATATACATCATGACCATGCTAGGCCACGTTGGGTCACACCGTTGACCTGGGTCAGGTCAATTTTTGAATTTGACCTGGGATAGCAATATTATATATAATTCGATTTGTATTTACGAGAGGATTGCAACGGTGCATCAACTTTGGCTGCATCTTGTTTGGTTTGGAAGTTATTAGCGAAAAAGGAAATACCCTTATGCATGGGTAACTATGGACATTCTCAAGAACATTCCAAATGTTCAGTTACCTGCAGCTCCCAAGGCTTTAACTTGAGCGAAAAATTGTTGAATTATAATGAAAGAAAAACTCAAGAGCTTTTGAATGGTGTTCAAAAAATGTTTCTAGCTATGATAATTTTTGAGATATATGAAGTTTTCTTAGTGCCCCTCATATTAGCAATTTTGACCAATTTTGAGCTCTGGTGATCTTGATATTGACCTGACGAGAAAAATGACCGAAGTATTTTCGACATCATTTTTGAAGAGCTTTCAATTGCCGTTTTGTGCTTTTTTATCTCTCTTAGTTTTTTTAATCGTGGGGGTCTTTTTAACCGCCCCCCCCATCAGGGCGAAGGTGGCTCGTACCCGTCATCTGGGCAAGGGTTAACCTTTTTGGATACTTTCACGATGCCTGTATCATCCGGGGCTAAATGGATCGTTGTTCTTGGGACAGGCTGCAACATTGCTCTCACGAAGTAAGGCAACTCGGCTTTTTAACACCCGGCAAACTCATTGGGTACCATCAGTTCTGCTTAGCGAAGAGTGTAATGAGCACGGGTGAGCCAAAAGTGACGAGAGAAATGTTCCGTTTTACAGAACACCACCGAACGTGACAGAAGGAACACCTGCACCCGCCACGGTCACGGGATGGTGCCGCTAAACGGAGATTGGCCTGTGTAGCAGCAGCGCCATACAACCGGCTTGCACCTGACATACGTGATTCCACCATCGCCAGTTTTAAACTCAGTTTGACTGAACTACTAAGGAACGAAGACTAGTCGATATTAAAGTCATCTCCGACTTTTTTATTTCTTGGCGCATCACTTTAAAACTCATTATTGTCATGTTGTACCGATCCATTGTGTTTTTTTTTTACTAACCGCTTGGCTTTTTTACGTTAACAAGACTGCCTTGTGTCTTGTTTTAGGTACGCTATAGTGATATATTCAGGGGTTGAACATAGCTACTTGTGTGTGTGTGTGTGTGTGTGTGTGTGTGTGTGTGTGTGTGTGTGTGTGTGTGTGTGTGTGTGTGTGTGTGTGTGTGTGTGTGTGTGTGTGTGTGTGTGTGTGTGTGTGTGTGTGTGTGTGTGTGTGTGTGTGTGTGTGTGTGTGTGTGTGTGTGTGTGTGTGTGTGTGTACTGCAGCGAATGTGATGATTACTTCTAGATGCGAGAGTTAGCTGTTGACCCCGTGTTTAAAATGGCATGGAAGCTGAAAAGCCTCAAATGTAAGAGGATTTATCCCAAAATTTACTCCGATTGATTTGCCTTTCAAAATTTGGGACAAGGATTAAGAACGGTATATATGAAATAGTGTGAATGAATAGTAGTATGAATAATAGTATGAATAGTATGAAATATTAAATAGAAATAGTAGAAATAGTATGTAGGAACAAGGGAAATAGGTGCACCAGCACCCCTTAAAGTTTGAAGAGTACCCCTAGAATTATACAAGCGTCCCTAAAACTTTTCATGAATATTTAAGCCGGACTTAACTCAAGCGTTACAATCAAATTCGACAGGAAGCGTCATAGCCTCATGGAGCCTCCTTACAAAAACAGTTATTTTGAAGAGATAATCGGGGGGTAAAGTATTACTTAAGCGCTCTGGAGGTGAAATATAACTATATTATGCTACAATTAATTGGCCAAAGTAGCCGTAGAAACTAAACAGCTGCCAAAGCAGAAAACGCCCACTGACTACCGGAAGGTCTTGCAAACCAGTTGCCTGGATCGCAACAAGAATAATACTCCATGACGTGAGCCATTTCTTCTTGTCAACACTGTTACTGTCGTCGTTTCGTTACCAACACCATGTCTTCAGGAAGGACAAAAAGGTTCGCTGCTGGACTTATTCTCCAAAAGCCCTCGCCTTAGATGCTGTAATTTCTTCCTAAAGCTACTTAGGGTTGCATATTACTTGTCTGTAGTTGCTATACATAGAAAAGCAGACCAAAATAGGCAGCACATGGAAATTGGGCATCTATTGAAACTGTTTTAGAGCAGAGGAGAATCAGGGCTAAGCTCTGAACATTTTTATTAAAATTTGTGGTTCAACACGCGCTCCGCTGGGGGCGAAATTCGCCCCCTCCTGGTTTTCCCCAGATAGCTCAAAAACGAAGAGACGCAGAACAACGAATCTTACAGTACCTTATCCCTGATCAATTCTACACATCTGACAATTTTTTTAGGTAAGGTCATATCAGGTCAAGGAGCTATTCAAGGTCAAGTGACCCAACCTCAAAACCTAAATTCACGAGTTTGAAGCGGCATCCAGGGAACATCAGGAAACCGATCAGTTTGAAACTTTCACAATATGATAAGGTTATTAGGGTCTACAAATCTGTTATCTCGGAATTTCGATATCGTTGACCTAAGGTGGGGTCAATTTTTTGGTCACCCCATTATAAGTCTATGGTGAAAAATAGAATGGACTCGTTTTCATTAAATACTGAATAGATGAGGCTGCTCAGTCTCAAACCGCCTATTCTTACCACGATCTTGACCATGAAGTTGAGGTTTTGAGCATCTGACCTCTCAAAGGTCATGTCAGGTCACAGGAGCATAGAGTGATTGTTTTGTCTATAACTTTTCACTGAATAGAGATAAGCTCCCATTTTGATTGCATTGTGCTTATATTGTCACGGGGAGTCGATTGATATACAACATGACTATAAAAGGTCACTCTGTGACCCTGACCTAGCTCGAGGTCAGGTCATTTTCATTATTTGACCTAGCAGGGTCATATTACACATCATTCGATTTGCTGCGATGAGAGGAATCCAATGATACATAAAGATTTGCTCTAGCTCTCCTGAGGACAGATCCAGATAGAGAGAAATGTACACTGCTCTGTTGTAAGCCTATGGAACCTTCTTTGACCTATGCTGACCTCAATATTGACCTGACATAAAAATAATTTTATAAAATCTCTTCGTCTTGTCAATAGCTTTCGAACACCACCCATAATTTTGCTTTAGCTTTCGTGGTAAATGAGATACAGAGGGAGGCGAAAAACGCCCCCCAGCGGGACGCGTCATGCCAGGGACCCCAGCGGGGGCGCGTGTTAAGGACTGTGACTCAATCTTTCTCCCACTTGACCTGCTCCTAATGTCCGTTTCGTTTAGTGTTATAGGAATTTGTCGGGCTGATTGTTACTCCGAAAGAGCGGAGGTGAACGCTCGCTATTTCAACTAGACTTCGATAGATATACCATGGAATGGATATACCTCGATAAATGTTTTTTTCAGAATGGTGACTTTGATAAGATATTTCGATTATGGACAGTTCAGATCGGGGAGACGTTTTATTGGAACGATTTCGCTAAACGTTTACCGATTAAGAGCGTGCCCACCAAAGCGAAATATTAATCTCAAATTCATTTATCCGATTAGTTGACCAACAGTTGAAATCTTCCATTTTCAACTTATTTTGGGTCATGAAAACGCGATCAAGAAATAGGTGGCCCGTGATTCCTATTTAGCAATAAAAATTTAGCAGTCCGTGAACAAGGAATATGTTTTAGGTTTGAATTTTAATTCCACGATTCCTTATCCTGCGATCGGTAACCGCCAGGAAAGCTCAACCTTGAAGTAAAAAAATCATTAACCCACCAACAACACAAACTAACTCTTAATTTGGCCCCAACTAAAACCAAAATTTTGGGAAGAAGACAGGAAATATAGCAAACGGTTGCAGGTGACACACCTATTTAGGAACCGTTTCATCCAACAAACCATCGAAAACAAACTATCAGCAAGGACAACCATCGATTGAGATATCTGTGGGTATGCATATGCCGCCACCCAACTAATATGAACAAATAGAGGATACAGAAGCCGAACAGTTCCAGATACTCACCCCGCTCTGCTGTTGAAACACAGATTTTTAGGCCATTAGGGATACGAAAAAATCTCACGATATAAAAGGACAAAATTTAAAGGCTTTTCATCCTTTCATCCATCGATTAGATTCTGCGGAGTGATGGGTAAAACATCCCTAAAATTGTTCACAAAGCGACACACCTGCAGTCGGCATGTAAAACGAAAACAGGGCTAGAAATAATCAGCCTCCGGATTTTTGCAGGCACTAACAAGGGGGAATATTGACCGAATACGTAGTTGCAGACTTTCAAACTTTTGATGGTTTTGATTCGAAACATTTCACAACATTCAAAGGAAAAATGAACCGATAATGTTATAATTCAACCATTCACAACCTGTTTCGGTGAGCCGTAGCGACATGACACAGATAAAAATCTTGCTCTTAAGGATATAGGATCAGAGCAAACTGTTGCCTCGAAATCAATTTAAACTACGCCCAACAACCTCTCTTTGCATCATGTTTCAGTGTGCCACGGGACATCGTATTACGTACCTATGCCTATAGATATTTAACCTTGAAATCACTGACCATCTTTTCGTCTTACATCACACTGCTAGAACTTCTCAGCACGATCTGCTTTGTTTAAAACACTCCAGCAACCAAGCTTTATTATCCTTATTCGAGCAGAGCCGTGCACTTCGGGGTCAGATGTCAGGGAGCCGCCGCGGTGAATGCCCTCAGGCGACTGACGACCGAGAGTGGGGGAGGGGCGGGAGACGGCGCTGCTCACACGGCCGCACGGAAGTCACAACAATGACGCTCAGCATACCACAGTGGGATTGGGGGATACAACTTGGAACTCTTGCTGTATGAAAGGTGGCTGAATCCAGAGATGTTTGGGAAAAATAAGCCCGAGATGCTAAGCAGTGCAGCGGTTCTAACATGCGCAAAACTGTAACGTCAATCTGCCCTCTTTCCTGAAAGCTAGCTCTAAATAAGGCAGTGAAAATGCAAGCATGAGTGGTTAGGAAGAAACAGTGGTCCGAGTATAGACAGGTACACGAGTCACGTTTAAACCTACTTTTTAGAAAATGTCACAAGGTGAATGTTCCCACTTCTAGCATTCTATCTATAACACATATGCGGAAACCTGACGGAACTTAACCCAGGGGGATTACCCGGATCGATATTAAAAACGCGCACAAATCAGTACCTTTCTTACAAAAATTTTACACATTTCGCCAAATAAAAATAAAATCGGTGAAAATTTTAAAATAACAAAAATTGACGTCACTACAGGCGATTGTACCAAAACCAAGCAATGTTTAAGACTGCGAAGCCAGTCAACCGATTTCCAATTTTCTGCATCAAAGATAGGCATTATTGTGGTCTTCAAAATGGCTATCTCGGATTTCAAAATTTGTTTTGAAAAATATTTTAAAAAATATTTTTTGAAAAAGTTACAACATTTCTAAAATTTCAAGATTTTTCAAAAACCGGAATTTATTTGGTAAAACACCATACAGTCATATGCATGACAAATTTTGAGTCTCTAGCTTTATAACTTTAGCCTGGAGAGCTGCAAAGCTCAGCGACTCACGCTCTGATTTTTAGGCGATCAATACAGTCTTTATTTAGTGAATCATAGTGACCCAGGATGACCCAGGATGACCTCGTACACGCTTTACACTACTTTATAGTGTTCCTGAGACAAAACAGGTCCAAAATCATGTGTCATTTGCAAAAGTATGAACTTAAAAGTGACCCGATGACCTACCTACCCCGGCTGGCAAGTGAGACCAGAGTATTCAGATATGATTCTCGAACATCATAGCTGAATTCGCATCAAATGGCTCAAAAACATGTATCGCAGACCACATTTGATACAAAAATAGGGACCTTAGTGACCCATCTACCACCCGGTCATGCCACCAGCCTAACGGTCTCAAAGCACCTCGCATTCAAGTGAAGGCTTCCAGAAGTATAAGCCATAGCTTCCATTGCCTGATCTCCGTAGCATTGCAACCTCAAAAACCACGGTTTTGACAGCTGACCTCACTTTGACCTACCTGACCCAAACTTTAAATTAAGTACATGTTTTTAGTTGTTCATGATGAGATATTTCGATTGGCGTTTGAATTTTCCAAATTGGACCATTAGTTCGAGATAACAGGGGAAAATTACACCTCAGCCCCGCGCGTTCGGCTGGAGACCCCAGCCCCGCGCGGGTTAACAATTGGCCACAGAAAAAAACATACATACGTGTCGTTTTCCCAAATATTTTCCCTTCTAGGCCAGTGTGAGCATAAAAGGTTCACTATTTTATGAGGGAAACATAGAAAACTTCCAATATGCAAGGTAAGAGGATCAAACCAGATTTTAACATGAAAAAGCTCACATGTTCTTTGTTATAAAATAAAGTGACGCCATGGCTGGCGCTCTCTTCTCGATTCAGGCGGCCATGGACGGACTGGTAAGACAACATAATGCCTCCGAGGGACTTAAAATCCAGGGGTTCTGGCACCCCCAATTCAGATTGCCTATAGTGATTGCCCAATATACATTCAGATTACCTATAGTAAATGCGTAGCCAGAGGCTGTCGAAGCAACGGCGGAGGCGGTTCAGGCCCCTAGCCCCTTCCCTAACGAAATGAAGCCCTGGATCCGCCATTGGACAGGATCCTGGGTTATATCTAAAAGGTTAAAATTTTAGTCAGTCATAAAATTTGAGGGCTCGTGGCGATTCTGATAACCTATAATTTCCTACACATCGAGAGATACAAGTGCGCAAAAGGTGTGCTTTTCTGGACATTGAAAATGGCTGGGGGCTATGACAGAAACACCTGTAGGATGAACGAATCTGAAAATGCTACTGCGCCAAGCAGCGTCCCAACAACCCATGGTAAAATATCATAGAAATTTGGGAAGCAAGGCGCGATGCCGCAACTCGTTTGACGTGGGCCCTGGGCACCACAAATAGAACATCACCTTTTGTAAAGTCTAAGAAAAATTGCCCTGCACAGCGTAGTTACTACGAGCGTAGGTGACGTGAGCGTAGGTACTACGGTGACCAGGTAGTCCACCGGAGCGGGTAGTCCACTGGACCAAGTGGTCCACCGGACCAGGCAGTCCACTGGACCAGGCAGTCCACCGGACCAGGCAGTCCACTGAACCAGGCAGTCCACCGGACCAGGCAGTCCACCGGACCAGGCAGTCCACCGGACCAGGCAGTTCACTGGACCAGGTAGTCCACCGGAGCAGGTAGTCCACTGGAGCGGGTAGTCCACTGGACCAGGAAGTCCACTGGAGCGAGTAGTCCACTGGGTCTGCGTGCGTTTGTGACCTTTAGCACCTTTAGCAGCGAATCAAGAGGAGGACCCGTTTTATGGAAAATGGTATTTGAAGGCATCATTGCTCCCACAACAACTGATACTTGTTGGATACTTTGCTCGAAATGCAAATTGCTTATCTCAGCTATGTCAAACCTAGCAGGGTACATATACCCAGTTGTTCAGTTAGCAGTGACGCACATACCTGTCCGTTATTGACCAAGAGAGCGAGTGCCAGGACTCGATTTCCTCTCCCAGCTGTTTTGTGCCGATTATGAAGATAATTGACCAGTGAAATCGTAGGCATTTACAGAGGCAGATCCGAGGACCACTTGCCACCCCCCCGATCGATCATCAACGCCCCTGAAATGCTGCTTCCCTCCCCTCCCTATCAGGGTGCAAGCATCGCCGCTCCCACGACAGAATTTGGCGCCCATCTGACGGGTTTTGCCGTCCAAAAGTGGCGCTCTCCCGGTCCTGATGACGCCCCCTGCCATGTGCTCCTCCCCCGATCAGAAATCCTGGCTCCGCCCGTGGGCCTTTGTACCGCTTTCCAAACGCATCTTGCCCAACGCATACACGTGGGTAAATATTTCCTTTCTCTTAGCAACACTCGTGGAAAAGGCCTTGATGTGGTCCTCATAGTTCCAGCTGTGGTCAGCGTACCTCAAGGTGATAATAAAAATGTAATGTCGTAAACCTCGATTAGTGTAACTGTCAATGGCACGGTAAGTCCAATCCTCATAAATACCAGCTCCACTCCAGCACGGTACGGTTCGTTGCTTCTCTTGAGGAAAACTGTTAGGTTACTGACCACAAAACACTTTGAAGTTTCATTGACCTCATCAGCCTAACCACACAGATAAACATTGACGTTTGCACACATGCCCAGGAAAATGAAAATCATCTCCGCAGGGTGGTAACTAGAGCGCTTGCCCCACACAGCTGGCCTTCCCACTGTATATAACGCTTATACTTTATTCGGAGCGCGCGGCACGCGTCGTCAGCGGTGCGATGCCACCAGGGGCGGATTCAGGCTGGTGGAGGGAGGGCACTGGCCCCCAAATCCTCCGATCCTCGCCAATTTTCTTAAATGAGACAGACTTTTTCTATTTTTGCCCAGACCCCGCCCCCCCCAACCACCCATTTGGACCGGTCTACAGTGACGGCTGCAGGAGTCGCCGCTGGCGGTCGGTGTGAACCAGGGCTGGAGGCGGCGCTCCCGGCGTGCTCTCACCGCTGCGTTAGCTGAGCCGTGTTAACACATACACACATACACATACACATTCAACACTCCCATCAGCAGGCACGACACTGCCAGCGCCCGAGCCGCCGCCGCCGCGGCGTGCTGGAGGCGCTGGCACTGGCCACGCGCAAGGAATCAGGCAGAGGTATCAGTTAGGTGGGCTGACAATTAGTTTTGTCTGAGGATCGTCCCTCACAGGTCTGTAACATCCGCCGCCTGAGTAGAAGCTCAGGACGGTATAGACAAAGTGATGCACTTTTTTATCCTTTATGTTATATCATTGCCATTCATGTCATCCCATTTTTATTTTCTTCATGCCATCTGCACAATAAAAATTCCACGCTCGTAGGAGTCCGCCGCATGATAGATTCGTTAACACGCATTCGGGGGAGCCACCTGCATTGACGGGGGGGTACCGCCCAAGATCTCGAGAACAAGGTAGGTAGGAAAAACGGTAAACGGCGTTGGGCTGCCCATCACTTCCATCGAAAACATTCGAATCATTTTTGTCAGGTCACATTTAAGGTCACGAGAGGTCAAAACATCCCGTCATAGGATAACAGTAAATTCAGTTTTCGGTCATTACATCTGAACAAGTAAAGATAGACAAAACGACTGGAACTATATGAATCCTCTTAGTAAGCCGAATCGAATGATATATAATTTGACCTTCTAGGTCAAATCAAGATTTGACCTGACCGAGGTCAGGTCAGGTCAAATATATAAAATGCATATCATTAGAACCGCAAAGCCCAGGCGAGTCTAATGCAGCTAAAATAAATGCTCTATCACTATCTGTTACTGAGTTATTCCGTAAAAACCATTTTTCCCATGTATTTCCTATGGAGAGGTCATGCCTCGTACCTGACCTTAGGTCATCGATATCAAAAATACCGGAACATATATTAGAGAACTCAGTGGGGCCATTATGTGATATGAGTTTCAATCGGATAAGTTCACCCTGCTCCGACTTATGCTATCTAAACTTTTTTGCGGTCGGGTCACTTGACCTGTACTGGTGACCTGACCTGAGATGACCTAACCTTGAAATTTTCACAGAAGTTGTAAAAATGATGAGGAAAAGGTATACCAAGTACGGCGGCGCTACGCGCCGCCGTTTTCACTATCTCCGAAACACCCAAGGGGGCGGTACCCGCCCCCGTCAATGCGCGTGTTAGACATGTTTTAACTTAAAATTCCCGATACCAGCTGCCCGCTCAGTTTTTGCCCCCACAGGCGTTCTACTAATTTTGTTACTGTAATATTACTTAAACACGATTGATTACATTTATATAAAGCTCCTCTCAGGTCTTGTATAGAGACTACCTAGGAGGTCCTATAATGGCGGAGAAAGTATGGTAGTTAGGTTATGATAATGGTTAAGACGGTGATGGTTATCGTATACTACCATCCTTATTTTTAATAGGTTTGGGAAGCCACAAGTAAGGTCAATAGCTCGCATTCAATGCATGACCACGACTTGATCTGGAGTAATGATCAGGCATTGAATGCGGATGAACTGTTTTTGGCTTGTACTTGAACCTTACTTTTGACTTGTCAAACTTATTCAAAACAATAAATAATTTGCGGGTTATCTAGGGTTCTCCATGCATAGGAAGTTTTAAGCATCATTCCTTCCTCATACCCCTGGGACTGGCTAATATGCTTTTAACACCCAGGTGGGCCAAAGACCAACTTCGCCATGGTGTTCAACCCCCTCCCCTCGAACTCGGCTCCTATACGAGATAGCGAAAAAACACGAAGGCTGATGAACAGCTCATACAAATTCATGAAAAAACTAAATCAGTCACTTTTTGGCTCAGATCAATATTGCAGTGATGACAGGTCAAAGAAGGTGGCATGTTAGAGAAGAAGTTGGGGGCTCTAGCCCCTGACAATAGTTGAGTTAGAATAATTTGTTATGCACCATTCGCTTCCACTCGTTACGACAAATGAATGATGTATAATATGGCTATAGTAGATCAAAAAACAAAAATGACCTGACCTGAGGTCATGTCAATGCCACTTTCAGATCTAGCATAGTCAATATGCATGTCAATCGGCTCCTTATAACAAACTAATCGTAATTATATCAAAATAAAGTCTTTTGTCATTTTCTGCAAAATTATTGACCCAAGTCTGAAAACCTGCTAAGTACCCTGGATGACCTCTCAGATTGCACCGGTCAAAAATTGCAACATAAACCTAGAAAGAGGCCCAGGATCCTACGATTTGGAGGACATGAAGGTATTCTCAGCTGTATATACACAAATACAACCCAATTCGTTTTTCCCATGTATTTCCGATTGAGAGGTCATCATTCGTACCGGACCTTAGGTGAGCGATATAAAAAATCCCGGAATATTTGTTGTAGCCTACTTGTTGGTTCCATCGTGTGGTTTAAGTTTCAATTCAATAGATTCACCCATTTCTTACCTATCCCACCTTAAACATTTTTGGAGGTGAGGTCACTTGACCTGCACTGGTGACCTGACCTGAGACGATCCAAACTATTTTTTTTAGAAGGCTGCAAAATTGATCAAGGATAAGATTAAGAACGACAGAGCTTCGCGCCGCCGTTTTTTCGTGTCACCGGAAAAACCCAAGGGGGAGGGTGTTCAAACACCCTCCCCCTCCCACCGGGGTGACGGTTAACTCTTCATATAGCTGTAGACATTTTTCGATGTAGTGCATTTTTTGCCTCGCTCACTCTTCTGTGTATATAGCTGATGTAAGTGCTGTGCCGATGCAGTCCTAAGTTTCATTTTAGCTGCGTATACGCCATCTGTTCCATTGGCTCGGGAGGAGGTAAACAGCACCCCCCTTCAGGCCCAGCCTGCGGATATGCCGCACGTTGGAGACAAATTGGTTGCCCCTTGTTCCCAGTTCCAGCTGAGGTACCGTACTCGGTCCCTTTTTTGGGTGCTCACATGATGCTGATGCAGCACTGAGTCTCAGGCCCCAGCTAATATAGCGCCCGGAACAACCGACTTTGGCCCCACCCGTGGGTTGGAGCCTTGGGATGCCATGGTTCACATGGTTTTGGCCGCTAAGGCGGCGGTAAATGGGTCACAAGAGGTGGTGACCAGAGCAGACCCGCACCCTGCTCGGGGACAGCAGACGCGGGGAGGAAAGCCAATAGGGCTCAGTAGAGAGGTGTCTGGATCCCAGAGGGGAGAGAGGGAGAGAGGACTCGTGGTGCGGAGGCCGAGAGGAAGGAGGCTTGACTCCAGGGGACACCGCCGGAGGGCAGGCTGGGAGGACGCGCCAGCCTGACACAGCAGCCATGTGAGACAAGAAACGATGAGCCGTTTCTTCAAAATTCAAAATTTATTTCCTCTCTCCCACCGAGCCAAAGGACATGCATTGTTTAAATTGTTAACATCAGGAAAATCAGGGCAGGGAGGACATTATGAGCGTATGCCGCGGCAGGCATCTGTGAGCCGGCAAGATTAGTTAGGAATGTGCCAAATTATGGAGTTGCTTGAGAATGAAGGAACAGTGGCGCCAAAATACTGATAACTCGACTCAAATTTTCCCCTTTGCTAGTGTACTAAATGATTCCGATATCATGTGACTTGCCCGAAAAGGTGTACAAATATAGGGTATGGAAAATCTGTCCAGATTGTCTACTGATTCGCGATACCGCTGAAAGTTTGGGACAAGGGACGAAATAAATACAGGGTGACCCAAAAAGATGCGTACCCATATTTTATTCGATACAAAATCCATTTTTAACGAATGTCTTTTCTGTTTCAGGACGGAAAGATGAACCTATGGATGATCGTTTGCAGCTATAGTTACCCCAAAAGTGTCTTGGACAAAGCAGCAGAAGATATTCTCCTGGAGACCTGTTTGCGACAAAATCATACCAGAGTGTACAGATTCAGTTTCGAAAGCGTTTCCATTGTCGCAACTTTCCATCAAAATCAACGATTGTTAGATGGGTTAAGAAGTTCAGAGAGCATGGGACTGTAATGAACCTATGTTCTAAAGCCACAGGGAACTTATTCAGGCAGGAAAAAGGTGCAAGGACAGAAGAAAACATTGCTGCAGTGAGGGACTCAGTAGGACGCAGCGCTAGGAAATCAGTGCGTAGACGCAGCCAAGAACTCGAAATGACAAGGAGTCAGTGCGGCGTGTTCTTACGTCTGATCTGCACCTATACCCATACAAGATCCAAATAAAGCAAAAACAACTGATGCTAACAAGGAAAAGCGAGTAACCATGTGTGAATGGTTCTGTAATGTGCAAAATGATGAAAACTTTCTTGAGAACGTTTGGTTCTCAGATAAAGCCCATTTTTGCTTTCCGGGCACGTCAATAGCAAAAGCAATGTTTTTGGGGTTCGGAGGTTACAGACGAAGTGCTTCAGAGGCCGCCTCATTCCGTTAAATGTACTGCCTGGGTGGCCATGAGCAACACGGGATCATCGAGCCTTTTGGTTCGAAGATGATGACGGCCGATCTCAGACAGTCAACAAGGAGTGCACATGGCTGACCTGAACAAGTACTGGGCGTCGCTGGGACGCCGGAGAGGGTTGTGAGAGCTTCACAATGGTTTCAGAAAGACGGGGCCACACCTCAACAGCCAACGAAACCATTGCTTGGTTGAGGCAGAGGTTCGAGGAGAGACTCATAAGCAGACGATGCGATGTGGAATGGGCCCCGCACTCACCAGATCTTAACCCCCAGATTTTTATCTGTGGGGTTTCCTCAAAACAATGCATACCAGGGAAATCCACAAACAATTGAAGAACTGAAAACTGCCATCACAGCAAAAATAAGAGCCATTCCGAAAGAGGAGTGTGAAAAGTGATTGACAACTTTGCCAGACGAGTACAGGTTTGCTTGCAACGAAATGGTGGACATTTGGAACACATCTTGGGAAAGCCATAAATTGACTAAAAATTGACAGAAATAGCTGAAACTCTGGTGAATGGTCTTCCATAAACTGAATAATGTGTGGCTGTAATTTGAAATAAATAGCTTTTTAATCAAAGCCACAATAGAAATTTTCATGGGTACGCATCTTTTGGGTCACCCTGTATAACGAGTTGAGTGGAATATGGTCTAACGGAGGGTAATTTGTTGTATATAGATTTATAGAATGCCTGGACAGAGTTCTATGGTTCTTCCACAGAATAGCAATTACTGCTTCCCATATGTTTTAATAAATCTATTGGAATCTTAAAAGTTCATAGCTGAGGACAGAATTTCCAACATCATGCAACTTTTTTTCATTCACGGCCAGCGTATTCATATGTAAGGTAAATTTTGCCGACGTGTACAACGGATGAAATCCTCAATGCTTTGATTAGTTGAATACAATATCACATATTGGGTACATCGTTTCTCCTTACGAATTTTGCCATGGTTGTCAAAAATGCAGGCCAATCGCACAATTCAGACAACGTTTGCGGGGGAGGTTGACTGCGATAATGTGTTTGTGTGTGTGTTGAAATCCCCTCAACTTAAGTTTATCGGGCGACTTTTACAGTAATTCCCATAATGTATTCACCGAACGTCGGTCTACTCACCTAATTCTTGTTTTGGAACAGAGTCTCTTGGAATTATCACATTGTGTGCATTAGTATTTGCAACCGCGCCGGGATAATTCATGCCAGGATTAAATCGGAAGTTCAGACAAAAAGGGCAATATAAATTAGCATCGAATTAGTATCAGTTATACGGATTTGAGCAGGTGACAAGATGGCGCCTGTTACTAGAACCAGCTCTACGCGGCAACGCTGGACAGTGCCTCCGTTCGTATCGTACCAATTTCTGGTTTTAACGTTGTGAGGTTCGGACGTTATAGTATAAATAGAAGGTGATTAAAGGAAACATGTTCGTACACGCTTCTAAACTTTCTTAGGCCGAGGGTGTAATTTATTCCAGATTGTACTATGGCTATAAGTGACAAATTATGTGAACCAACTATTTTCGTACGATTACGTTTCTCCTCTTGATTAATTTTTAGAGATGAACTTCAAGTTTAGCCGAAATTCTGGAAGGTTGATTAGTTTCTTCTCCATACCGGTGCACCGCAAAAACCGGAAAACCCAGTATGAAGCAGGGACGGCTCTGCGCTCCACACGTCCGCCAGTCGTCCAGTCGCGAGAAAAGCGGGTCACCCTCGTTTCTGTTGTAGATCGCCGCCGCTCTAAATAGCTGTTTGCGCATATTTGTGCGTCTCTCCCCCCCTTTCACGCGGGCACGGTCGTCGCAGAAGGGGGCGGCCGAACTCGGTCGCTTCTGTTGTGACGCTTGTGTCCACGGGGCGGCGGCGCAGGTGGCGACAATAATTGTGGGATGAACGTAGGCATTCTTTCTATATCTGCAGAGTAAGGATGAGCCACTTACTGGCATAGTTTAAAGGGGTGTTTCATAACCATGAATAATTTTGGCCAAAAAAGGAATTGTGAAGATGTTGTTGAGAAATCGTTTCCAGCCTAATTTGTCTCGCTCAAAGCCTCCTGGATCAAATGTCCGCACGACTATTAGTTTGAAAGTGAGTGCACAGGTCGGACCACCCTTCACATCCTGAAGGAGTCCTGCGAAATCACCCCATTTCGGCAATACAACAAATTCTATGTTTTTGATTCAGAACCCCGAACATGCAATAAAAATTACAACTTGGGAAGGGAATAAAGCGCCGCTTTCAGATCCGGCCGACTGACCGCGTCTTGGCGCCGGCCGCGTGACCGTCTCGCGCCTGCCAGATACCGTCGCCCGGCGCTCCGGGAGGGGTGTTTGTGCCCTCGGGCGCCGTGCTCGCCATCCGCCCAGGCGGCTGGACAGAGCGGGTTCGCAGGGTGGCCTGTTTTGATCGAGTACACTGTCGGAGGAATGGGGACGGGGCGGCGGCGCAGGGTACGCGATTGGGGTAATTAGGCCTCGAATCGAGGCGCAAGTTATCAACTTTAGAATCATATATTTTTCGGGTATGATTTCGACCTTAACGGATGTATTAGTGCCCGTGCGGTCACGCCACCAGTCCGTCGCGTGGGTCATCGGCAATTAGCGGAGTGCTCAGTCAGTCCACTTCGGGGAGGATTAAACGAAGATGACAGCTGTGTCCAGGGTTAAGAATTTCGCGCTTATCCAGCACTTTCATTCATACAATATCGTACAATGCCTGAACCACAGATTGGTTCCCTGGATAATGGGAAGGGATAGGTATATGCGTATAGGAATACCATCCAGAGAACGTCCAAGTCAAATTTGCAACAAAAAAACATGCGAACGGGGAGTCTGGCTGTCTAGGTCCAAACTTTGCCCGCCACTGTTTTTTTTTTTTTGCTTGAGTAAGTTTTGAGGGAAACATTATTTTCGGTGACTGCATTTAAGGTAACCTTACAAGAAAATCAACCAGACATCTTCCACAGCCTGTAGGCACATTCGGTGATCACATCTGACGGGCTGGATTCGGAAACCTGATCGTTATTTTAGACGGTGATTTCTGTACGGTGCAATTATTTCAATACCCTGATGAGGGTAAGTTCGAGCGAAACGTCAACTGTTAATTCGAAATTGTAACTTAACGGAAATTATCGGTGTGTCTCACCCGAATGCTACTAAATTACCGAACTGTTAGGTGGATGCATAATCACTGGCGTGCACTGCAGTGGAAAATGCACGCGTTAACTTGACACCATCTTTTGAAGGGATCGGATAAAATTTTAATGACTTGTCCAGGCCTGGGCACATTAGACGTGAGGCCACTTAGATAGGATTTTAGTGAAGGCTGTCGCGAGCAGATAACGATGCTAGGACTAGATGAGAGGTATCAACATTGAAGTTGCATAGCATGGACCAGGGCCGGGGTGGAAAGGATTTTCTTTAAAACAATTAACGGCGTATCCAATCACCTAATGATGTGAGCATGGCACCCAAATCTCCACGTCTAAGGTGACTTTTCGGCGGTCTCACCACGTCTCGAAAAAGGGGAGGTGGGGCTCTTCCGCCTCTGATCCAATACGAGCGCCAAAAAGGGGAATATATTTAATGGAGAGGCCGAACTTTCAACGCTTTCCGGCCTCAACAAGATTACGAAATTCTGCGGAGGGCGAAGCTCCCGGAAAGGTAGCTGTTTTTTCAGAGTGTCCCACGAGGAGCATCCCCCACCGAAGGGTACGGGAGGAAAAATTTACTAGCAACATTGTTGTGGGGCTGGCCATTAGGATGGGGAATGGATGAATGGTGATTGAAGGAGTGTGCGTGTTTGTTCGAATGGAGACACGGATGTGCTAGTTTAAGGCCGGTGGGCACCTTGGCCAGAGGTGTGTGGTGCTCCGTGGTGACTCACTTTCAAAAAGGGGGATAAACCCAGTGAACCCATGAAATACGACCCCGAAACGTCATCGAAGGGGCCATGCCATATCGGAGGTGGATGGAGAGTCGAACAAAAACCAGTTAGAGCCCCTGAACAGACTGGCCGTCCCACTCTGTTCAGACATCAGTCAAGGTCCAGGAGGTGACGACCGGACCGGGCGAAAGGTGCGCCGTGCGCATTGAAGAAGAGCTTAAGAAGAGCTTGAGAAGATTCCAGGAGCAGTGACGACTCTCGCTGATGGGCTGAAGACGGGCGACGGCACCTTCAGTCGGCGTCAAGTACATCGGACGGGGAGGCACACTACGGCGCTGCCGAGCCGGGGAGCCTCTCGATGCAATGACTGCCACAAAGAAGACGAAGAAGATAAGTCCGGAGGCCGGTGGGATGGTGATTCCCACCGGACCGGTATGGGCTCCGGCCCATACTGGCGTAGCCGTCAGGCTATTCCGGTGAAGATGATGATAAGTCCGGAGGCCGGTGGGATGGTGATTCCCACCGGACCGGTATGGGCTCCGGCCCGTACTGGCGTAGCCGTCAGGCTATTCCGGTGAAGATGATGATAAGTCCGGAGGCCGGTGGGATGGTGATTCCCACCGGACCGGTATGGGCTCCGGCCCGTACTGGCGTAGCCGTCAGGCTATTCCGGTGAAGATGAAGATAAGTCCGGAGGCCGGTGGGATGGTGTTCCCCACCGGACCGGTACGGGTGGCAGCTCGTACTGGCGTAGCCGTCAGGCTATTCCGGTGAAGATGAATGAGGTGGAGGCCGGGGGTGACGACTACTCCCGGACCGGTATGGGTGGCGACCCATATTGGCGCAATCGACCGAGATTGTTCCCTCAAGAAAGACGAGTCGTAATGACGATTACACTCGATTGTTACGCATTTTATATTTTATAAGGGGGAAACACGGTCGGTCGCGTCGACGGAGATCGGCCGTGCAGCGGTAGGCTCGACCGCAAAAATCATGTTTCCCTTTGGATACCGCGTCGAGGTTGGGGCGGCCCTGGATCCCATCGCTATGCGTACTATATCGATATACATATATAACGACGATGAGAAAACCGAGAAAAGTATAACGATAATTAGTCAGCTGTGGCTATGCAATTTACCATATGGTACATAGTAGCGGAGGGATATTTTGATATCGGGGACCCCCGATTGCCACCAATCCGGGCCTTTGCGATTGGGGAGAGCCTACGGAGGTGAGGAGCTCTCTATGTGCGATTGATGGGGCGTGCCCCGTAAACTTAGCGGTGGAAACTTGCGTTTATTATTGTTTCGGACAGGAGGAAGCTACGTATTATTCATAAATTAAGGAGACATAGTCGGTCCCCGACACCGCTCCTATGCGGGTTAGTTGGGAAGGAGCGCTCCGGGGCCGGCGGCACTAAGATGTTAATTTACGAAGATATTTATTTGGCCTAACGCGAATATTCAAAACTCACCAAAAAGGGGGTATACGCATGTTGGCTCATACATTGGGAGCTTATTTGGCTATGTGCATGAAATGGCTCATTGTTTGTTGTACCTGCGTGTCTTATGTGTCTCGCTAACGGTCCTGGAGGCGCGCCCAGCTCCTGACCGCATCGCCTGTCTCCCTAAATATTCCGTAACGGGTGGTGGAGGGAATGGCCGCACAGAACACACCGGTGCCAGGCCCCCAGAAAGAAGCGATAAGCCCCGTTTCCCGAGAAACCCCGTTACATAGCCCGGAGCGAGTCCTTTCCCTCTGCCGAACGTTGTGACTAAGATTCACTCTCATGTGTTCTGGAATTACACACAGCCAAATCATTGATCCTCGCCCGACAAACGTCTTTGGCTTGAAGTTTCGTTGAGATTACTTCGGCTACAAGCACAAACACCGCCAAACCGACCCCGATGACGGGCACTAAGAAAACCTTTCTGACGCTGACCAAGTCCACCTTATCAGACTCGGCCACCACCTCCTCCTTGCACATCACCTCCGGGTTGTACCCAGTCTTCCACCGTTTCTCCTCATGCTGTACAACACCGGTCTCGACCAGCCGCCGTAGCACGCGCTCCATGATGGGCTTGTACGGAAAGTTGGGCCTCACTGCTAGTGTTGTTGGAAACGACAGCACGTGCCCGGGCCACATGCAGACACGGGGCTGGCCTGGTGACGTCACATTTGCGTTCCACGCTTCTACCTCCTTCATGTCAAAAACTGAATCACCCTTTGGTGCGTGGAGCCAATGGGGGCCAGAGGCAGATCCTTCATATTTCTTTGGAAAATTCCGGGAACGAACATGTCCTTCGTAGCCGAGGACTGGTCGTCTCGGACCCGCCATCCTTCTTGTAAAGCCTGGTGCAGACTTGTGAAGGGAAGCTGCGAGTGCCGAGCGGCCAGGTTGGAGAGAAGGTTGCCCGAGTATGTGGTGGATATGTACAGCGCCAGCATGTACAGGGTCCAGACGGTCACCCGGTAAGAGACGGCCTTGTCGCGCAGCACCACCGCACCCTGGTTACACGAGATGCCGAACACGACCAGAGCCCTGAAGGAGAGAAAATCCGCCCAGGTCTCAGGGGTGACTTGGTGAAGACGCGCCTCTGCGTGTGCTATAATACACAGCACCAGCATGGCGAGAATTTGCAATCCTAGCAGCGTCAGCCATGTTTCAGTGGTAAATTGCTGTTTGAAGTCGAATGTGTCTTTGGTGCCGGAGCTGATAACCGGAATGACGGCGCCGATCTTTTTGCTGCTGAACGGTACTGTGAAGCTGATGAGCTGGCGACGACGGGGAGTTTCTGTGATCCACCCAGCAAACAGGTCGACCTGATTCGAGTGCAACTCCTTCACACTGGCGTCCCACGCTGACGCGTTTGCACCGTGTACGCCGCGTAGCGTATACTCAAAACCAAGCGCCTGCTGAAGAATAAGGATGACGCTGCCAATCAGACCTCCCACGAGACGGTCGCCCTTGATGCTGAGCCAGGCTGGGGCTTCACCGATCATGTTGCTTGCCAGCAGCGGATAGGTGATGCGCAGTAAGACACCGTGCATGGGCTTGTGGTCAGTGGTGGTGCCCCGCAGTCTGCGGCTGGGACTCCGGTTCCTCCTGCCGCGACAGGAGCCGGCCGCCAGGCCGCTGCGGTGGTACTCGCGTCCGCTGTACACGCGCACTGTACCGTTCTCCGCCAGCATGTACCAGTGTTGCGGCGCGTACCCGCCCAGGAAGAGGCCTCTTCTGACGCCGGAGAGGGAAACCAGGAGCCAGTTGTGACGCGTTTCCGCACGAACCGCTTCAAAAACGGTCCGTTCCACCGAGCTGTTCTGGAAGTGATCGGGTACAAACCAGATGTGAGGGGGCGGTTTTTTCTCTCCGTGGTTTGGCGGGGCATCGTTAGGGCAGCCGAGGCCTAGCTGGGTAAAAATCCCGGCGCTGGTGAGTCGTCTTAGTAGAAAAGTAGCTGATGATGACGTCACAGCAGTTGGCAGGAGGAGGCGCACTGTGAACCAGCCATTAGACTGTAGAAAACCCACCAAACACGTTACCTGATCATCTGTCGCCAGGGTGTTTGACCCCGGTGTTTGACCCGGCGCACTGTTGACCCACCAGGTGGACGGAGACACAGCCCAGAGGGTGAGCAGTACCTGTACAACAGCGCCCCGCATCGTCCCCCCTCCTCAGGCTCTGTCTGCCCCGCTACTGGGGATCGATCAGATCCTGCACTGTGTCATGCTTTGCGAGGTCTCAATGTGCTGTTTGAAGAAGTCGCAGCCGCCACGTTTCTATGACCTTTCATGCTAATGGACGACCAGACATTTTTCGCCGCCTTTTGCTAATATGTGCAAACATTTTCACTGTCCATGTGTGGTGCCCGCCTCCTTGACGGGCCATGTCCTGGGTTCAATGCCTGCAAAACTTTGGCCAATGGCAGACCTAGGGATCTTGCCAAGGTGGGGACACCGCCAATACCTGCACCACTTGTGGGATTCCTTTTAGGAATTTCATGAGGCGCTTCCTCGACCTTGATTTGGGTGTTTTTTCCAGATCAGTATTTCTAAACCCTTAATGGGAACGTAGGAATTTTCGATCTATGGTTTTGACAGAGGGTGCCGCTATCTACAGAAGGACAGCAAAAAAATATTCCAACGTGGTTTTCTACGGCCGGCCGTGCAGACGACCAGCAATGGAGAAGCCGAATAATCATCAACAGTACTGATGGCCTGCCCATTTGTTGAAGTGTGTCGCTGCCTGAGTCAACTCGAGTACCACATAGTTTCGGCATGTCGCACGTTCCGTCTCCATGCTGGGTGCCAAAGGGGGTCGATGTCCTCCCTCACCCAGTCTAGGATCCACCCCTGATGTCATCCAGGGCCCGCTAATTGATTGAAATGAATATCCGTGTGCCCTGTTGTTGTTAGGATGGTTAGTATTGGGAACATCCGTCTCTTCTTGCTTCAATGCGGACTACTAGTTAATTGAAAAAGTGAGCTAACATAGCCATGGTCTGCCGGCTTCCAGAGCAGTCCAGGTGACAAAATTCAAAGCTTCAGTGTCGGTTCTTCCAGACGATTTCAGTTAAGAAAAATTCTGACATTGTTGGAAGTTGTCTTGCCATTTGCATGGGAAACAGCCCCCCAAAAAAAACTGGAAGATTTACCAGAGGTTTTTGTCGTCAGCTCTAAGAGCCCAGTTCAAAAATTTAATTGATAAAATCGCATGCATGTCATTACCCAGGGGTGAAAGTTTCACTCTAACACCACACCTGTTCATAGCGGCGTCAACCAATATTATTAGCGTGACGGCCGGACCGCGCCGGGTCAGTCAGATCGTTCATTCGTGAAACTGATCCATCTGTTAGGAGAGCAGCTAGCGGGCACTCCGCACAAGCCCAATAAATGGTGAAAGCAATGGCATGAAGGAAGGAAAACACATGTACAACTTCTTTTACATCTTATTACGATACATCTTATCCTTATTCTTCGCACAGAAGACAGATATCCTCACTCATACTCGTCATCGTTATACTCGAATGCACTATTTTCCAAATCGTGATCACAACTATAGCGGGGCCTCAAGGATGAATGCCTGAAGGCCGACAGAGTCAAAAGACAAAGAGTAATGAACCAAGAACCAGACATAGTGTTCGTATTGAGTTTATCATGTGTGCGAAGTGATGAATTTATTTGGAGCATTGCACCATCACGATCGACGATTATAATTTTGATTCAACAGAGAGAGTTGATATTTTTCCGTCTATTTTTCTGCGGCACCTCTCCATGCGGTCACTGAGAGGGTGTCCGTTCAATGCAGGCGAGCGTCACATAACTAATCTATAAACCTGCGTTAATGTGTCTTCTGCTCTCGGCTACTGTCTCCTGTGCCGCTGCTCTCACAAAGTGCGGGTAGTCCTGTGTACCACAAACGAGAACCGTTATCCATCTACCCTTGAGACCCCACTCACATACGGAAAATTTCCCTTTGAGCTCCCACTACAGATATGAGATCATTATTTGGAAAAGTGAAAATGAGTATGACGATAACGGTGAGGGCATGGCTCCCCTGAGGAGAGAAGAGAGGGCAAAATGTACCAATGTCTGCGTTTCTAGGACATTTCCTTCACTTTTTATAACCATACGGTGATTAGCAAGAGATCTCTTGCAAAAAGAACGATTTCCTTCAGTCACACACATCCATCCACTAAACTGAAATATACGAGCTAAAAACTCCCAGAATGTCAGCAGGCCGCCCAAAAACTGCCACCTAGCCCCTGCACGGGCGCGAGGCCCTAAATTACGCTGGGAGGAGTGGGGAGCAAAAGAAAAACACTCAAAGGATCACTGCAAAAAGTTCCACGGCAAGAACAAAACCGTGCACAAAATAGCTTCAAGTTGCGTGGCACATGACGGCACCAGCCACCGCGGTGGCAATGAGTGCCCGCAGAAGCAGTGAAGCATCACAACAAAGCAGCGCGGAGTGTCAGCGGGACAGGTCGGCGCCGAGGGCAGGGCAGCGCGGCGCCGGCGGGCCGCGCCATCGCGTCACCGCTGCACGCCATTCTCAGGTCTGCGTGTGTTTGTTCCGCAGCATCAAGTTTTTCGTTCGAAAATAGCGTGCGATGTACAGAAATATTTTTTCATCAGAAAACGTCAGCATAGCTGATGATGATGTGTAATTAGAAGCTTCATCTCTTTTATATTTTGCCTCTGTGACCTATTTCCAGATTCAAAACCCAGATATTGGTAGATGTCCCGACGATAGCGGGAAAACTTTATTGGCAGGATCAGGCTTTTTCAAGCGCCCGTGTAGATGTAAACGGAAGTTTTATTAAACACTTAATAATGAAAGCCACGTTTTGAGTAGCGTTGTGGTAGCTCTTTACACCATAAAAAGTAGCAATAGCGGAGGTAGCAGGCATCGGTTTCGTGGATTTCTGAAAACAAGTGATAGAAGCGGTAGCAGTTTCAGCTAGCCAAGGTAGCGGAAGTGACGGTAGCCTTTTCACAAATTTTGCAGCGGCGTCCTCTTCGGCTCAATCGCTAGTGGACGCTGTGGACTACATGCATTTCCCAATCACAAAACTGTTCACATTTGATCAAACACCCAATGGACTAACACCCGAATTCCCAATTGTATCACTTCCCTCTCCTTACCACCATACTTGTGGCGCCAATTGACAGTAAGACACATTCTGTTCACATGTAGCCTGCAAAAAGAAACTCTGTAAGTTAATTATGGCTTTGAAAAAGATGCTATGGGTGAAAACAGTGGTGGGCCCAGGACTTCATTTCGGGACGAGGGGAGGGGTTAGGGGGCTCGAACTTTCCTGCCATTGCCTCGGAGCAGTCTCCGGCAATGCATTGGCTATTGGCACACTGACATTTCGGAGGGTGTTTGAGCCCCGCCCCCACCCCCTCCCTTGTATCCACCACTGGGTCAAAATAACATCAAGTGTCATGGTGAAGACTTCCACCAGCCAGGACGCTGCGAAGGCGCCGCGCTCGAGGCAGCAAGTCTGGACACCATGTCCTACAGCCAGCGCCTGGTCTGTTGGACTTGGAGACCTTTGACCACGCCGCGGCTGCAGTCTGGTCTCACTGCCTGGGAGTTTGCAATGTTTTTGTGTTAGACACAGTGAAACAGGTGATCAAGCTGTAACACCAATGATGAGCTGAACCACAGTACCGGGGCCGGCAGGGACCGGAGTCCCTGAAGAAGGAGAGAGGAAGAAGGAGAAGAAGGAGAAGGAGAGCGGCCCGTTGCGAGGTCATCTAGAGGCGGCTCCGGGATGGAAGGTATCTATAATGTATTATAATTTAAATTACGTTACTGCACATAACATACTAATAAGCGAATCCCAATTTTTCCTGGCCGCCAGTGCATAATTCTGGCTCGGTCAGAACCGAAGCTTTTGCGTCATTTATCCCAGTTAACTAGTCCAGTCTCACCACAGCCCCAGCGTCTCGCGTCGCCGCTCACAAACTTTACATGAAAACACCATATATTACAGCCAACGGCATATCAACAGCAGTTTAAAAGAAGGGCAAACATAGTGGTCCAAACCGCAGCTCTCTTGGTTTACCCAGGTATAAACAGCCATTTACACCGCTCGGTTCGCCACAGGAGGCTGCGGTTGGACCAGGGCAGCGCCCACCGCTTTCCTTATCAAACGCAAGGGCCGCCCGATGTAAGACTGCCGTGTACTGGAGCGGGGGTGTAGCCTGAGAGAGGCAGAGTTTTCCCTTCACAGCAGCCGGGCGCACCATCTCGGCGTAATGAAAGTGACAGGGCATCTGCAACGGCTCCGCACGCTGTGAGACTGAATAGCCTGCGGCTGTTTTCACGCGCGTGGTGTCGACGTTGATTTGACACGGTCACGCTTTGCAGCGGTGCAATATCTCAGCATTGGTGTCAACGCGACATTGCGCCCACATCGCTATGACGCGAGTTGAATGTGTCAGCCGCGTAAGAGCGCCGTTAGTTTGCAATGGATGACGTGGCTTTTACAGCCCGTGAGACAGCACGCCTGACATGCACCACTTGGGCAGTGTCTCCATTCTCAGGCATAATCAAACCCATCCATCTTCAATGCCGCATTCAAACTAGGAAAACGGCGCTAGTAATCCTGAACACTTAATGGTTTGCTAATGCTGAAATTAGAAACAACAGGGCAGCCAGAAAGTGGTTTTACTAAGCTGACACAATAAACGCGATTCAGAGCTTTCAAAACGGACATCAACGGTTTTCAAAGCCACCCTAACTTGTTCACGTCATTTAGAGTCAGCAACGGACTTCTTTTAGATCCAGAGTATTTTGATAACTCCGACTCTGTGACTTTCACGCAGCAGCCAACCCGTCTCGCCCTCCTCTCCCACCCCTTACAGTGCCGCCGCGCGTCAGTCGCTGTCGGTGAGGTCCTCCTCCGTGAGTTCCCGGCTGGAGTTGTAGTGCTCCCCCAGTCCGTACATGTGCCGGTGGTAGGTGATGAGTAGCCGCTGTCCCTCGCGCTCCTTTCCCAGCTCCACCGGCGGACCCTCCGCTTGGATGACCACTATCGGACGCTGCAGAGCCGCAGACAGTGCTGCCACCTGTCAACAGTCCACAGCACCAGTTATAGACGGCGCTAGGTGTGGGTGGTAGTATTCACGAGAACATATGTATGCTGAGCACAAAGAAGAGAAACAGCGACAATTTTTCTGGACATGCTGCAATAGACTGCGGCTTGTGTGGTTGTTTTCGGTAAGCTATTTTTTCGAACACAACCTCTATCGGTCGCACTACCGATCACAGATTTCATAAAATAAAATATAGGCACGTAACGAATTGGACAAGAAATTAACGGAGGGTTTGAAATTAATATCAAAATCACACAAATAAGCACAAGACACTACTAATGCACGATAGATCAAGTCAGGGACTTGACAATACCTCAACAAAAAGACCAATCGCCAAAACATCGGTGAGACCGCTCAGCGGCGTTACCTCGGTCATTCCTCCCCAGGCGGGGAGTTGGCCACCAGGTGGCAGTAGCGGCTGTAGCCCTCGTCGCTGTACGTCTCCCCCGTGCTGGGGTCGGTCAGGAAGGGCCGGTAGAGCGCGTCGTTAGCCTGCAGCTCCTCGGCGGCGCGTCGTCTCAGGGCGGAGACCGAGGCGTCGCCGGTGGCCGCACCGCCCAGCTGATGTCGGACCGAAGCGTACAGACTGGTGGAAGGCGGGCAGAGATATCAGTAGGAGAGAGAGAGAGAGAGAGAGAGAGAGAGAGAGAGAAAAGAGGAAGCTCTTCTAGGGGAGGGGAGCACAGATATCAGTAGGAAAGAGGTCGGGAGAGTAGAGGCTGGATGTTACATAACCGCTTCAGATGATTACCCAATCTTTATAGAAGAGACTGCTTTTGAGGATTGCGACAGCAAACGCGTTCAAACAGCTTGAGAAACACGACACAATGCGGTTGTACGCAGTATATTAAACCACCAGTTATCACCCCACAGATGAAACGGACGTGGTCCCATCCCAGCACCCACCAGTCTCCGTCTGAAGGGACCTCGTGCAGAACCTGGCCGCGGCTGCGCAGTCTCTCCTTGATGGCCGCCGTCTCGCGCATGCGCGGTCCGTCCCTGTTGAGCACCTCCTGCTCGGCGATACGCAGCTCGCGCTGGCGCGCCTCCTCAGCCTTTTTATCGCGGCGGCGCTGGGCCTTCGACACGCGCGGCTCCCGTAGCGACAGCCCCTGCAGCTCATCTGCTGCCTGCTCTTCAGCAGGAGCTTCGGTAGGAGCTTCGGCTGGAGCATCTACGGGGCTGTCCAAACCCACTGCCTGCCGGCACCGCCTTTGTGTGAGGTTGGAGTAATTGAGCCTGCAATTACTACAGGTCAATAATTGAATGACGGTAGAATTATTTGTTTGGCCTCAGATGAATGGATTTCCAGCAGATTCCAAATTACGTGATTTACGAAACGCATTTACGATTACGTGATTCCAAGATTGGTACTGTAATATCCAATACACAGCGTTTATTATCTAGTCTGGGGAGGTTGAAGATTGACAAGCCGTAATTACTAAAATTTACTTTACGTACGTGCTTTAACTATCGAGGCCTCAGATCACACCATGACCAAAAATTGCTCTGATCAGTTGCCTTCATGACGATTCTGAGGAAGAGCTGTGCCCGAATATATAATCGCTATGTTTTTGCTATATTGTGCATCCAGGGTTTGAGGATACATGCCACTTCAACTTTTCTAACTACAATCATGCTCCTCGGTGCAGCACTACGAAATCGATCTAAAATTTACTTTATTTTTCGATGCGCGAAACACATCGACCTTCTAAGAGACATACAATAAAGTTCACGACTAAATTGTGCGGTTAGAAACATTACAACCTTTCGCAGAGGAACAAACTTACATTTCCCAAGTTAAGAGAGGTTTGTAAGGCCTCTATTTCTTCCTTATGTTTGAGATTCAGCTCCTGTTCCATCTTCTCAATCTCATCATTCAGGGCTTTCTTTTTCTTTTTGTCCGTCTTGGAAATGGACTTCTTCATCGACAATGTTTTCCCTGCGGGGTACACACACAGCCATTGCGGGCGCAGAGATTTTCAATACGATTTACGCAAGCATAAAACAAACATTCTACAGATTGCTCTTCAGTACACAAAAAACAGTCCATGACAAGCCAAGGCCCACACGTTGACCAAATGACTACCTCCAACTCGCATCTTGAAATCTGCACCAGCACGGAGGAGTATCTCTTCAGTCTCGTGACTTCGACTGGTTTGAAGAATTTCAATGGCGTCACCACGTCTAATACTGTACCTGTCCTTACGGCTCGTATCTACCACGGGCAGGTATCAGGACCAGAAGTGCAGTCAAGTAAAATCCGTACCACAGCCATGGGAAAGCGACAGGCCAAGGCCCTCCGAGAAAATGGTCAGCGGCCCTGTTGGAAACCTCCCAATGTCAACTCTGCCCCCCCGAGATCAATCTCTGGATACGCATCTGGGTAAGTTTAGCCTGTTATGGTGACTGGCAATGTCCCTAAGCACCGGAAATTCTCCCTTCGACATACGCACGTCAAATACAACACAGTCGTAGTTCCCTGCAGAATTCGAGAGGGTCCAGCTAGGACTACCTAGCCGGGTACACATTTATATTGAATAGCGCAATAGCGCCTCCGGGAAATAACTATTTTTCAACAAAACAAAATTCGGGGTGAAAGCCTCTCCTGAAATTGTCCTCTTTAAAGACCACCATGCTCTGTGCAGAGAGCATTTAAGAGTCATATTTTGAGGAAGCCTTAGAAAAAAGACCACACTGATTTTATTGGTTCGCTTAGTTCCAAACCCGTCCAACTAACCTTGCAGCTCCTTTTTCTCCTGTTTGTGCGTGGCCAGCAGCGCCGCCATGGGGTCCTCGGTCGCTGGCACGCCCGCCATCTTGAGAGCGGTTCAAGCCCGGGTAGGTGGCGTGACCGGTGAGGTATCCACACCTGTGCGGACGCGAGGCAGTGCATCACACAGGCCTGTCCGTGGCAATGCTGCCACGGTCGGACGAGGTTATAGTGAACGGTTAAATAATAATCCCAGTTTGAAAACCAACAGAAGCCTAGAGCAGGCGCGACAGATGAGTTAAATTGTGAGGTTAGGCACCGCAGTGAAATACAGTGAAACTTCAAGCGCCACCCTGCTTAGTTGCAGGAAGAGTTTGCGTTGAGCCACGCTCAAGAAATAGGACGAGTGCTTCTCCCCAAGAGAAGCGTTGGATTCACATCTGATAGTGTCCGATCGATGGGCTTGTATAATTTATATATTTCGCGTTCTCCATAGAGTCGACATATTTATTCTGAGGTAGTTTTCTTCCAAGTATTGTGCTTCATGGACATTATGCCCTTGCTAAACACACCACGTAGATCCCAGTTCAAATACTATGGTTACTACAAAAATGTATTTCACGCTAAACACATACATACTTCAAGAGAAACACGTTTCGATGAAATCTCACCTAAGCCTGCTTGAAAAAGCAGATTACATACATCAACCGCGCGACGCAGCACAGGATAAGAGACTGTTCTGGCTGTTTGCCCACCACTTAAGCCACCTTCTCATGCAGAAGCGTTTTAGTTTCGCACAACACTATCACGCCTGACCAATAGAGAATGCCACATTTTCGACACATATACACACATACTCTTCTTTTAGATTGACTGTGAAACATCCTCTCGCTCCATGAATGGGTGACAGGCATTGCGATGTCCAAAAAGGCACACCTTACACTCGCATATCGTAGGCTTCCAAACGTTTCCTTTCTTCATACACTTCTGCTATGTTGCACCCAGCCAGTATCCTCAATGTTGACAGCAGACCGTGCTGTATTACAATACAATTAAGACAACGAACCACTTGATCGGAATTCCAAAAGGGTTTTTTTATGACATAAGGCTGAAAGATAAAAAACACGTTTTATTTACAAAAGCCACCTTCAATCGCCACAAAAGATCGCCTATCTTCTTACTTTCTGGGTTGCAGACTATAGTTCACTGAACCATATTTTTCTGCAGAGGCATCGAGTTCAAAACACCACCAGTGTTCACTCCAAAGAAGTCATCGCTTTCTTGCGTGACTCTTAAATATCTATCACTTCACCGGGCATAAGCTGTCTGCGTAATACCCCTCAATCGGCTGCCACATCAGAACACCGCAAAAACAGCGCCACAAACACACCATCCTAGGTGCAGTTATCCGGAGTCTGAGCTGCGACGCTGCCTCCGTCCCGCGGCTTCTCCTGCTGCTCCTCTACACCACAGCGGGCGGGTCGCGACCCCAGCTGTCGGGCGTCGGCTGCACGTTCAGCCTCAGCGTGATCTCACACCGGAAGGCGTCCCTCAGCGCCTGCTCGGAGGCCCTGGCCACCGCGCGGATCCTGTTCAGTACCAGCCGAGTGTGCGCCACTTTGCGGCACTGCAGCCGCATCTCCACGGCTAGCACCTCGCCGCCCAGACTGGGCTCCCATCTGGTGACCAGCGCAGTGATGCCGTACGGCACCTCCGCCGGCAGCGAGTCCAGCAGCGTCGCACGCACGATGTCTGCCGCCAGCTGCCGCGGCCGCTTGTCCGTTACCAGCTCGGAGGAGAAGCGCCAGCCGGCCGGCCGCGCTGCCGACAGCAGGAACTGGCACAGCTCCGCCACGCCGCGGTCCTCCAGTGCTGACGTCATGAACACCCGCCTGAACAGCGGCCAGCTGCGCCAGCTGCGCGCCAGAGCCGACAGCTGCTGCTCCGACAGCTGCTCGGCGCCGCCCGACAGCACCAGCTGGCGGTGGTCTGGGTCGGCCGGCGGCAGCACGTCATCGCCTCTGTCCACGAAGCCTTCGGCGATCTCCACGCCCTGAGCGCGCAGCTGCTCCAACCTGGACAGCTGCGGTTTCGGCGGCTCCGACTGCCTGCGGCCCAGCAGGCGGGCCACGTCCAGCTGCTGCTGCGGCCGGCGCTCCTGTCGCGGCAGCTGCTGGCCGTCCACCACGCCCTCCGTCAGCCGGTCTGTCAGCTCCAGCAGACGCCGCTTCTGCACCAGCGCGTCCACCTTGGTCAGCACCAGCACGGCCGACCGGCGAGGCTCGGCGAACAGCATCCTCTGCACCTTGGGACTGAGGCCGGCTCGGCAGCGGGGGTCGGACACGTCGTGGAGGACGCAGACGAGATCGGCGCGCCGCAGAGCCGCGCCGGGGTCGCTGAGGATGGTGTTGGTGAGGTTGTGTCGCCGCTGCTCCGCCTCCGTCACCAGGCCCGGCGTGTCCTCCAGCACCAGCTGGGTGTTCCCCACCGTCAGCGAGGTTCGCGTGCTGGTCTGGGTGGTGTGCACCTTGCTGGACACAGAGCACACCGGCCACTGCAGCAGGCGGTTCACCAGGGTCGACTTGCCGCTGTTCGGTATGCCCAGCACGGCTACTCTCAGTCGCTTCTGCTCTGGCTGGGCGGCGGGCTTTCTCTGCAGGTGTTCCGTCTCGCGATCGTCAGTAGGCACACGGCGGCTTCCCAGGCGGAGTACGTGCCGGGGAGGCTGCTGCGCCGCGCGGACGGCCGCCACCACCGACGCCGCCAGGAGGCGCCGCTGAAGAAGCGCCACCAGGGCGGCTGCGGTGGAGGAGGACAGCTGCAGCGGCTGAGAGGAGGCCCACATGGCTGCTGGAGGCGGCGCTGGCAGGGACGCTCCGGCGCTGCAGAACCACCGACAACCCACGTCAGCCAACGCTACACGACGCTTCTCAGCAGGTCGGGCGCCAGCACATACTCTTAATCTACGCCGTGCTTGGTGATGCGGGTACGCCAGATCTAACTTCGACCAACGCTCCTCACGGAAAAAAACGCTCCCAGCGCTGGATTGGCTAGGGCTGAGGCATCGGAGCTCGTTTTGAGGATATCACTATCATTGCAAAAAGCTGTCCGGGGAAACTCGCCCCATCTTGACGCTCGCTACAACACCCCCGATGGAGGCATAGCATCAGTCAGGGGTCAGAAGGAATAAAATGACAATCAGAAGGATGGAATGGCAATCAATGGCCACGTTTATTTCTATAGTTATCGGTTGCCAAAACACACCTGGCGATTGAGTAATTTCATTTTACTTGTTTTCCAGTTTTAATTTTGCTTGACAAGGTCAACCAGCATGTTGACAGAAAGGTTTGACATGTTGTCCGGAAAAGTCAACCATTAAACCTTTCCAACCATTAAATGTTGTCTCCCCCCCCCATTCAGGATGCAAGCATTCATGCCCCTGTGGGAGGATTTGCCGCTCACCTGGTAGGCTTTGCCGCTTAAAAGCGGCACTCATGGCCCAGATCGCGGACCCTTCCACCGAAAATCATGATCTGTCTATCCAATGTAATTTCAGTTCATTTCAGGATCATACTACCAAGCCTCGAACAGCCCCCCAACTTGTAACTCACATTTGGATCTGAGTGCAGCTTCTACCTATAGCACCTTCAACTCATTATCAGTTTGACACCCAAATGCCCACTTTTTGCCATTTCTAGGTGGATGACACATTCTTGTTCATGTCCTTTGTCCATCAAATTATGAGCATGCTCTTAGTCCGGTGGCGGCGAGCACGTGCT
Organism: Lepas anatifera; assembly: GCA_034440635.1. Lineage (NCBI taxonomy): Eukaryota > Metazoa > Arthropoda > Thecostraca > Lepadidae > Lepas > Lepas anatifera. Next base: position 1,395,078 of record JAOTON010000667.1, on the reverse strand, counting down.
TTCTCGGCGACACCGCTGCCGTAGCCGGCGGCGCGTCGCTCTGCTTTGGAAAAGCGGCAGGAGTGACTCCGGCGCGAATTAGGGGACCTCTGAAGTTTAGATCGGACGCTCCTGCACCAGCTGTGGTAGATAAACGACCACTTCCAGGAGCTAGAGCGACCAGTGCAGTCTCCCAGCAGTGATATCGATCACGGCGCCTCGGCTAACGAGGAGGAGCAGTATCAGCCGTACCGAGAGACTCCAGCTGACTTCCGTGCATGAGCAGCTCTTGGCTGCTACGGCCCTAGCCTGGAGGTCGGCGACAGTGTGGAATTAAATTATGTATACTGTGTATCTGCCAAGCATTGTTGACTGCTCAAGTGACCGCAAGCAGTCGCTATCCCATTCCTAACGTATATTTGTGGTATTCTCCTGCTTCCCCATCTTTCTCTGTTTTGTCTGTTTTGCTGTCTACTTATTTTGTTCTTTCTCTTTTTTGGTTGCTTCCACTAGTGCCTTAATTTGGTCGCACCAAACACATTTTTCTGTTTTGTTTGTTTAGATGTGTCTTGCTTTATTTATGTGTCTTTTTGCTTGTTTGTTGTTTATAGCTCTGGTTTGATTGCTTTTATTAGTATTTGAGTTTGATTGATTCCTGTTTTGATAAGGTGTTTGTCCTTATTTCTTTTGTTTCTTTGTTGTTTGTTCTTATTTTAAAAAAAAAAATTTTTTTTTTTTTTTTTTTTTTTTTTTTTTTTTTTTTTTTTTTTTTTTTTTTTTTTTTTTTTTTTTTTTTTTTTTTTTTTTTTTTTTTTTTTTTTTTTTTTTTTTTTTTTTTTTTTTTTTTTTTTTTTTTTTTTTTTTTTTTTTTTTTTTTTTTTTTTTTTTTTTTTTTTTTTTTTTTTTTTTTTTTTTTTTTTTTTTTTTTTTTTTTTTTTTTTTTTTTTTTTTTTTTTTTTTTTTTTTTTTTTTTTTTTTTTTTTTTTTTTTTTTTTTTTTTTTTTTTTTTTTTTTTTTTTTTTTTTTTTTTTTTTTTTTTTTTTTTTTTTTTTTTTTTTTTTTTTTTTTTTTTTTTTTTTTTTTTTTTTTTTTTTTTTTCCTTTTTTTTTTTTGCTTTTTTTTTTTTTTTTTTAAAAAAAAAAAAAATCCCCCCCCCATTTTCATTAACCAAAGATTTTCCTAGCATTAATATGTTCAACATATGTGGGCCCTCCACTTATAACTTAACCTTGTTAATTTTGTTCTGTCCCCTGTTTTGTTCGCTGTAACTTTATTTTGCTTTTTAGTGTGTTTTGGCGTTACGTTTCTGTTCAGTTCGTTCTGTAATGCTCATCTTGTTTTGTCTCCGTTTTGTATTGCTTTTCTTGTTTGTTTTCTCGTTCTCTGAATGCTGCTTCTTGCTGGGAGTTTATATTTTGTTTCTTCTACCTATGTTGCACTTGTGCTCTAATCTAATACTAGTTGCTTACTTCCTTTTGTTTTTACTGTGTGCCTGTGAAGTTTCCATTCTGTTGCTCATTATTGCTTTGCTTCGCTCATGTCTTCTTTTGCTGGTCTCTTCATTTGCTTCTGTCCCCTGTCTGTACATAAAAAATGAAATAAAAAAGCTGATGATGAAAGTTTGGAATATTTTCACAAGACCCAAGTGAAGAAAGATCCCCTAACGCTCGTGTGATGTCACATCACGGACCAACATTCGTTCTTGGGAGGGGGCTGGCAATTTCCAGGTCTTTGGCGATCAAAACAGCAGAGGAAATGCAAAAAATACATACAGGGAAATTTTATTTCAAGTTCTAAGATTTTTATGTAACTAAAATCAAGTTAAGATTACAAATTTAGAAAACAGTTGTAAATTTATCTTTTGAACGGCACCTGTTGCCTAATTTTCTTATTCACTTCCAGGAACTTTACATCAATGAGAAATTTCCTTAGTCTGGTATCTTTTAAACCATATTTCGCTGGATGAAAAATATGGCGCTTTTGAGACAAATTCGCTTTTCCAGCGCAAGTTTAACTATTGATTGTCGCTTTCTTGTAATTATTTCTTCTTCTTCCTTCCGTGATCACCCGGATTGACCACTGCCCTAAGTATTATTTCCTGCCCCAAGAGCCCTCCTCTGCCCCAAACTCGACCAAAAGCTGCCCCAAATCAGTAGGTCTGCCCTGAGGCTGCCCCAACGAGATCTCGGCGATATCTGCCATGTTCTGCAGACTGGAGACCAGGGAGAACAGAGTTGGTAGAGGGTGAGTTTTGACATTTTTCTCAACAAATGGTGAGTTGTTCTGGGGTAAGTGAAATTTTGATCAGTTGGTTTCTCAGCATGCTCTATCACATTGCCTTTTCATTTTTTAAAAATAATATTTAAACCCGAAATTCAGAAGTGAGTTGACTCAACCCTGACTCAAATAAACATTGAGTCGGAGTCGACTCTGACTCTGAATGGTGGCCAAGTATGTACACATAAAAGGCAAATTTCCTTTAATAGTACACAAATTCCAATACATTTATTCATGATATTATTTTTTTTAATAACTGCATATTTCTTTCAATAAAATGTCAATTGCAATGCATTAATCTGTGACATAAGTTATGTCTGAATAGGAATGAAGATATGTGCTAAATGCAAAGATATGAGTGAGATGAAGGGCCTGAAGGCTTTTCATTTTAAATGTATGTCCATCATGAGTAAAGTCACAATTGAGGCAATCAGCGAGGATTCAAACACAAAGAACAGGACTCAATATTTAAACATTTCACATTTTGAGTGGTGATTCCTGCGCCAGTGCATTTCAATACCAATAGTGAAGGAGGCACATTCCCTTTTAGCTGGTATGCCTCTCTCAATGGTTTTAGGAAGCTGGAGCGGCCCCATAAATGGTTACATACCAATTAGCTTGAAGCGTTGTGGAGTGATACTGCTGCCGGGCCGTGAAGCGTTTCTACAAGAAGTTCTTCCAGATAGTATACCTACAGTAACATATGAAGAGTTAAAGCAGGGCACTAGCGCTGAGTTACATATATTTTAGAACTCTAAAACAATTGCACATCCAAAAAACTGCAGTTGTTCAATAACTGCCGCCCTACATCCATCCAAAATGCCCCACACACCAGGGGTATGTCATTGCCTATCTCCCTGTCCTTTACTACCCTGTATCTCCCTGTGGGTCTATATCAAAAGGTCCACTGTTCAAAAGGTCCACCGTTTAAATGGTCCACCGTTCAAAAGGTCCACCGTTCAAAGGGTCCACCGTTCAAAGGGTCCACCGTTCATAGGGTCCACCGGTAAGTAAAACCTCTAGGGAGTTGGAGGTTTCTAAAAGTGAGTAAAATTGATGAAATAGAGATGTTCCACCGTTCAAATGGTCCACCTGCTCAAATATTCTACACTTTTAGGGAAACACATGACCAAAATAGCCACTGTATGAATCGCAGGGGAGGTAAGCATGTAAGCCGTAGGCAGATCCAGGGAAATGAAAGTAGACAAGGATTCTATAAAACAAAGCATGCTTGCCATAGGCGGATTCAGGGAGGGGAAGTGGATGGGCTGCCGTAAAACAAAGCGCAAATTTGGCATGGGCGTATTCAAGGGGAGTGGAAGTTGACGGGGGCCCTTGTCAAATAAAAATATCATAGGCGGATTCAGGGGAGGGGAAGAAACCGTGCCGGAGAAAAACAAAGTGTACTTACACAGGCAAATTCAGGTTGGGGAAACTATTGCGGTGTACCATGAAGCAAAGCATTCTTGCCATAGTCGTATCCAGGGACTCAAGAGAGTGGGGAAGGCGAATAGGAGACTGGGTCACTGTAGAGCAAAGCCTACATGCAGTAGGCGGATTCAAGAGGAGAAATGGGACAGTGTCCTGCAAAGCATGACACATGGGACCTATAGATCACAGCATGCTTTCCAGTGGCGGATTCAGGAAGATGACCCTCTTCAATTTCAATTCAATTGCTCCAGCCGACTACAGAGCAAGGAATCATTGGCATAGGTGCACCCGGGGAAGGGAGAGCAGACAATAGGGGAATACAGGAGAGGCGAAGTAGACGGGCTCATATAAAGCAGAATATTTCTCTCATAGGCGTATTCAGGGGAGGGAAGGTAGACGGGTCACACGAGAACAAAGCATACATGTCATTTGCCGATTCAAGAGGAGAAATGGGGAAATGGGGCGGAGCTTCGCAAAATACGGCGCATGGACCATGTCGATCACAAACGTGCTTGTCATAGAGGATTTAGGAGGGAAAATTGTTGGGGTTCACCACAAAACGAAGGATCCTTAGTATAGTGGCATGCCGGGATGAGGACGCGAATCATTGGTGGGTCCAAGGGCGGACAAGTAGATGGGGTTCTATTAAACAAAGCTTACTTATCATGGGCGGATGCAGGAGGGAAAGATGGGGCAGTCTCTCGCAAAAGCACGACGGGCCTTGTAGATCACAACGTGGTTGCCATAGCCGGGTTTAGGAGGGGCATTGCTGCAGCGCACCACGGAACAAGGAACCTTTGGCATATGTGCATCCGAGGAAGGGGAAGCAGACCATAGGCGGATTCAGGGGAGGGAAGTAGACGGGGGTTCTATAAAACAAAGCATGGTTGACATAGGCAGATTCAGGATAAAACTGTAGTGCTTCACCACAGAGTTAGCATAGGTGCATTCAGGCATGGGGATACAGATCATTGGCGGATTTAAAGGAGGGTAACTAGATGAGGGTCCTCTATAACAAAGCATAATTGATATAGGCGGATTTAGGGGCGGGAAAGTAGACCAGGCCCACATAAAACAAAACACAGTGGATCTACCTACAGCAAAGCATACTTATCATGGGCGGATTCAAGGGGGAATAGGGAGTTCCCCAGAGTAATATATTCCTGGCAGAGGCGCATATAGGGAAGGAAAGTAGACGGGCCCAGAGAGCAAAGCATAGGGAATCCAGAGAGGAGGAGGTAGACCATAGGCGGAAAAAATCCCTGGGGGCCCCTGCTTCTAACACCGGCTACCACTAGAGGGCCTCCGAGGGGCCGACTGTAACTAGTTGGCCCTTGCCCGTGTGACTATTTGACTCCTGGGCCCCCCTGCCCCTGAAGACTTCCACAAGAAGGCGCCTACTTCAGGAGGATTCCTGCTCTTGGGGTACCATCTCGCAACTCCCCTGCTCTTGGGCCCCTTTTTGTGAAGGCCTCCTGCTTGCAGGGTGCCCACGCCTGGAACTCACTGTAGCTAGGGGGTCCTCTGGCTCTGAAGGGCCCTGCTCGCTGACTTTGACTGCCAATAGGGGCCTCTGTTTCTGGGTGCACTGCCCCTGGGGCCAAATTCCACTAGGGGCTTCTTCCCGTGGGCCCCTGCTTCTGAAATACCAGAAGGTCCCTTGACCTCAGGGCCAATTGTAGCAAGATGGCCCTTGCCTGTGTGGTCGCCTGCCTCCGGGGCCCGCAGTCCCTGAAAACTGCTGTAAGCGGGTCTCTACTCCAAGGGGCTTCCTGATCCTTGGGCTCCTTGCTCGTGGGTCCCCTCCCCAGCTCGCCGGGAACCCAGCACCTGAGGCCGATTGCAGCTAGAGGTCTGTTCACTTATTCTTACTGCCAATAGGGGCCGCTGTTTCTGGGCCCACTGCCCCTGGGGCCGACTTCCACTAGGGGTTCTTCCCCTGTGGGCCCCTGCTTCTGAAACCGGCTGCCACCAGAAGGTCTCCTGACCAAAGGGCCCATTGTAATTAGATGTGTGGCCGCCAGCCTCTGGTCCCCCTGCCCCTGAAGGCTGCTACAGGGGCCCCTACGTTGCGGGGCTTCCTGCTCCTGACGATCCCTACTCGTGGGGGTCCCTGCACACGGGGGCCCTGACGTTTAGGGCCGACTACATCTAGGGAGCTCACCAAAAAAGGGGACAAGATATTCTAAGGACCCCAGCTGATGGGCCCCCGCTCGTGTGGGCCTCTTGCTTGTAGGGCCCCTTCTCACAGGGCCCCAACATCTGGGGAGGACTGCATCTAGAGGACCCACCGCCAATATGTGTCAACCTCCTCTAGGGACCCCAGCTGGGGACCCCTGCCCGTAGGGGTCCCTGCACACGGGGGGCCCTAACGTCTGGGGCTGACTACATCTAGGGGCCCACTGCCAACGGGTCCACTTTCACTAGGGACCCAGCTGATGGAGCCCCTGCTCGCGAGCACCCTGCTCACGGGAGTCTCAACGTTTGAAGCTGATTGCATCTAGGGGGCCACTGCCAATTGGGGTTTACTTTTTCCTTCTGGGTCCCCTGCTCACGGAGTCCCCAAGGTCTGGCACCGACTGCATCTAGGGGCCCACCGCCAATGGGAGTCCATTTTCCATGGGACCCCAGCTGCTCGGGCCTCCTGCTCTTGGGGCCCCTTTGTAGAGTGATGTTATGAGAAGTGGTGAATACATTTAAGCTAAGCCGGTGCCTCAGCAACATTTTTGTTTCTCCGGTTTTAAGGGTGTTTCAACCGCAGTATTTTGGTTTAGGTGAAAACGGTCGGTGTGCAGCGAGGACATGGCGAAGGTGGGCGTATAGCCCAACTTGATAAATAATGTTATCACATTATTTTGCCATTTATGCGAAACAAGTGTTACATCGCGGCTCTTTATAGCCCCACTGATTCCCATCAAGGTCATCGCCACAGGAGAACGAGACTACGGGTGGATCAATTATTGTTCTTATGGGTGGGATAAAGCTGCCCTGTATTCAGCCCGGTGTTTAACTGTTCCGATTTTCATTCTAAAAGTTAAACGGCTTTAATCCGCGCCCCACCGGGGGTCCGGCGCCACCTTCGCCCCACCGGGGGCATCGATGGCCCCCTGTAACTCCGAAAATATGGTGGTTAGCGCAAATCTGCAAAGTGCATTAGAAAGCTCGCGTGAATTCAGTAAGAAATTACTTCGCATGTTTAAGCGCTCAGGTCAATGGTTTGACCTCCAGAGGTCAAGAAATGTCACGATAGGCTATTTTCACTCAAATATGCAATGCTTAAGAAAACTGGGCATAACTCCTATGCCATTAGAGCTATTGAGATCTGGTTAAGTACATTTGATAGGAGATTGCCAGACCTTTTTCCGCTATGGGAAACGTAAAGACCTCCCGCCAGCGGTTTGACCTCCAGAGGTCACCTCGTGACCTAATAGGACCTGAGGTCACGAAAGGTCAGAAAGTGACCTTGCCGTATATCAAATGAAAGCCAGTGACAAGACAAACACGATGGTGTTTGTTTCAGCGCTCTAGCTTAATTAGGTCAAAAGTTATTGTCAAAATACTGTTTTTGACCCCTGGTGACCTTGGATGACCTTGGAAAAGTCAAAGGGCAAATATGACCCCTGGGATCCGTGAAAGGGTGTCCAAAAACGCTGTTCTGAGCAGTCTGAGTATTTGCAATCATTTTTGTGACTTTTAGATCATGAGACAGCTTTTCCCTATGCTTTTCCAATGGGAGAGGTCGCCTCGTGACCTGACCTCAGGTCACGAAATCGAAAAATCCCGGATATACACGTTGTAGGCCCTGGAAGGGTCATGAAGTGTAGCAAGTTTCAAATCGATCGACTAAGAAATGTAGCTCTTATAGAGCTTCAAAGTTGAAGTGAGGTGACCTTGGTTGACCTCGCCTGGTGACCTGACCTTGGGTGACCCGGGATAAAATTTTTAGGGATGGTGAGAAAATGATGAGGTGAGAGATAGCGGCCTCAACCGCGGTGCTGAGTTTCGTCGTTTTTCTGCTATCTCGAAAAAAACCTTAGGACGCCATCGATGGACCCCCGGTGGGGCGAGGGTTAATCACGCTGTGTTGACCACGGGGTTGGTGGTCGTTCATCCCACTGTGCTGTAATACCCAGATGGACCACTGGCCTGCCCATCGGTCCCAGAAGTGAATGACTGGTGCTTTGGGCGAAGTTCATTTTGTCCAGTGTCTAGCGAAGGAAAATGTACTTTCGGCGAAGTAGATGACAGTTTCTGTACAAAACCAGAACTCAGATCAGGTATTAAACGGTGGAAAGCTATCGAACTACGCATACAGCGTAAAACTATTTAAGGATGGATGTATTCAGCTTTGTCTTTCGGAAGACCCAGGCTACTGCCTACTACGGTGTCAAGAGGCAGCTGACCTAGTCTTTATATTAGTATCAGCACGATTCGCACGTTCCTTGCGAGCTCTCAATGTCAAAAAATGTTGGTAAAATAGTTTCGTGCTGTTCATAGCATGTTGCTCACATATTTCCACGTTTGAGCTGCAAACCATCGACGTAAGACACACTGCAATAATGATTCAGTGTATTGTTATTCGGGTATTATTATTAGTAGTATTATTTATTTATTATTTATTATTTTTTTATTATTATTAGTAGTATTATTATTTTGAAATACGCAAAATTATCATATGTAGTAAAGTCGCATCACCAAGCGTCTCTTTATGCAGTACACAACACGGGGCAGAAGTGTGCTGGAATCAACTGAATTTTACCGAGGACTTCACATGCTCATTTGTGAGCTAACACAATTTGAAATGTTTGTTTTGGGAAAACACTCAGCGTAATTTGTTGACGCCTCATAGATGCTGTGTCTGTTCCGAAGCACAATAAGATGGCTGTTCTCAGTGGAATACCTGGTCATTTTAGCATCTTCATATCATGCTGAGTTTGACACCCGTAGATGTTTTCCCAGAAGACGTGTCCCGCACAGGCACGGGTCACGCAGCGGCACGTGCGTCTGAGTGCTCACTTTTCCCTACACATCAGGCAGATGGTCACGAAGCAGGCCTCGCTGCAGCAGTGGGAGCAGGTAGGTGTCGGTCGGTGTCTCATCCGTTCGAGGCACTGCTCCAAGCCTGTCCAGCGCCCGGTTTGGAGCTGGCGCACCGTGACCGCGGCGTCACGATTGTATCGACCGATGGGTGACAGCGCGTGGTGCCGCATGTTACTGCGGTGCTAGCCATTAGGCCAGTGTTGTTTCGCCGACCTGGAAACTGTTCTCGCAGGTGTTGGGGTCGACTCCGTCGTCATCTTGTGGTAGGACCCAAGCTTTTCTGACAGCGTGCCCACCAGTACGAGCGTGCACTTGGGCGGTGTTTTGGGGCAGGTCAGAGACCTCTGTCGCCACTGTGACCACCCTCTCATTTCCCGGCAGGCCGCAGTGAGCCGGGACCCACTGCAGGCAGACTTCCTGTGGGCGATTCGCGATGGCAGTGAGCATTTCCTATATCGCCGCTCCCAGAGGTGCCCTCTGTGCCGCGGCGCCCCAAGCAAGCAGAGAGAGGGCGACGTGGGAGTCTGTGCAAACGATGACTGGGGCCGTGGCTGGTTCTAACTCTAGACGTCTGAAGTCAAGTAGTGCGGCTCGCAGGGCACAAGCTCCGCTCGAGTGCTGGAGCACAGTGCACCAGCTGGTGCACGCACCTCTCGGATCTACCTGGACGGCAAGATGATGTGGATGCCTCCGCCTCCAAGCGTCGTGCCTGCGGTGGCGGATCCATCTGGCCAGATCCAGGTGGCCCGGTTCGGTAGGTTAGTCAAGTGTTGTTCAGCGGTTGTACGTCAGACGGAGTCGGGAGCAGAGCGATGGCTACCCGGTCCTTCATCCAGATCGAAGCGAACGGAGTCCCGAGTCAGCCGCGGCGGGGCAGTGACTCCCAACCGCTCCTCCACAGCGGTCTCTGCCGGGCCGGCCATGTTCCGGACCTCTTGGCCTCACCAACGCCACCCCGAGGTACAGTACGGGAGTCTCGGGGCTATCGTCTCCACCGTGACCCGGAGCGGGTCTTCTGCGGGGAACAATTCCGCCCAGCAAATCATGCGGGCGACCAGGACACAATGGAAAGAGTGGGCCATCGATAGGCCCGTTTTCGCCATGAGTAGAGCCACAGGGTTCGACTGCGGGCAACCTGTGACCACTCTGGCTGCGGCACGGAGCTCCATATCAATCAGCTCGACGTGGGAGGGAGACGCGGCGAGCAGCTATGCGCCGTTGACGAATTCCAGGGCACCTCGCACATAGCCGTTAGCAACGGTCCTGAGTTGCTGCTCTGGGCACATATAGCCAAAGAAGCTGAAGTGCCCTTAAACACCAATAATCATCATGAGTTGCTGCTCACGCAGACCCCACGAACGCGCTGTGAGTTGGCGCAGCTGTGCGAGGCGTGACTTAGTGTTCTTCCCATGACAGGTGGCGACGGCCAGCGGCGAGTAGCAATACAGCAGTGGCGTATTCGAGGGTGCCCCGACATATCCGCCGATTGCTCCTCCGTGACAGGCGTCTGCTTGAGAGCACTTCCCTGAAAAAAATGCGTTAGCAATTGACAAATCATGCCAAAGGATGGACAACTAAAAACACGTGTTTGTTTCAGAAAAGCGCATGATCACGGGTCTGAGCCACCTCCTTCGCTGGGGCGGGGAGATACCCCCAAGATCTCAGAAATCACACAAATGAATGGAAAGTGGTAAACGTTGTTGGGCACCACGACGTAATCTATAAAAATTATGGTGTTGATTTTTATCAGCTTAAATACAACGTCACCAGAGGCCAAACCAAGTCACCATACAGATATAAGGAGAATGAAGATTTTTGTCACAGCATCTGACGTACAAAAGCCACAACATAACTATTTAAACATTTGTAATCTTCTCAGCAAGTTCCACCGAATGATATATAGTACAATCTTGCTAGGTGACATCTAGGTATCAGGTCAGGATCAAATTGGGTCACAAAGCATATTATTACAATCGCAGTGATGAGAAAAACTCAGTGACGCCAACATGTATCTCCGTTCCAGACGAAGTTACTTAGCTTAAATCATATTACCCATGAATTTTCGCAAGAGAGGTCATGGCTCGTACCCAACCCTGGCTTATCAAAATAAAAATCCCAATTAACATCTCGTAGCAGCCGACGACTCTATGTATTGAGATACATTTCAGATAGATCGATTCCCCGTATTTACTCATGCTGTTACATTATTTTTGGAGGTGGTCACTTAACCTGCACTGCTGAGATGACAAGAACTGGACCTAAAATTTTGACACAACTTGCAAAAATGATCAGGAGAAAATGCATACCAAACCATTTACAGGCCTTCTGCAAAGACCCAAAGGGGGGGAGGCGGACCCATCAGTGCAAGTGTAACGTTTTGACAAGGGCAGATGCCGGGCTTCATGTATTTATTATAAGCTCATCTACGGAAACGCAGTAGGCGTTTCGGTTGGGATGAAAATAACAGGATACTGTTTTTACCACAGAAATCCGTAAAAAGGACATATATTAGCATTCATCACTGTCTGCCCCACCAGCACAATACATGAACAATCCAGAGGTTTTGAACATTTTTACTTTTGAGACTTCCATTCAATTAGCCTCCAAATAAAGTTACCTGGTAGATTGTGTTGCACTGAGGATATCATAGATGCCGCAGCATGATACTATGGCATGCCGAAATTCACCAGTCACATTGTCTTCAGCAGCGTCTCACGAGCCATTCCCAGTTGATCGTGGAGTAGCGCGCCCATTGAAACACAACTCAGTACAGGTGAAGCTCTGTTTAGAGCTGACCTCCACCGAAGGTTGCATCAGCACCACCACCACGCTGAGGAGAAGGGAGGTACGGCGGTGTTACGTATGCACTATAAAAGAGAAAAGACGACAGTGCGCTGGTGGGCAATAGACAGGGCAAAGAAAACAACCCACCACACAGTAGAATAAACAAAAATTACATACATATAGTACTATACATTGTGCTCCCCATGGAGGTCGTAATATAGTATCTTACATATAGTACTACGCCTGCAGGATTTTGAAGCGACAGAGAAACAGAGAGACAGACAGAAACACGCAAACATACAAAGAGAGACAGACATTGGAATTTTAGGACATGTAGGCCGCTAAGCCTATATGTAGGCCAGCCAGCCAGACAGACAGAGACATACAAGCAGAGAAAGAAAGACATCCAGACAGCCAGGGATAGACAAAAACACAAATAAACAAAGAGAGTACAAGACAGACAGAAACATATAAAAGAAGACAGACCGACATACACAGAAATCAACAAAGACATACAGCCCGACAGACATTGCCAGATATTTAGAGGAAGCCAGATCTACATACATAGAGACAGACGGAACAGACAGATACAAACATATAGAGACAGCCAGACAGACATACAGAGACAGTCAGATATACATACAGAAAAATACAGAGACATCCAGGCAGACAGACATACAGAGAATACAGAGGCAGACAGACAGACAGGCAGGCAGACAGAGGAAGCCAAGTCTACATACATACAGACAGGCAGAACAGCCAGAGAGACATACATACAGAAAAATACAGAGGCACGCAGGCAGGCAGGCAATGCAGGCAAGGCAGCCAGCCACAGCCAGCCAGCCAACTTCAGCCAGCTAGCCACAGCTACAGCTAGCCACAGTCACAGTCATTCAGCCACAGGCACAGCCACAACCAGTTAGCCACAGCCAGCCAGTCACAGCCACAGCCAGCCAACCACAGCCACAGCCAAAGCAAGCCAACCACAGCCACAGCCAGTCACCACCACAGTAAAAGCCAGCCAGCCATAGCCAGTCACAGCCACAGCAAGCCAGCCAAAGCCAGCCAGCCATGGACAGTCACAGCCAGTCAGCCACAGTCACAGCCAGTCAGCCACAGTCACAGCCTCAGCCAGTCAGCCACAGTCACAGCCAGTCAGGCACAGTCACATCCAGCCAGTCACAGTCAGCCATAGCCAGCCACAGTCACAGTCATAGCCACAGCCAGCCAGCCAGTCAACCAGCCAAAGTCACAGCTTCAGCCACAGTCACAGCCAGCCACAGCCAGTCAGCCACAGTCACAGCCAGCCAGCCAGCCACAGCCAGCCAGCCACAGTCACAGTCAGCATGCCACAGCCAGCCAGCCACAGCCACAGCTAGCAACAGCCTCAGCCACAGCCAGCCACAGCCAACCAGCCATAGCCAGTCAGTCACAGCCAGTCAGCCACAGTCACAGCCAGCCACAGTCACAGCCAGCCACAGTCACAGCCAGTCAGCCACAGTCACAGCCAGTCAGCCACAGTCACAGCCACAGCCATTCAGCTACAGCCAGTCAGCCACAGCCAGTCAGCCACAGTCACAGCTAGCCAGCCACAATCACAGTCACAGCCATTCAGCCACAGTCACAGCCAGTCAGCCAGTCACAGCCAGTCAGCCACAGTCACAGCCAGTCAGCCACAGTCACAGCCAGTCAGCCACAGTCACAGCCAGTCAGCCACAGTCACATCCAGCCAGCCACAATCACAGCCACAGCCAGTCAGCCACAGGCACAGCCACAGCCAGCATGCCACAGCCACAGCCAGCCAGCCAGCCAGCCAGCCACAGCCAAAGCCAGCCACAGTCATAGCCAGCCAGAGTCACAGTCACAGCCAGCCACAGCCACTGTTTTTAGCATAGAAATCCGTAAAAAGGACAGCCAGAAATAAAGCCACAGCCACAGTCACAGCCCGTCAGCCACAGACACAGCCAGTCAGCCACAGTCACAGCCAGTCAGTCACAGTCACAGCCAGTCAGCCACAGTCACAGCCAGCCACAGTCACAGCCAGTCAGCCACAGTCACAGCCAGTCAGCCACAGTCACAGCCACAGCTATTCAGCTACAGCCAGTCAGCCACAGCCAGTCAGCCACAGTCACAGCTAGCCAGCCACAATCACAGTCACAGCCATTCAGCCACAGTCACAGCCAGCCAGCCAGCCACAGCCAGCCAGCCACAGTCACAGTCAGCATGCCACAGCCAGCCAGCCACAGCCACAGCTAGCAACAGCCTCAGCCACAGCCAGCCACAGCCAACCAGCCATAGCCAGTCAGTCACAGCCAGTCAGCCACAGTCACAGCCAGCCACAGTCACAGCCAGCCACAGTCACAGCCAGTCAGCCACAGTCTAAGCCAGTCAGCCACAGTCCCAGCCAGCATGCCACAGTCCGCCAGCCACAGCCACAGCTAGCAACAGCCTCAGCCACAGCCAGCCATAGCCAGTCACAGTCACAGCCAGTCAGCCACAGTCACAGCCAGCCACAGTCACATCCAGTCAGCCACAGTCACAGCCAGTCAGCCACAGTCACAGCCAGTCAGCCACAGTCACAGCCAGTCAGCCACAGTCACAGCCACAGCCATTCAGCTACAGCCAGTCAGCCACAGCCAGTCAGTCACAGTCACAGCTAGCCAGCCACAATCACAGTCACAGCCATTCAGCCACAGTCACAGCCAGTCAGCCAGTCACAGCCAGTCAGCCACAGTCACAGCCAGTCAGCCACAGTCACAGCCAGTCAGCCACAGTCACATCAAGCCAGCCACAATCACAGCCACAGCCAGTCAGCCACAGGCACAGCCACAGCCAGCCAGCCAGCCACAGCCAAAGCCAGCCACAGTCATAGCCAGCCAGAGTCACAGTCACAGCCAGCCACAGCCACTGTTTTTAGCATAGAAATCCGTAAAAAAGGACAGCCAGAAATAAAGCCACAGCCACAGTCACAGCCCGTCAGCCACAGACACAGCCAGTCAGCCACAGTCACAGCCAGTCAGTCAAAGTCACAGCCAGTCAGCCACACCCACAGTCAGCATTCCACAGCCACAATCAGCCAGAGCCAGCCAGCTACAGCCAGCCAGCCACAGCCAACGCCAGGCACAATCATAGCCAGCCACAGCCACAGCCAGCCACTGCCACAGCCAGCCAGCCACAGCCAGCTACAGCCAGAGCCAGCTACAGCCACAGCCAGTCAGCCACAGTCACAGCCAGTCAGCCACAGTCACAGCCAGTCAGCCACAGACACAGCCAGTCAGCCACAGTCACAGCCATTCAGCCACAGCCAGTCAGTCACAGTCACAGCCAGCCAGCCACAGTCACAGCCAGCCAGCCACAATCACAGTCACAGCCAGTCAGCCACAGTCACAGCCAGTCAGCCACAGTCACAGCCACAGCCAGCCAGTCACAGCCACAGTCGGCCAAACACAGCCACAGCCAAAGCAAGCCAACCACAGCCAAAGCAAGCCAACGACAGCCACAGCCACAGGCAGTCACAGCCAGCCAGTAACAGGCACAGCCATCCAGCCAGTCACAGCTACCCAGCCAGCCACAGCCAGCCAGTCACAGCCATAGCCACAACCAGCCAGCCACAGTCAGCCATAGCCAGCCACAGTCACAGTCATAGCCACAGCCAGCCAGCCAGTCAACCAGCCAAAGTCACAGCTTCAGCCACAGTCACAGCCAGCCACAGCCAGTCAGCCACAGTCACAGCCAGTCAGCCACAGTCACAGCCAGCCAGCCACAGTCACAGCCAGCCAGCCACAGCCACAGCTAGCAACAGCCTCAGCCACAGCCAGCCACAGCCAGCCAGCCATAGTCAGTCACAGTCACAGCCAGTCACAGTCACAGCCAGTCAGCCACAGCCAGTCAGCCACAGCCAGTCAGCCACAGTCTAAGCCAGTCAGGCACAGTCACAGCCAGTCAGCCACAGTCACAGCCAGCATGCCACAGCCCGCCAGCCACAGCCACAACTAGCAACAGCCTCAGCCACAGCCAGTCACAGTCACAGCCAGTCAGCCACAGTCACAGCCAGTCAGTCACAGTCACAGCCAGTCAGCCACAGTCACAGCCACAGCCATTCAGCCACAGCCAGTCAGCCACAGTCACAGCCAGCCAGCCACAATCACAGTCACAGCCAGTCAGCCACAGTCACAGCCACAGCCAGCATGCCATAGCCAGCCAGCCAGCCAGCCACAGCCAAAGCCAGCCACAGTCATAGCCAGCCCTAGCCACAGTCACAGCCAGCCACAGCAACTGCTTTTACCACAGAAATCCGTAAAAAACAGAAATAAAGCCACAGCCACAGCCAGTCAGCCACAGTCAGTCACAGCCAGTCACCCACAGCCACAGCCAGTCAGCCATAGTCACAGCCAGTCAGCCACAGTCACAGTCAGTCACAGTCAGCCACAGCCAGCCAGCCACAGCCAAAGCCAGCCACAGTCATAGCCAGCCACAGTCACAGTCACAGCCAGCCACAGTCACAGCCAGCCAGCCACAGCCACAGTCACAGCCTCAGCCAGTCGGCCACAGCCACACAGCCAGCCAGCCACAACCAGCCACAGCCACAGCTAGAAACAGCCAGTCACAGCCACAGCCACACAGCCAGCATACCACAGCCAGTCAGCCACTGCCACAGCCAGCCACAGTCGCAGTCATAGCCAGTCACAGCCAGCCAGCCATAGCCAGTCACAGTCACAGCCAGTCAGCGACAGTCACAGCCAGTCAGCCACAGTCACAGCCAGTCAGTTAGTCTCAGCCAGTCAGTTAGTCTCAGCCACAGCCAGCCACAGTCACAGCCACAGCCAGCCACAGTCACAGCCACAGCCAGCCACAGTCACAGCCATAGCCACAGCCACCCAGCCACAGTCAGCCAGTCAGCCATAGCCAGCCACAGTCACAGCCATAGCCACAGCCAGCCAGCCACAGCCAGCCAGTCACAGTCAGCCACAGCCACAGCCACAGCCACAGCCAGGCAGGCAGGCAGACAAGCACAGATAGATAGTGACATACATCCAGACAGGACATGCAAAGCCACACAGACAGAGACACAAAAACATGGACATATACAAACATGCACAGACAGAGAAAGACACTGAGACAAGAAGAGAGAAGCAGACAGATAGTTCAGATTTAGGATGGGTCAGCTGTTAAGGCAATGCATGGGGCAGAAGAGAGACATATAGGCAGTCAGAGACAGACATGCAGACAGTCAGCCAGACAGAGATAGACAAACAAACACAGAAATATATCCAGAAAAAGACAAACAGACATACAGACAGACAAACAGACAGACAGAAAGAGAACGGCAGACAGACAGATACAGGTAGACAGACAGACAGACAGCAAAAGACAGCAAGCCAGACAGAGACAGACACACAGAGAGAAAACCAGACATACAGAAATGGACAGTGAGCCAGACAGACAGCCAGACAGGGACAAACGGTCAGACAGAGACAGACAGCAAGACAAACAGACATACATACATACATACAGACAGACAGAGAGACAGACATCCAGGCATCCAGACACACAGACAGAGAGAACAAGACAGAGATGGAAAGTGAGCCAGACAGAGACAGACAGCCAGACAGAGACAGATGGTCAGACAGAGACAGACACCCACAAAGACAGACAGACAGCTAGACAGACTGGGACATCCAGACATCCATCCAGAAAGACAGAAACTGTCGGACAGAGACAGACAGTCTGAGAGAGACAGATGGTCTAACAGAGACAGACAGCAAGACAGGCAGACATACAGACACAGATAGACAGACAGAAACAAACAGCCAGCAAAGACTGTCAGACAGCCAGAGGCAGACAACCTGAGACAGACAGCCAGCCAGCCAGTCAGAGATAGTCAGACAGAAACAGGAAACAGACAGACAGGCAGCCAGCCAGAAAGTGCAAGCTGTCTGGCAGCCCTTCCCATTTGGTACAATTGTTGTAGGTTGAAACATATTATTCATTTGCGTGTCAGTGGTGCCTCGGGCGGAGGTTTCGAGGCGGGGTGACCTAGTCAGAGGTCACACCACCACTGTGCTCGCCCTGATTGGCTGGCCGCCGGTCACCTGACTGGGCGGTGACGGGGAGTCGCTGCGAGGGTGGAACCGGCGGGGAGTTGGAACGAGAGCGCGGTGTCAAGAGGATTAGGCTGTTGTGCGAGAGTTAATACATCAAATGTGGATCTAAGTTGGACTCTTGGCTGTGAGGTCGGACTCATAAGTGAACTTACGAAAGTGGTGGCAGCGGTTCCTCACAGCAAGAATATGTCCGACATTAATTTAGAAAAATTTTCTGGATCATCTTATAGAGAGTGGGAAAACTGGTTTGATGACTACAAGCTGTTCGCCGAGCTGAAGAAGTGGTCTGCTGATAAGGTGAGCTTTCTCAGATTCTTTGTCTCGGGAAATGTAAAGGAGGCGCTCCGCCAGGAAAGTTACGATTCTCTGGAACAAGCCGATGAGGCCATCAAACGAGTCCTGGGTGGCCCTCCAGACCAGCTATCGGCAGCTCGCTGCTTAGACTCTGAGCAGTACCGTGGTGACATTCAGGATTATTTAATACGCGCGCAGGCCGGAGTTCGTCTTGCATATCCACATCTGAATGAGAGTGCGCGAAACGATGTCGTGCTTTTGCACCTTCAGCGAGCTCTCCCGGATGAATACGGCAAAGAAATTACCAGACTGGAATGCAAAACCCTAGAATCAGCCGTGAAAGTCGTATCCGCCTATGAGCGAGTCGACAGTCTTTATGGCACCAAGACAGGGCATTTATGCCGTGTGTCACAATCACCTGATAAGACTCAGCAGAGTAGGGTGCAGCCAGACCGAAGATTGTGTTTCGTCTGCGGCTTGGTTGGAAATTTCAGGCGGACTTGTCCGTTTAAAAATGATTTGTGTGGCACCTGTGGAAGACGTGGACATCTGGGCCAAGTCTGCCGGAGCCAGTCGGGAAACGACAGCAGGCTCGTGGGAGCACGGGGCGCCCAGGGGCCTGCGACGAGATTTCAGCCCCACACTCAGTAACTGAAGCGTTGTCCTCGATGTATGAGATCACATCGTCGCTGCCGCCGCCAGGGGGCTTGCAGCCGTCCTCGCTGCCGCCGCCAGGGGGCTTGCAGCCGTCATCGCTGCCGCCGCCGGGAGGCCTGCAGCCGTCATCGCTGCCGTCGCCAGGTGGCTTGCAGCCATCGCTGCCGCCGCCAGGTGACTTGCAGCCATCGCTGCCGCCGCCAGGGGACTTGCAGCCTTCGATGCCGTCGCCAGGTGACTTGCAGCCATCGCCGCCGCCGTCAGAAGGCTTGCAGCCGTCACCGCTGCCGCCACCGGGTGGCCTGCAGCCGTCATCGCTGCCGTCGCCAGGTGGCTTGCAGCCATCGCTGCCGCCGCCAGGTGACTTGCAGCCATCGCTGCCGCCGCCAGGGGACTTGCAGCCTTCGATGCCGCCGCCAGGTGACTTGCAGCCATCGCTGCCGCCGCCAGGGGACTTGCAGCCTTCGATGCCGTCGCCAGGTGACTTGCAGCCATCGCCGCCGCCGCCAGGGGCTTGCAGCCGTCACCGCTGCCGCCACCGGGTGGCCTGCAGCCGTCATCGCTGCCGCCACCAGGTGGCCTGCAGCCGTCAGCACTGTGCTCGCTGGGAGGCCTGCGGCCGTTGCTGCTGCCGCCGGGAGGCCTGCAGCCGTCATCGCTGCCGCCGCTGGGAGGCCTGCAGCCGTCATCGCTGCCGCCGCCGGTAGGTCTGCGGCCGTCATTGCTGCCGCCACCAGGTGGCGTGCAGCCGTCAGCACCGCGGTCGCTGGTAGGCCTGCAGCCATTGCTGCCGCCACCGGGAGACCTGCGGCCGTCATCGCTGCCGCCGCCGGGAGATCTGCAGCCGTCATCGCTGCCGCCACCGGGTGGCCTGCAGTCATCATCGCTGCCGTCGGCAGGTGGCCTGGAGATACCACCGCCGCTGTGTGGCCTGGAGTCGCTGCCGCAGGGTCGCCTGGAGCCGCAATCGCCACCGCCAGGCGGCCTGCGTCCGTCTCTGCCACCGGGAAGCCTGCGTCCGTCATCGCTGCCGCTGCCGGGAGCCCTGCAGCCGTTGCTGCCGCCGCCAGGGGGCTTGCAGCCGTCATCGCTGCCGCTACCAGGTGGCCTGCAGCCGTCGTTTCCGCCACCGGGTGGTTTACCGCCGTCGCTGCAGCCGCCAGGTGGCCTGCAGCCGTCGCTTCCGCCGCCGGGAGGCCTGCAGCCGTCATCGCTGCCGCCACCAGGTGGCCTGCAGCCGTCGTTTCTGCCGCCGGGCGGTTTGCAGCCGTCGCTGCAGCCGCCAGGTGGCCTGCAGCCGTCATCGCTGCCGCCAGGCGGGCTGCGTCCGTCTCTGCCACCGGGCGGCCTGCAGCCGGCGGGGACAGCACAGCTGGAGGACGATATACCACTCTCGCTTGGCTCTCTGTCGACGAGTTCACCGGCTCATTTGCTGCCTGTAGGACCTGGTACCCAGCCGGCGGGAAATTCAGCCCACACCTCGATACGTCAGCCGGTGCCCCAGCCAGGTGGCCGGTATACGCCGATTATAGTCGGTGGTCGTCGCATCTCGGCGATGGTGGACAGCGGAGCGGACGAGGTCGTCATCCGTCGCGACTGTCTGCCCTCTGATGTTCGCCTGGAGCCTCTGGACAAGTCACTTAGCCTGGCCGACGGTGGGCCTTGTCTTCACATAATCGGTAAGGCCAGAGTGCAGATAACCTTGGGACACCAGGTGAATCATGTTCACTGTTACGTGGCCAGTAAGCTGTTTGATCAATGTTTGTTGGGAGCTAGATACCTAACTGAATTAGGAGCATGCATAGACATGAGGCAAGGTCTTCTTATTGTTCATGATGAAAGCCTGCCCCTTTCCCGCCGACCGCTGGGATCGGACACGGTCGTTGCGAGAGTGGTGGTAAAGGACACAGTGGTGGTTCAAGCTAGTTCTGAAATGATCTGTGCTGGTGAGGTCTGTGCAACGTCATCCTTTGGCCGGGAGTCCACAGCTGCGGTGTTAGAGGGAGAGGTAAAGTTTATGGAGCGCAGCCCCTTGTTGGTCGCCCGTTTAGCAGTCAATATTCCGCAGTCATGTGGGGTTCCGTTGCGGGTTTCTAATCTGACCGAGAAAGATGTGAAACTATTTAAGGGCACGCACATTGCAAATGTTCAGGCAGTGGAGGATGAGGCATTCTTGAACATTGAAGAGCCTTCTGATGCTCCCAAGTTGAGTTTTGACGCAGTTGTCGCACACCTACCTGAGCCTGAGAGGGGTAAATTTAAAGGCTTACTTACCGACTTTTCCCCCGTTTTCAGTGGACTTGGGAAGACGAACCTCGTTGAACACGAAATTTCTACAGGCTCTGCTCGCCCCATCTCGCAACATTACAGACAAACACCTGTTCACTTGAAGTCAAAAGTGAAATCGCAGCTTGATAAGCTGGTACAGCAGGACATTCTTGAACCCGTTCAGGAATCTCAGTGGGCAAGTCCTTTAGTGCTGGTGAAAAAGTCTAATGGGGATATCAGGATATGTGGTGATTTTCGAAAATTGAATAGTGTCACGATTCCGTCGGTTCAGGTCATTCCAAGGATTGATGACTGCTTGAACAAGCTCTCTGGTGCATCATGGTTCACCACGATCGATCTCAATCAAGCCTATCATCAGATCCCCTAAAAGAATCCGATAAAGCGAAGTGCACTGTGGCTTCAGAGTTTGGATTATACAGGTACAAATCAGCACCTTTTGGATTATCAGGGATTCCCCACACTTTCAACCGGGCGCTAGCCATGGCCCTGTCTGGCATAGACACTAAGATCTTTATTCAATATTTTGATGACATACTGATTCTGTCGACAACGTTACCGGAAATGTACGAAAATCTGAAGCAAGTGCTGTCACATTTGACGGTAGCTGGATTAACGGTGACCTTGGACAAGTTGCAACTGTGCCAAAAATCTGTCAAATTTTTGGGCTACGTTGTCTCTCAGGAAGGAGTAGCTTGTGACCCTGACAAAACTCAAGTGATCAAGGACTGGCCCGTGCCAATGTCTGTGTAAGACGTTCGGGCCTTTTTGGGCCTGTGTTCGTACTTCGAGAAAGCATATCAGGGACTTTGCATCTATCGCAAAGCCTCTGTTTCGGCTCACGGAGAAGGGACGCCGCTTTTCCTGGACTCCAGAGGCGGAGGAGTCATTTCGGACGTTGAAATATAGATTAGCTTCTCCCCCTGTCTTAGCTCACCCGAGATTTGAAGGCGATGCTCCTTCATTTGTCTGTGACACTGACGCGAGCGGGATGGCTGTCGGTGCATGCTTGCTGCAGGGCGGCAAGGTCATTGCTTATGCCAGCCGCGCTCTTAGCAAGGCTGAAAGGCAGTACTCGGCAACGAAAAGAGAGCTTTTAGCCATTGTATGGGCTACTCAGCATTTCCGACATTTTTTCGTGGGCCGTCGCTTCATTCTGCGTACAGATCACTCTGCTTTGCAATGGCTCTTTTCATTTAAAAAACCAGAGGGCCAGCTTGCTCGATGGATGCTGCAGCTTTCGGAGCTGGACTTTTCCGTCATACACCGAAAGGGGTCTTCCCATGGTGATGCTGATTCACTGTCCCGCTATCCACACGCAGGGGAAGGCAGTGAGGTGACGTTTAAGTGGGTCTGCGTTCCAGTGGGCGCAGATGACATGGACGAGACACCAATCGGTTGTGTATCGGGCGCTGGTACCGCCCGCAGTTCTAGCGCGGAATCGAGTGATGCTGCAGCACCTAAAATGGTACGAGCCCTGATCAGCAACGAGCCCCAGAAAGGCGTGGTGAGTTATGGTGAGAGTGTTTCACAGGCTGATCTTTCGTTGGAACAGGACCGTGACGAGGGAATACGGGAGATAAAGGCTTGGAAATCATCCAGGCTCAAGCCTGAAGCAAAAACCTGAAAACTGAGGGAGGGCGACGTCTGTTTAGGGACTGGAGGAGTCTGATTTTGAAAGGGGACGAAAAACCGGTTCCATACAGGCGAGTTCAGCCTCATCGTAGTGCTCCTTTCTGCTTGTTATTGGTTTTGCCCTCGCATCTTAGAACTGAGGCACTCGATATGCTGCACACAGGAGTCGGGGGTGGACATCAGGGAGCCGCCAGACTGGAGCGCATGGCCAGGGAGCGCTTTCACTGGCCAGGTCTTCAAAAAAGATGTAAAATCTTACTGCCGGGAATGTGCTGTGTGCGATAAACGCCGAGACCCACAAACCAGTCCACGTGCTCCATTGGGCTCACTTCAGGCTGAGGCGTTTCTTGATAGATTAGATGTTGATTTAGTATGCGGTCTGCCGGTGACTGAGCCGGAGCAGTTTCGTTACATTCTGACCTGTACTGATGCTTTCACTCGGTTTACATGGGCCATCCCTATTCGTGATCAGGAGGCTGAAACAATTGTGAAGGCCATGATGGATCACGTAATTAGTGTAGTGGGAATACCCAAATGCATTCATAGTGACTTGGGTAGAACCTTGACTGGAAATGTAATGCAACTGTTCTATCAGACCCTGGGAATTCGTCAGTCCACCACTACTCCGTATCACCCTGCTGGTAACGCCTATTCAGAGCGTGGTCATCGTTTCCTCCTGGATGCTGTGGCTAAGCTGTGCGCAGAGCATCCAAAACAATGGTCACGCTACCTCCCAGCTGCTGATGGGGATGAGGTGGCTTAGTGGATAGCACACTTGTCTTCTAAGCCACCGGTCCCGGGTTCAAGTCCCGGCGGAGCCTCTGAATAAGTCGATCTGATCCCCAAAATGCCTTCCAACAGGGTGAGAGTTGGCGACGCCGTATGACCCTGGCAGTTGGTGCGTCGTTAAACCCCAACCAGCTGCTGTTTTGGCATGTAACAGCAACGTCAACCGATCTATTGGCTTCTCTCCTTACGAGTGTGTTTTCGGCAGGCCCCCACCTTGTCTGCTGATGTCAAGTACGGTGGGGAGAGCTCGCGTCCGGCCAGCACTGGCGCGGTGTCTGCGAGCACCCTTGACTATGTCCGAGGTCTGCAGCAAACTCTCAGGGCGACGGGCGAGATGGCCCGACAGGCCAGTATGGCTGCACACGAGCAAAGTAAAGCGTTTCATGATGCTCATGTATGCGAGAATGTATACAACTCGGGAGACCGAGTCTGGCTTAAGAAACAAGCGTACAAAAAGGAGAGTGCCGGAAACTGTCACCGGGATGGGAAGGGCCTTTTAAAATCGTACAAAAGTTGACTGACTGGAACTATCGCATCCAACGGGAGGGAGGTGTCAGCCAAACAACAGTACATCACAACCGCTTGAAACCCTGCAACTCTGTACCTGTTTCACACTCTGACCGACCCTCACGTAAAATGAGCTTCCAGCCTGGTGCTCTCTCCGAGTTTAAATATTCGGCTGGGCGACCCTCCCGACTGAATGTTCAGAACCGCCGCGCTCCACTCAGCTCCCACGCGACACCAGGGGCAGACCTTCCCCCGGATTCTGGTCAAGTGGATTGGTCTCCGTGGGGGGGTTCAGACAGCACGGGACCATTTGAATAGAAGTTGGACGCAACCAACTCCTTTGTCACCAGCTGTCCATCAGTTTCGGACAGGTTGTAGAGAAGCTCCATTGATTGCGGTGACGGATTCTGAGACCCCACCGCCTGCTCCTGTGCGTAGATCGGAAAGGGTACGGAATAAGCCGAGAAGGCTGGGAGTTGATGATTTTGTTTAGTGCTGGCTGAAGTCTTCCGCGTACAGGACATTGCGTTTTTCATGTACATTGTACGATGATGCTGTGATGTATGTTTTCAGCTAGGGTGTAACGGGTGTTTTGGTACTGGTGCGATAGACAACGGTGCACACGTTCTGATGATTATGGAGTGTCGTTTATTGTCAGGGCGACAACTTGTAAAGGGGGGAGTGATGTTGTAGGTTGAAACATATTATTCATTTGCGTGTCAGTGGTGCCTCGGGCGGAGGGTTCGAGGCGGGGTGACCTAGTCAGAGGTCACACCACCGCTGTGCTCGCCCTGATTGGCTGGCCGCCGGTCACCTGACTGGGCGGTGACGGGGAGTCGCTGCGAGGGTGGAACCGGCGGGGAGTTGGAACGAGAGCGCGGTGTCAAGAGGATTAGGCTGTTGTGCGAGAGTTAATACATCAAATGTGGATCTAAGTTGGACTCTTGGCTGTGAGGTCGGACTCATAAGTGAACTTACGAAACAATACACATTTATTTTGTCCACAAATTGAAGTGAAATTCTAAAGATCTCTGATATTATTAGGTTAGAACCAACCCAGTCAGAAGAATTTGACACACCCATGAATAAGGTGTCTGAGGCAGCTGAAATCATACCCCAATCAGGGCATACATTTGGTAGATGGGGCACTTTCCCTCCACTGGTGCTTAAAATGTTCATTTTACACCAGTTTACAAAGTATGACATTTTTGACCAGATCTCCCCAGTGCGAGTGCCCTTGGAGACAGAAACGAGTGGTGCAAATTGTGTCAACCTGGTGCGAATTTGTGAGACTGGTGCAAGGAAGGTGATGATTTCACCAAACAAATAATGGGTAAATGGTTATTAAGACAGAGGAGGGGGCTTGAGAAAAAGTCCTTCACTAATAACAGAGGTAGCAGTGCTTTGTGTGGATAGGAATGGGTTTGTTTTTCTCCCTGGTATATGACATATTGGAGCAAATTTTTTAAGGCTGGTGGTGCGAGAATTTTAGATGGCTGGCGCGACTCATCTGGCCTGCTGCCATAATTTGCAGCCCGGATTTTACACAACAGGAGAGTGACTGAAAAACAAAAATTACATGCTTGTGTCCTCTTCAGTGTCATTTTCTGCCACAAAGTTTTCTTACCTGCCCCAAAAAGGGGCACAAGCAGCCCCAAACTGGTAGGTCGGCCTGTCCCAAGGCCGCCCCAACAGGACGTCAAAACTCCTGCAAGCTGGGAACCAACTTCAAGTCCTTAAGCCTTATAAAGTTCACAACCCAATAAAGTAAGGACTGGATCCTCAACTCGCTGTTCCCCAACTGCTTCAAGACATTGGCGTATACTGGGCACAGATATTGTACAAAATCTTGACTTAGTCTGGTGATGGCTCATTATGAGCTCAGTGACAGTGCAAATGACAGGCACCAGGGATACCTTAAAAGACCTGTACACCTAGGGTAACCCAAGGTATCCCAAGGTGCATGAGCTATTGCATGATGCGGGGGCATGCGGAAAGAAATTGAAGGCTGCCCATCTGGGCTCTGCATCCGAAGGATGGAGCCGACTCAACAAGTATGTCGGTAAGTAGCAAGGTAATCAAGTGGGACTTCTGTCTGGCATGCAATTCCCTTGGCAGAGCAAAACGTGTATACCTTCCATTCTGACCTCCAAATCTAGGTATCAGGCAGGGTAAAATAGAAAAAACAATGTTACATACTTAGGCTATGCTTCAAATAATCACCTACTGCTTGTATTGAAATCCATAATGATCCCTCCTAATAAATTGCAAAAGACAGACCGAAGCAATCCTGACAGGCAATCCCTGGTGCTCACCTATATCAATATTGCCATGCTTACAATATGGCGTATCCAAAGCCGTAGACTTGCTGAAAGCTTCCTTTCTTTCAGTGCACATCTTTTTCTGAAACACATTTGCGCTCCAGCAACGCTAGAAACACTTGCAGTATTTATGTCCTATTCTACATAAAAACGGCGGTGTTTAAGACGCATCCGTCCTAAACACCGCTTCCTCTCATATGACCTATTCGTCATAAATACCGCGGTGGTTGTGTTGGCTTTGATGTGCAGGACCACAGTGATTTGTCTCTATTGCCTATTGACCCCGGTCACGCTCACCAGCGGCGCTAGTGTGCCCTCCAAGATGGCCGCGAAAGAGGGACTCCGAGAGGTAAACAACGTTAGTGGGCCCGGGAATAGCATGGTAAGCGGTGAATTATACGTGTTTTATGTTTGGTATGTGGCAGCGGCTTATAACCAGCCACTGCGGAAGGCAGAGAAGAATCCAAATTCGAAGAGTTTTTGGTCCCAAGGAGCAAAGCTTGTAGTCAGCATCAGGATGAAGTTTGCTGCCCCCCCCCACTTCTTTGCCGGTGGCGACGCTTGTGTTTGGAAGCGCATTTTCCATCGAACATTCAAACTGGAATTTCAGACAGCTTGAAACAAATAAAGGCGTATATCTACCGAATTATTTCAGGATGTCAGTTTTCCGGGATAAGGGAATGCAGCCACAGGCGGATCCAGGGGGACGGCAAAGTGGGCACATGCCCCATAGGCAGATCCAGGGGGCAAAGGGAGTATGTGCCCCCACCATCGACCCTCGTCGCCCCCTGAAATGGCCACGCCCCCTGAAATTTCGCTTCCCACCACCAGCCCCTCCCAGGATACGAAAGTCGGCTCCCACCGATAGGGTTTTGCTCCCATCCGATAGGGTTTCCCGGTCAAGAATGGTGCGCCGCCCCCGGGAAGGTACCCCCTGATCGGCAATCCTGGATCCCCCTATGATGACGGCCCAAGGATTAAGGCTTACTCCTGCTAGAAGCAGGCTCAAGGGAGTGGAAGGAGGCATAAGCGGAACTGGAGATTGCCTCACAGCCAGTCTGCAAAGTATGGCAGCAGGCCAGATGAGTCGCACCAGCCATCTAAATTCTCGCACCACCAGCCTCCGAAAATTCGCACCAATCTGCCACATACCAGGGAAAAATGCACCCATTCCTACCCCTACAATGCAGTGCTACCTCAATCATTAGTCAGTTAAGGACTTTTTATAAGGCATCTCCTGTGTCTTAATGGTCATTCAGCCATTATTTGTTAAGTTTAAGTGTCACTAACCTCGCAAATTCGCACCAGGTTGATAAAGTTCGCACCACTCGGTCCTGTCTCCAAGGGAACTCGCACGGACGAGATCTCGTCGAAAATGCCATACTTTGCACACTGGCCTCACAGCCGCTTACCAGGTGGATGTGAATGGAAGTCAGATGGCTGAAAATGTCTGCAACAGACAGCAGCATTTGAGCCCATCTTCTTCCCAATTCTCAGTTTCGACTTCCACTGCTTGGACAGCACCTTATCCTGAGGAAACTTGTGAAAGCTAAGACTTGGACAATTTCTTCGGAAGGATACACACTGAGGAACGCAGCAGTTCTGATTGGATGTAATGGTTATCCGTCTCACCTCCATTTTCTTTGAACTTTCCAAGATTATAACAAACAAGAAAAATAACGCCAGTCTTCAATATTCTTGTCCACCCAACATGAACTACACTTTTTCACAGCAACGAGTTCACCACGACTGAAAATAAACGTTCAAAATCTATATCGCGTTCAACAATGCGCCGGATATGAAGCAGCTGCGCCAGACGTCAGTCCCTCTACTGGCGTTTTCAAAAAAATGCGCCAGGTGCCAACACTTTCGATGACCGAGGCCAATTGTGATATCCATGGATGCAATGGACAGATTGGGCGTAAGTCCCACAAGATCAGTCAGTGGGAGAAGTGGCTTCTCAAGCTGTGGACGATTCGAGCGTTGGGTCTTCCAGCGATTACCATGCACAAAGGCGTTTTCAGAAATCCTCTACAATTCTGAAGGGTTTCCAGGCTGGTGGACCTTTTGAACGGTGGACCCTCTGAACAGTGGACCCTATGAACGTTGGACCATATGAACGGTGGACCTTTTGAACGGTGGACCCTTTGAACGGTGGACCATATGAATGCCACCCCTCCCTGTGTGTCACCCGCATATTTTTTTCATACAATGAACTCTACATACACGGAGTAGAATAGTGACGATTTCTGACACATTTGGAACCTTCGATGGTTGTGTATCCTAAAAAGCCTATATCTGCCGTTTTGAATCAAATTGTACCAATGAAATATTTTTAATTTTCTAGAAACATAGTTTTAAGATAATTTTTAAGGAAATATTGCGTTTTTTTATATCCAGAGGAATTCAGTTTCTTCGATCCAACATTTTCATCTCTTTTATGATTCATAAGCGGTGCAGCTGAAGCATTTTCAGCGCATGGTTGATGTTCTGTAAAAAAGAAGGAAGGGCAGTGGAAGGAAATTGATTATTTATTGGTTGTTGATATATGTGGCGTGGTTGCTGCCCATTTTTCATAATTGTGATCGATATGCGTATGTTTTTCTTTTCGGGATATATGTGTCATCATTCTCTTTTGTACAGGACAAAGCCGTGGAAATTGTGTATCCGAATTTTGGCGTTATGGTCATATTTATAAGAGCTTTTTTCCAGTTCCCCCCACCATCACAGTGGGAGCGTTTATTTATCTACAGTCAGCAACGTCCGCCTCAGGCAAACTGGCAGCAAGAACAACAGAAGGCTTTAAGACAAAATTACTTCACAACCACGCATTGGAAAATAGGAGCTTCAAATTACAATAACATCAGTAGTTTCAGGTCCTTGAACCGGAGCAACCAGAGCATGGCCATATTACCAGTCATTTGGATTGCACCTCAGCGCCATCTATATCGATCCTTTCTGGTGCGTTCCACGCCAATAGCGATCAAACATTGAACCGCTGTCAAGTTCCCACAGTTGCACAGGAAGACAAAAATCGCTCCAAAACCACGCATTACAGGAATTTCAAATGACAATAACAAAACATTTAGAGTTTCAGGTCGATGCACCAGAGCGACCCAGGCTGTGTTCAATTGACCAGTCATTTAAGTTTTACATCAGCGCCATCTATATCACTTATTTGGTGCGCCCCACGCCACCAGTGGCCACACATTGAACCACGGTCAAGTTATCCACATCAGGGCGGCAGATCGACACCAGATATTGCTTTCACAGAATTGCATAGTAAGTGCAGGCAAAAATCGGTAATGAGGTAGCTGGCTTCACACATGTTGCCAGATAACTACAGGTTGATCTGTATGATAAGTGCCACAGTTCAAAAGTTCCAAGGGATCAAAACTTCCATTAATTAGAATTGCTACGGGTTAATATATATCATAAGTGCCACTGTTCAAAACTTCATCCAGTGCAATATTCCAAGTACCACAACTGGCGCTGACCACAACTGGTTAGGTTAGGTTAGGTTAGGTTAGGTTAGGTTAGGTTAGGTTAGGTTAGGTTAGGTTAGGTTAGGTTAGGTTAGGTTAGGTTAGGTTAGGTTAGGTTAGGTTAGGTTAGGTTAGGTTAGGTTAGGTTAGGTTAGGTTAGGTTAGGTTAGGTTAGGTTAGGTTAGGTTAGGTTAGGTTAGGTTAGGTTAGGTTAGGTTAGGTTAGGTTAAGTTAGGTTAGGTTAGGTTAAGTAGGCACACACAAAGGCGGATCCAGGATTGCCGATCGGGGGGCACCTTCCGGGGGCGCCATCCGGACCGGGGGCGCCATCAGGACCAGGGGCGCCACTTATGACCGGCAAAAGCTATCAGGTGGGCGCCAAATCCTATCGGTGGGCGCCGACTCGCATCCTGGGGGGTGGGAAGCGACATTTCAGGGGGGCGCCATCGACCTTTCAGGGGGCGCCGAGGGTCGATGGGGGGGGGCACGTGCCCCCCTTGCCCCCTGGATCCGTCTATGGGCACACAGCGTATCCACAGCAGCTGATGAAGGCAAAGTGCCACCAGGAGGTTAGGTGCGCCACAGGCCAGCTTGCTGAGTCGAGAAAAGATTAGGTCAGGTTTGGTTACATTGTGCTACATGTATAAATATTAAAAAAGAATTACCAAAGGTTTTTGAAAAAGTGCCACTCAGCAATGCTAAAAAACAGTTTTGGCACTAGGAACATTTCAAAGAAGGATGTTTCAGCAACGCCAAAAACAGCTAGACCACTTGGAATATTTCACTGGAGGAAGCTTTGAACAGTGGCACTTACGATCTGGATCAACCTGTGGCGCTTTTGTTTGGAAGGAAGTTTTGATTCATAGGAGCTTTCTGGATCAACTTGTGGTGCTTTTGTTTGAAAGGAAGTTTTGATTCATAGGAGCTTTTGAACTGTGGTACTTATGATGTGGATTTAGCTTGCTGTGATTCTATCTGGCAACATGTGTGAAGCCAGCTACCTTGTTACCCAAAAATCTTCTTCCTTATTTTATACCCTGCCAATATATTTAGGGAATAAAATGTTAAGATTTCCATACATTGACATGGAATGAGAAAGTCAAACAGGCTTCACCAGTTCTTATGAGTAGGGTGGAAACTTGCAACATTTTCCACACTAGTTCCACCTGCAAATGTAAATTGAAATAATGAATTCCAAACCAAGAAGTTTTCGGAGTGCAGACACAAAAAATTAGAACCAAACCCAGGGCGCTCTATGGGCTTGCCAGGCTAGTGCACCCCCTAAGCCCAAATAACTACAACTTAGAACCAAACCCTGAGCATTGTGTTGATTGACACATGTAATAATCTACTTCCATTTACACTTAGCTGGAAGGGCTTGTTTATTATTTTGTGACTGGTGCTCATTATTCTGGTTTTAGAACTATACATAGCTGTCATGCTCTAGTCACAATTGTAGTTGACTTTTTGATTGGGCAGCTGGAGTGTCTGAATTTTTTTCAATTGATTGTTTTGTTATTTATTATCACTACTTGAATGCTGAATGATAATATATTATATTTGTGTATGCATGCTTGATCAATATGCATGCTTGATCAATATGCATGCTTATTCTCTACAAAAATTTTTGTAAATAGTGTGTAGATTAGCGATAGTTTCCAATACGTTTAGGACGTTTGGCACTTTTTTCCCTCAAAATCACAAATTCACCATTTTGATTCCAATAATGAAAACACAATAATTTTGCTACTTGCTATCATTATAAGGTAAAGTTTTGGATGCATATGGAATGCTTGGTGCTGTTTTTCCCTGAAAAGTTCTGATTTGCTATTTTGGCTCCAATAAATAAAACAAAATTGTATTTCTATGTATGTAAGGTAGCATGACAACATAATTGTCCAAAATATTATTTTTTAAGATTTGGGGAGCTCTATTAACATGATGAGATGTCTATCTCTTGTATGACTCATAAATGGCACAATGAGAGTTTCTCAAATCAGTGGCTGATCCAGGGGGGCAACAAAGGCATTTGCAACCCCTAAATAGAAAAGCTTGGGGAAAAACTGTTTTCCCCTGCCCCCAAAGCTGTTGACCTCTTTTGCCCCAACCCATTTTTAGTTTAAAAGCAAGGTTTTGGTGCTTCTAAACTTAACTTCAAACAGAACCACTATACTTAAGCATAAAATTTGGTCTTGGAGAAAGCATAAAATTTGGTCTTGGAGAGCAAAAAGAAGCCTCTTGTGCCCACATCTTTCACTCTGAGACATTTTTAAAGAAATTAGTAGTATTTTTCTCATCAAATTTTGGGTTTACCTCGAGAACCTACCATCCAGTTAGATTGTGGCAGTGTTTCACTGTGTGACTCTTCTGTTTGGGCTTGCCCCCAAACCTACCTGCTAGATCTGCCACTGTCTAAATTATTTTTCAGCACTCCTCTGATTTTGATGTTTCGATATGGCCAAGGTATATCGATATAGGTGGAGCTGCGCTCAAAAATATCGATAATATTTGCAGATTATCCTAGAAATATAATTGAACTGGTTCAATTATGGTGTGGTATTTAAGTTTTTCCCTAGAAATGTAGGCAAAACTTTTTGAAGTTCAAATATGTACACAGTCGTGAAATTGTTTTCACAGAAAGTGGAGGGTGAGACCTAACTCCCAAATCAGGTAGCAATTGGCTCCAATCTTTTAATGCCCAAATGTGTAGTCATGCATTTTTTCAGGCAAATGTTTAGCACTTCATGTGTACTTCAGTTTCTCCGGGGCGTGTCATTTCTCTTCATAAAATAAAAAAGGCGTATTCCTCAATTTAATTTTCAATTCAGGCCAAAATGAAGTGCTGGTGAGGCCGAAAAAATATTAAAAGGTACGTTCTCCGTCTAAAATTTTAGGATTTTAGGGCACTGCATGTGTCGGTAGTATGGTGATAGCAACCAAAATCCGACATAAGGGACTCGGTCCCAGGTGGTGGATACAAGGGGGTTAGGGGCTGAAGACCTAAGGTTTGCTTACCTGACTCGGGGCTTGTGTTCTCCGACAGGGTTGGCCGTCTCACGCCGTGTCCGTTGACAGTAGCTGGTTGAGCCATCGAAGTCCGCCGGAGCGACTTCGAGAAGCAAACCGCGGCCATCGATACCATCAGTGCATCGACAGTTCTGCCGCCGTGATAAGGCGGTACAGTGGTGATAAAGACGAAGATAAGGAGTGCTACGGCGGTGCAACGGTGATAAAGGCGAAGATAAGGTTCGACAAAGTGAATTGATTTTTTAATCATACCTTCTGAGATCGCCACAATCGTGCGCTCACCCTTGCACCCGCATTGCAACCTGATTAGTGACCTGATAACGCCATATGGTTGGGATGATATGCCAGGGCCTCCTCACATGGTGCTAAAGGTCACAGGTCAAGGACCTAACAGTATTTTCAATGCCATTGACTCAAGTGGTTCTGGTCAGATGTGTCATCCAGTCTGATGCATATTTTGTCATGACGTCAGAGTTAGAGGGAATGTGACACCTTGATGGAATCCTGGAATTTAGTGCAATTAGGGGTACTTTTACCTGAAAATCATAGAAGCGACCATGATTTCTCTGAAAACGCACAATAAGTTCAATATTTTGATTTTTTAAATGCTCCTCTAGGGAAAGAAAAGTATCTGCCTGTGGATGTCATGATCTGGCAAACACTACCATATTAAATACGTTTCATGGGCTTCGATTGGCTGATACTCACAGTGATGTCAGCATATGTCACACCAAAAGCTATGACAACTGTAGCCTGCTGCTAAGGGTACATGAGGGGTACATTTCAGGTAGGTTTTAGCTTTTTTCTACGGAAATCTTGAGTTACAAGACAAATGATACATTGAGTACGGCGTTTACCGACTTCCTTTACAACCTGGTCAGCACAGTGCCCAGCACGGCTTAGTTTTGACATGGCCTCGCTTGACATTTCCATTACTCATTGCGTTTTGAGCTGTCTAGCTGGCTTCACCTACCATACGGTTTTCACCCGCAGAATCCCGGTCTCATATCTGGCCATTTGCGACATTTTCTTCCAGTACGATTTGGTTTGCATTCTTTGCTTCATCATTGACCACATTTTAGTTGTTTGGCAAATTATTCAGAAGTGGATGTAACCTTGTACCGCTCGCAGCTATATTTTCACTGAACGACCTTCCGTTTGTGTTCCCGGCATTTGCTTGAGAGCCTGATGATGTGATTGATGCGAAGCTTATTGTTTGTTTCTGTCAATGATGAGCACTCGATTATTACGCCCCGACTTCGATAACTCGATAACCTTTCCTGCGGACAGCGACTTCGATTACGATAAGTACATTGAGCAATATTCCCCGTGGAATATTGTCCGTTTGTTGTGCCGAGCAAGAATTGTTGGTTGGAATATATATATTGACTCTTATTGTTATCGTTTCATCTGGCCGTTTCATGCGAGCTATCGTTATGAGATATATCAAAGAGACAAAGTGCACCGGTGTCCCAATCCCCTCCATTCGGCACCGACGTCCACAGCATCCACTATCTCGCCTCATTATCGGCCTGCATTGTGATACGCAACTTCGTTTTGTTATCTTCGTTCAATACCGCTTCAGCGTGGAGAAACTCGCATTAAACAGTCATATCGTTGACTTAACTATATTGGAAAATATTCATAAACAATGGAAACGACATAACCAGCTCCTTCTGATGGTATATCAGATATAATGTATGTCACAGCAGGGGCATGTAGTTTTAGAAAGATTGAGGGTGCCCAAAATTCCAACCATGTTTTCACCACTATATTAAAACTGATAGTATAGAATGGAGCTTGTTTTGGAATTCCCACAGATCTATTGCACCGCCCAGACCAGTTAAAAAATCTTAAAATAAAAAGCACAAACTTGAACATTTTAAGATCGCTTCGAGGTTTAACTAGAGATACCCCAAAGGTACCAATCCACAACACTGCACCATAGATGGCAGAAACTAGTATTAGACGCGCCTACTTATTTTTTTCATACAGACCACAGGAAAAAATGACACTTTAAACAAACACACTTTAAATAAACACACTACTAACGCTTTGCATCATCCTTTTGAGCTTAGCTCAATCTTCCCGACATTTTTCGTCCTGCTGTGTACATCCTGAGTTATTTTTCGCGGACGCTCGGCCGCCACGGTCATTTTCGTTTCGTCCGGGTTTTGAAGGATCTTACTCCTTTTGAGCAGAACAAAAAACACAAAGCCAGATCGGATGAGAAGGGAGGTTGCTGGAGCACGGCAATTTCTTTACCAGATAGGGTGCTGAGGGCTTGGAGAAGCTTTACCACAGTTTTAGGATGCCCAGGGTATTGAGCAGGCATAGACGTTGTCATCAGTCGGCGATGAAGGTGGGAGTAATTTCCTTGTCACAGCTCCCACTTTTTCTTGCCGATCGAACGAGATGTTTCCTACTCTCGACAGAACATACTTCATAATATTTAGTTTCAG